>JBBPDH010000144.1:20088475-20099012 GCA_037974565.1 Clupeocharax schoutedeni
ATTATATCTGTACACAGTGTGGCCTGTCTGACTCCACACTGAAAATACTGCAGCAGTTCTTGATTGGTGCTGCGCTTTAATAAAAATCTCTATTGCAGATCTAATATTACTCAGCATTCAGAAAGTGGATGACACCTGGCAGATGTTCACACAGACATCTTCAGCATTTCTCTGAGCCACAGTAATTCCATTGTGCTTCAAAGCCACAACCATCATCCCTTTTCCAAAGAATTCAGTGTCCTGCCTCAATAACTTTCATGCCATTCCACTGGCACCAATCATCATGACGTGCTTTGAGAGGTTCATAATGAGGTCAAAGCTTCCCCCTCACGGGAATCCATGCAGTTTGCATATCATCCTAAACATTCAGGGATGATGCCATCACCATCACCTGCCCCTCATCCATCTTGACGAAAGGACACTTCTGTTGAAATGTTGTTCATAGAAAGTTCAGCATTTAACACTATTTACATTTTCGGCATTTATCAGATGCTTTTATCCAAAGCGACTTCCATTCCCTACCTACAGGGGGCAGACTCTCCCTGGAGCAACTTGGGGTTAAGGGTCTTGCTCAGGGACCCCATGGTGGTGCTGAAGGTGGGATTCAAACCCATGACCTCTTGGTCCGGCGGCAAGTATCCTACCCACTGAGCTACCTCCACCCACACTATCATTCCTTGTCTTGACTTGTTGACTTCAGAGCCTGATGTGATCACTTTTTGCTGAACATAAACAGCTCCTCAGTGGCGATCCTCCAGAGCATGAGGACCCTCAGCACCAGCTCCATTGCTAAAGAAGGCCCAGTAGCATCTTTACCTCCTGCAGACACTGAGGAAAGTGTAAAATAAATATACTCACCGGCTGCGGTAAATGTAGTTTATATATATACAGTAAACCCACAGTTTTACGCGGATCGGGACTTGCAGATCCAGTTTTTTTGAGAACGAAACTGATTGTTTTAGGCAGAAATATTCAAAACAACGCGGAACCTTTTTTTTTTCATGCCAATATGTTTTTTTTTAACTAATTTTAGTTCTTCTGGCTCCCTCTGCATGGCCGTAGGGCTCGCTCTTACACACACTCTCTCTCTGTCTCTCTCTTACTCTCTCTCTCTCTGTCTCTCTCTCTCTGTCTCTCTCTTACTCTCTCTCTCTCTGTCGCTCTCTCTTACTCCCTCTCTCTCTCTCTCTCTCTGTATCTCTCTCTCTCTGTATCTCTGTCTCATTCGTGACTTTTCCAGAGCGAGTCTCTCTCTCTCTCTCTCTCTCTCTCTCTCTCTCTCTCTCTCTCTCTCGCGTGCTCTCTCTCTGTCTCTGTCTCTCTCATTCCTGACTTTTCTGTATTTAAACCTTGGGTTTATCTTTACATTTTCGTTAAGGGTGATGTATTAAACAGTTTAAAATGAAATGAAAATGATGTGGGCATGTTTAGGGTTTACACTATTAAAATAGGCATTTTAAGGCCTGATCAAAACACAACAACGCGGTTTTCCATTATACGCGCGTGCTTGTGTAATGTAGCCCCTGTGAATAACGGGGGCTTACTGTATACCCAGGAGCTCTTATGTTCCAAGAGCATCTGCAAATGGTCAATTTGTGATGTGGTAAAAAAAAGGCCTAAAAATGCTTTATAATGTACGTTTGTCCAGTGCTGTGTCTGATGTTCATATTTGTTACGTAGCATTTTCCTGACTGAGCTTTGTTTGTGTTTCCAATAGTGTCTTGAGAAGGACAGGGCTTTGATGCTGATGCTTGCAGACGTCGGCAGTAAGGATCCATTGTGATTTCAAAGTGGACTTTTTTGCAGCAGAGGGAACAGGCAGCTTTTTTTTTTTAATAAGGCTTTTCAGCTTCGTCTGCTACTCTTCATTTCACCCTCTTATTCATCTCCCATTCATTTTTCTCACTTGTATTTCATTTGCTTTTCTGTATTTCAAAGGCCATGGTCAGTACTCTTGAAGTAAAGTGATTAGATTTGGAATAATAACATACAACAACTTTTCAGTAGATTATTTAAAAAAAGGATGAGCCTGAAAGTATGAGTTTAAATAACTTTAATCCAAAAGGTGTCACAGTTTGGTCAGTGGCTGGTAAATGCCCTTGCTTTTTTGTTGGGTTTTCTGGTTCTGGTTTTTCTTAGTTTTTCTGTTCATGTTCTGGGTCTTTTATTTTGACATGTGTGTTCCTGGTTCTACCTGTTTGTGTTTTGTTCTTGATTACATTGCTATTTAAGTCTGTTTGTGTTATTCACTCCTCATGTGTCCATCGCCTTAGTATGAGCGTTTCAGTTTCCTGTCTGTTGTTCTAGTAGCTTTGTCGAGTGATCCCTGTGCCTGTTTTCTTTTGTCTGTTTTGCTTTTGGTTAATAAACACGCACCCTCATGGATTCCTGGTTGTCTGCCCGTTCCTGCACGCTTCCAGGTAGCGCACAGTTGAGGACGACTAGCTTCACCAATTGTGACAAAACGTTCTAATGCTGTTCCTAGACCTGTTCATCCAAGCCAACAATCACTGAAGAAAAATCGTTTTTAAGACCTAGAATAAACAGAAATAAAAAGAAATAAATCAGCTTTAAGGTATACAGCTATACACTGATACTCTGCTGCATGAAACTGTACGCTTATCGCTGTTCATATACTCCGGCTCTTAACTTTTTTCTTAATTAGCTCTGCGCTCTTCGGTGGGGCGCTGACTGGGCTCAGCGAGATCCTGGGTTTGGCAGCTGGCACACTGGAGATGTGAGCGGTTGGCACAGAGGCGTACATGAGAACTGTGCCAGTCCCTGGAGAGCATAAGGTGTTAACTTCTAATAGCTGCCACTCTTTTAGTCTCTCTCTCTCTGTCTTACTCCTTCTCTCTGACACACACACACACACACACACACACACACACACTGTTTCATTCACTCTTTTATGAGAAAATACCAACGAGAGGGAGGCACTGAGAGATACATAAAGACAAACCAATTCAGAGAGGAAGAGAGAGAGATGCTGTCTGCTACAGAGATTCAGAGAAAGAGAGATGCCGAGAGATAAGAATAAGAGAGACATGAGAGAAAGAGACACGGGGAAACCAGATAGACCGAAACAGAAATGCTGAAAGAGGAATAGATATACAGAAAGCAAGATACACTGAGAGAGACTGACAGATATAGGCAGCAAAGAGAAGGGAACCGAGAGCAAGAGCAAGCAGTTTTTAAAACATTCATGCAGCTGAATGCATCTGGCCCGGGGGCTGGAGAGTGCTGGATTAATCAGAACATTAAGGGCAGCTCTACATTGGAAATAATTATGGGAGGCTGACAAGGTGCAGAGGTGCCAGTGCTGGCTTCTTTCAGGAATGCATTTTAAAAAGCAGTTTAAAAAGCCCTCAGATGTCTGCATTATCTCGCGTGACCAAATTAGGGGCAAATGAGAAAAGTTTATCTGGCATTTTGGAGTATTGAAAGAGCTTAGGCTTTATAAATTATACAGTGTGTGTATGTGTGTGTGTGTGTGTGTGTGTGTGTGTGTGTGTGTGTGTAAAGGGGATGGGGAAGAGAGAGCTGCGGGTAAATCCCTTTTGGGGAAGGAGGGTATGGGGTGGAGTTGTGGGGGGGGAGAAGGCCTTGGTGGATTAAGAGCTGAGTGTTTTGTTTCTCTCTCCATCCCTTAGTCTGCACACAGGCAGCCAGAGCAACTTTACAGGCAGATTAAGGCAGAACGGCTGTGTAAAACTCTTCATACTGTTTGTGCAAATGAGCACAAGAGCGTCTTAACACGCAGGGAAAAGCCACGCGGTAAACTGATTATGGCTGACCACCCATGAAAAGTACAGACGAAGGAGAAAAGGCGTGATTCAATAAGCGCCACATCTCTCACAAATCACAGTCTGTGAAAAGAGAGTGGGCTTCATTACACGCTCATTTAGATCCACGTTATTGCTTAAGACACACAGTGTAACAACACCGTTCCATTACAGTGCTTCTCCTGCTCGAACGGATTCGGACGTGCATGATTCTGATGGCGAGGGTTTCATGCAACTTTACAATCTGTATCTGTATGTGTATTCGTTTCCTAAGAAATAAATACAAATTATTAAAATTATGTTGTACCAATTACTGGAATAGGACAAAAGGGAATCTCTACCAACATATCAATAATACATCGTCACTTCCAGCCCTATTCTGTAATGACTGGAAGTGACGATGTATTTTTGATATGTTGGTAGAGATTCCTTTTTGTCCTATTCCAGTAAATATTCATGTCATTTCTCAAAAGTGCACAGTGTGTAAGACCACCCTAAACACATCGTTGTCCAAATGCTGTATCATTGTGGCATTGGACTAAGCATGCATGCAACCATTCAGTGCGTCTATGATGCTCTAACGTTCAGAATATCCACAATAACAAATAACAAAGTGAGTATCTGTCAGGGCTGCGGGGGCTAGCCCTGCTCAGTCCTGAGCTTCCTCAGGGCATGGACCAGAACGGAGACCAGGATTCCATGCTGTGATTACTTTATTTAAAGAAAACAAGAAAAACATAAACAGGCACGAGGGCCACCAGGAACAAGAACAGGAATCCGACTCAGGATACACGTGAAGTAAATGAGGCGATGGACAGATGGTGTGAGACACACCAAACAGAACCTAAATACAGAACCCAATCAGAAACAAAACCCAAGACAGGTGGAACCTAAGTAATAGGTGACACATGAACAGAAAACAGATGAAACCAAGACACGTGACAACAGAACCAAACAGACAAGAACGTCAAAATAAAAGACCCCAAAAACCTGAGCAAAAACAGAACTGAAAAACAACAGAACAGCAGTGGCCCTCACCGGCCACTGGCCGAACCATGACACTATCTTTCCCGCAGAGTTACAATACACATCCACACACTTGCAGTTTTAGAGAGATAAAGGAACTCCCTTTTTGATGTTATGTTGTGGACTTTTTGGGGCAATGTGTGTTTTCATTCACCTTTTAAAATGTCATTAGACATTTCTCTCTGGCCAGAATGCTCACACACATAACCACACATGTGGACTGGCCTCATGTAAAGGGCACGTGTTTGGGAATAGTTGGATGTGATCCATAATACTACTGTTTTAATATCAGTGGCAACCACATCACCTGTAGTTTAGTTCATAAATATCAAATTCAAAATGTGGGTTTATAGTATGATGTTAGGACTAAGCAAACAGCCCTGCAAACATTAGTACTTTTTAGACAAACCACAGACATTTAAAGCCTGTAAGAGACATTCCATGTTTTATTTTTTACATGTTTTGAAGCTGTAACCGTCACGGTACGGCCGGCGGCCGTTAGTGGCCGCTGCTTTTCAGTTGTTTATTCTGTTTTTCTGTTCATGTTCTGGGTTCTTTTATTTTGGCATTCCTGTTTGGTTGGTTCATGTGTCATGTGATTTGAGTTTACATCTGTTTCGTGTTGTGCTCCTAATTTCTGTCTGTATTTAAGTCCTGTCTGTATTAGCTTTAGTCATGTGTCCATCGTCGTTTGTAGCGCCTCAATTCCCTTTGTTTTTGCCCTGTCTGAATCGCATATCACGTTCACGTTTTTTTTAAGTGTCCCATGTGCCTGTTTTCTGTTCACCCTGTTTTTCAGTAATAAAAGTATGGGCATGGATCCCTGGTCTGGAGTTTAGTCCTTGCGCCGAGTAAGTGCTCGACGAGACAGTAACCAAAATATTAGCATGTATTTTTACCTCGTATCTTGCATATCGTGCTGCAACTCTTCATCATTTGACAGAAACCAACTCATGTATTGAGGATTTCCAGATTTGTCGTTGATTCATTACTTCCTTATTATGTTTGCAATTAATCTTATTTCAAACTTTAGTCCAGCACCTAATTGCCCAACCACCGGGAGAGCTCACTACTATGCCAGCCTAGACACCTCAGAGGGGAAGAAATCCTCATCTGACATGTTTCCGTAGGGCATTGCTAGGATTTCATTTGTTTCCAGTCTAAAAATGAAGTTACTGGTACTCAAGTATCAGCCTAATTTAAATAAATTGCACTGAATAAAAATGCCCTTAAAATGTACAGATATACAGACTTTTAGTTCCTTATTCAAATGTTTGAAATCCATGAGGGGTTCGCTTTGCTTAAAACATCTTTTATAGATTAACACTGAAGCCTAATAATTACCACTGACATTTATTTTTGTACATAACTGTTGTGTAAATAACAGTTGCAGCCTGTATGATTTAGTTCCACTTCTTTTCACATTAATGATACAAGACATGTGCAAGTTGAATTTTATAGATTAATAATTTGTGCAAATGGGTTGAAAATGGTCACCTATTTGCATGTGCACTTTTTTAAAATTGTGAATAATATTTATGGTTACATCCATTTACGCGGGGAAGCTTAGTTAGTAACGCAGTTTTTAATCTTGTGAGCCTGGGTTTATTAGTAACATGAATAATGTTCACTCTGAAAGAGCAACTCATTATGAAGTTAAGTTACTTTTTAGGCCTTGGGAAGCGTGATCAGAGCCAAAGTTCATCTGAGTCAACTATAAGCAGACTTTGTACATGGTTTGAGTACATTTAATTGTAGATTATACTGCGTGAACACCTGCTGAAACTAGCCTCTGAGCCAGTTTGTTCTTAAGCAATTCCAATAGAGATAGCTGTCTGAGCTCTATGGTATAAAAGTCAATGACTGAAAATTTCTAAATGAAACTGTACATTGTCCTTTATATTAGCTTCGCAAATATTACTTTTAATGTGGAAAGAAGACACTTGTTTCCATTCTTCAGACAAACAATGAAACTGAGCAACACCGTCATCTTGGAGGAGATGAATAGATTTGTAGACAGAATGTAAGGAAGTGATGCTGTGACCATCGGTTTCTAACATGTTGGTTTTGTTTGAGGAAAACTCTAAGCACTGGCCTTTTCACCCCATTATCAACAAAGCCTCGAGCATTCTGTGATCCTACACTTATAACAATCTGTCCATTTCCATCAAGAATGTTGTCCATCCTCGTCTTGGAATCTCAGTCAAAGTGAATACAAATTGATTACTAGTCGTAGTATTTACATTTTTATGGCAATATGAAAACAATTGTTTTTTAGGGTGGTGTGTGAGGGAGTCAAAAAGACTTCAAAAGAAGAGGAATGAGGAATGCCAAATGCTTAAGGAGCGTTTGATCTTTAAAAGCCCTGAATCAGATATGTTCACCTTGGATAACAATCTTTATTGTGCCTGCTATGCTTTGCTTCAGGCCAGAGTCACTTAATGGCTAATTTCAGGAGTTATACAAGAGCAAACACAACTGTGCTTCCTCTGGTTAGGCCACACGTGCCGTCACATATATCTGCCAAAAAACGAAAATGGTGGCAAACCTGAATCTATCAAAAGTCTTCTTACCATATACTGTACCTTAATCCACACTATGCTAAGCTATGCTGCGTATTATCAACATTTTTGCTTTCCCTCCAGATGCAATAATACTCTGACATCCATAGATGTGGATACGAATTTGATTAAATTACTTGCACAGCCAGTGCATTATAAAATACCCCTGTGGGTGTACCTGAATTAAAATATAAAGAAGAATGAAAATATTTTAATTACCTTGAAATGAGTGGCAAGGAGCAGAGTCAGTCATGAATCACTGATTATGGTTTCATACAATTGTAGACTTATCATTGCTGAGAAATGAAATTAATGTATTGTCTACTTGTGTTGGATGAGAAATCATTTGAATTTTGATTAAGATGGAAATATGTCTGTTCTACTAAGTCTGTAAAAATGGTGCTGAGAAAGAATAGTGCATTACAAATAGCTGTACCTAAAAAGAGCACAAAAAATTTGTTTAAAAAGTTTAAGTTTAAATTTTTTCGGGACAGTTTCAAAGCATCCCAACTTATAATATGTGATTAGTTTCACTCTGTGGGAAGGCAGCCTGAAATAAGAATGGATGTGTATCCTATGCCTTTGGGCTGTGGGAGGAACCCGGTGTGGCTAGTGGAAATATCATAATTAAAATGTGTTTTCTTGTCAAAATGTAGTGATTTTTTTCACTTTTATCCAAATCTCCTCTTCAAAATGTGAACATTGCCTGTCTTCTACTGTTGTGCAGTGCTAACCAACCTAGGAAAGTTGAAGACTAGCACTAGCACAAAGCGTCAACAACTTTTCCATCACAACAATGAAACATCACTGATCAACACCTTTAAATGAGAACACTAGAGGCCGTTTCTGTCCCATCAGTTAGCAGAGACCTGTGCTGGCTTGCATTGCGCTGAGGGATTGAAGAAGATCCTACCAAACCAGAATGAGGCCAGTTATGATCGTTTGCACATTCAACCACAGATGCCACTTACAATCTACTCACAACAGGGCCATCACTTTGGAGTGGATGCTTGCGCCACTCAGAAGGACAAATGTTATGACCATCTTGTGATTGTGGATTATGTCACTCTCTCAGGTATCACTGCTTAGGAATCTCAGAGACCCTCCCAGTTACCATCTTTCACTCAGGAGAAAGGAAAGTCTGCTATGATTTACTTTTACTTTTATTGAACAATTTAGCGGTCATTAATACCTCCATATACTTCATAATATTGTTGTTACTATTATTCTCTAAAAAAAAAAAACATATATATTGCTAATAAGAAAAACCTTCACAAGGAACTGTTGATAGGCACTGTTTGGAGAGAAAAGTGGTGAGTCGGTGATAATATATATCTCTCTCCCCTTTCTTCCTCTCTCTCCCTCAGAGCCCGCAGGCCTGCACTCTTAGGTCCTCAATTGGCAGGATGTTTGACACATATGTAGATACTTACATTGCGGAACTGAGATTTTCCCAAGATCTGTGTGGTGTATGAGTTTCTTTTCGCCCATATCACCACTAGCTCACTCTGGCCTGTATGCACCGTTTAGATCTTTCTCTGAGGGTGACTACGCTCAAGCTGCGATTGCAATCCACCTCAAACTCCATGATTATTGACACAATGTCAGGCATGCTTTTGCATCAGTTAAGGACCAATGTTACATTTGTTTTGGGGTAAATGTCCACTTTCCAGAACATTATGATTGCACTGGTTTGACCTGACGAGGCGAGAAAAAGCTTCAGAGAAGGTTTGATGGTGTCCGTCAAATAGTGCTGGTATCCAACCTTCTCCGCTGACCTGGGGAGGGGAGTCTGCCTTTTCCCCAGAGTCAATCAGCTGCTTTAAAAACAACAATTGACTTTATATTTATAAAATAACTCACAGATGCAGTATGTCCACTCTCAGACGCTCACATCACACACATCCAGGCATGCTTTAGTACAATCACTTCTTTCTCCTCACAAGAATTTCAGCAGACACTGTGGTCACATTCAGTATTTCCATCTTCAGCAAAGAAGAGAAATCCGCTCCCTCTAGAGGGAAACAAAGCTGCAATTCCTCCGAAAGACAATATGGCAAAAGTGTACTACTGTTAACACCAATCAGGAAAGAAACATTCATTTATGAGGTTAGATCATTTGCAAACCAATCTAAACGCTAATTCTGACACAAACGTTCAGCACTTTATATAGATTATATAGATAGATTTGCATGTAGCCTTTAAACAAAGCTGAGAACACTTCGGTTTGAACCTTTAACACACTGCTGTTGACCTCGTTTTCTGCACTGTGGTAATCTACACAGAAGGACCACTGTTCCGTGCTCGTGGCTATATTTTCTCCCAAAGTTAAAATGATGTAGTAAAGAATAAGTTCTACCTTAGAGAATGATTTGATCATGACGGTGAAAAACCATGGATGGGGATGGGCATAAAAGCGATATCGTTTTCTATATTCAGCACCTTTCCTGTGTTAGTCCGCTGTGTCTTAATGAACCGCAGTGCAATAGCTCTGATCCCTGTTATCACAAAGACCCTCTGCAGTAATTACCATTCGCCTCCTTATTATACACCCTTAGCCATAAGGTGCTGGCACTGAAGGGAAGGAAGACTTCCCTCAAGACGATTTTACTCCTCCATTCCACCTCCGCTACACTGGCTACTAGGTAAAAGGTGTGTTAAAGATTGGGAGAAGATCAGATCTTGAAAGCATTTGTTGATTTTTATCAAATGTAGTAAAGTCAAGGTAGAGCATTTGCTAAAATTATGACATACTCATTTCATTTCATTTTATTTATTATACATATGAGAGTTCAATGGTATACAGTCATTTGAGAACATTTGGAATAGTCTGTCCACCACAAATATGCCTTAGTCTACCAAACATGCATTACAACATGCATTATGCTGGAAAACATGTGAAGATATGATATGAATTGGGGTAGATTGTTATTACAGTTAGAAATTCTCTATTCTCACGTAGCCAGACCTTCAGACTGACGGCTGAAGGTCTGGAATTCATAGCAGCTTTCTTTGGCCAAGGCCTGCCCATAAGGCCATTTGACCGACATGTCAAACAACCAATCACAGTTCAGCGTCATGTTTCGGGGTCAGTCAGCATAGAAAATCAAAGAAGGAGAAGAAAAGCAGCAGTAAGTGATTGATCTGTTGGTGCAGGTATAACAA
>JBBPDH010000144.1:20121722-20133688 GCA_037974565.1 Clupeocharax schoutedeni
GCTCATGGTTGGAAATGACACCTAGTGGGCATAAAATGCATTGTTTTACACAGACATCTGGCCCTGCTGAATCAGGTAGTTGCGCAGGGACTGTGTACTAGAAAAAAATGAGAAAAACAGCCATTTGTTGAGCAAATGACTTTATTAATAAACTTCTCATATTTCTAAAAAGCACAACCATGGATGAAGCAGCAACCAGAGGGAGGATTCAACTGTGATAAAAGAATACGCAGACTTCCAACAGCATTGGTCACGACACATCGGAGGTCATTGCATTTATTTAATATTTATAGAATCTGCCCATGTTCACATGCCCCAGTTCAAGAATTCACTAAATTTGTTAGCGAGACCAATTTTAATACTCTAAGCATGCACAACAGAAAAGGAAAGATCTACATTGAGATGGAAGTCAAAATGTTTTTCAGAAAGCCCTTACCATGTTTGGCAAGACAATTCAGAATTTATTACTATGCAATAACTGTTGTCAGAGAAACCTGTCACAATATTGAAGATATCAGAATAGATCAAGGCTGTGGAGGCCATTATATGCGTGAAGGATCTAGCGGCGGACTGTAGTCCAGCCGTCATCATCGGTCTCGTTCTTCGTGCGACGCGGGTTGTCTTTGTCTTTGTCAGAGCGCCAGGAACCCCTTTCCCCTTCACGCTCACGAGGTCTCGCAGGAGCATCTCTATCATCTTTGCGATCTTCTCTGCGCTCTTCTCTGCGCTCCTCCCCTCCACGGCGCTCTTCCCCTCCACGGCGCTCTTCCCCTCCACGGCGCCAAGACCCTCCTGAAATAAGGATGCACAAGAGCCACATTTCACAAGTGCTTCTGTGTTGTCACCTTTACTACGGTCACGGTTAACTGACCAAACCAATTACGTGAAAAAGTTTATGAAAAGTTGCCTCTATATACTTTAACAAAATCACTATAATGTTAATCAATTAAACCATTCTCTATGGACCAAGTGTGGACAAAGTAAGACAAAGCAGCAGAGTAGTCAATAAGCTAAATCTTAGTCCATAGACCATTAGTTTATGTGAAGCAAAAAACTAAATTAAGAAGCATGACTTCTAAAAACAGAGCATAGGTTTTGAGTAGTGAGAGAAAAATACGCTCGTTTTACCATCTTCATGATCTCTGTGGGTGCCTCTCTGATCACGCTCACGGTCATCCCTACGGTCATCCCTGCGGTCCCTCACGTCACGGCGGTCACGACGTTCATCTCGGTCAAAGTCCTCACGACGAGAGTCACGCCAGCTAGAGGACTCTTCGGTACCACCCCTTCTCCAGCCTGCTTCATCCCTGTGCACATAAACCGTATTTAAGACATTTTGTCCAGTACATGCATGTATATATCACATTTCTGTATAACCATCACCAACAGCAGATCGTATGCATGTGGAAGCAAAATACAAGTAAAACCACAAGCTGCACTGTTACATACCATCCCATTAATAACCTTCTGAGTGAACAGAACATGTATTAGTACCTGGGTGGACGACGGTCTCTGTAACGCTCTCCATCATGGCGATCATCTCCGTCATGATCATCATCACCACCAGGACCACCAGAGTCACGGGGAGGACCCCAGCTCTCTTCACGAGCCTTCTCCCTCTCTCTCCACCCACCTACAGAAGATTGAGTTTCAGTGAGAACAGCCCTAACTCATGAATGCAGCACACTTAGCCAACTTTACTAGAAGTAAATTTTAGTCTAGGAAATCAAAAATGGCAAAACCAAGTCACGGGTTACTGGCACTCCTGCAATTGGTACTATGTGCAACCTCCTATTGCCAACATTAACAGCGTGTCGCTATATTGCTTGGACTGGAAAGAACATCGCAAAAGTAATCCAAGACCAATTCGCAATGCAGAATCACATCGGAAACCAAAGGTCTTAATCCACAAAAGTGTTTAAACTGTCCATGCAACAGCTTAAAAAAATAAACACTTAAAAATTCTAGATTTATAGTAACTTGATGTACGTCCTCCGGTATGAAAATTACCCCATTCAAGAGAGCTCAACTTTACATCCAAAAGAACTTGGCAAACGGCTAGAAGCTTAAAATCATGTCTGAATCAGAAACGTACTCTCTTGGAAATACAAAAAGATCACTGAAATCCAAGTCCAACTTTAAAATGGCTTTTCAAAAAAAGCACATCCTTATATGCCCCAAGACAACCTGTTCTTTTCAAAAAAGAATAAGTGATTAATACCTGGTCTGCCCAAAGGCTTCCAAGGTCTGGCTTCATCATGGTGTGGGCCAGAATCATCCATACCCCTACGACCTCCTCTCTCATCATCACCTCCTCTCCTGGGACCCCAGTCATCATCAGCACCACGTCTAGGGCCTCTGGGTTCATCCATACCACGACGGGGACCACGCTCATCATCAAAACCACGTCTAGAGCTACGGTCATCATCCATACCACGTCTTGGGCCATGCTCGTCATCCAAGGCACGTCTTGGGCCACGGTCTTCGTCTCCTCTCCTGTGACTGCGTTCATCATCAAAGGCTCGTCTGGGTCCACGGTCGTCATCAAAGCCTCGTCTGGGTCCACGGTCGTCATCACCACCGCGTCGTGGACCTCGTTCATCATCAAAGCGACGAAGGCCTCGGTCATCAGAACCTCCACGACGGGGGCCATCACCCCCTCTCCTGAAGGGCTGTTCACGATCTTCACGATCTTCACGATCTTGGTCATCCCGGTTTTCCTGGCGCCACTCCCTGTATTTTTGTATAATATAGCAAGGAATAAAGAGATGACTGCAAAAATTGATACATCAAAAATGTACATCAATAATAACAAAATTTTAAAATCATTTGTAAAATAAATTCTGGACTGAAAATGTTTGAGTGACCAGTTAATTTCTGTAGGCACATTTAGACACTTGATAAAAGCGACAGGTGATAAAAGCCATGAATAATACTATGATGTTTAACAAAAATGAGCAAAAAATTTTCCAACTGTTTCTGTTTACACACTTGTCAGCAACTGGGCGTCGCCAGTCTGAGTCCCCATCTGTACGCCTTCTCCAGGCACCCCCCTCCTCTTTTTCACCCCAGTCCTAAAAAGAATAACAGTTATTTCACTAACGAATTGTCAGGAAACATAAACCAAAAGGCATAACCAACACAAATAAGTGGTCAAAAGAATGCTGCCAGAAAATGACTAAAAGAACAACTTGGATTTTACCTTGCCTTAAGGTGTCAACATAGCTGATGCTGCTTCAGGTGTCACCAACAAGCTTCTTCTAAGTAATGGAACAATTTCACCCTGAACAGTGTGTGTAGCTTTGTTCTTACTTTGCTCCCTTTCTCTTCTGGAGCCTTCCTCTCCTCCTCTTTGCGCCTTTCACGCTCTTCGATTTCCTGCTGCCTGGCCCGCTGCTTCCTCTCCTGCTCTTCTAACTTGCGCAGGCGCTCCTGGTACTCGCGCTCTTCCTCCTCCCTCTGTTCCTGCTCCAGCCGCTCACGCTCCTCACGCTCTGAAACACATGAAATGAGTGAACCAAGAGAGAAAGCAGAATATGACATGGTCAGCTCCCATAAACCCTCCCATAAACCCGGTGCAAACACTTTTACCAATACTTGTCCCGGACTACGACCAGCATTTTGAGGTGTTTTCCCAGCTGTGACACTTTTTTGCAAATGATTCCACTTGTGGGGGACACAGGTTGCTCAGTAGGTAGGATACTTGTCTCCAGACCAAAAGGTCATGGGTTCAAATCCTACCTTCAGCAAAACCACCACTGGGAGCAAGACCATAACCCCAAGTTGCTCCAGGGAGAGACTGCCCCCTGTAGTTAGGGAATGGAAGTCGCTTTGGATAAAAGCGGTTGATAAATGCCGTAAATGTAAATGTCAAAATGGCACTACAAAATCAAACCCGTGGTTCCGGGGGAGGGGGTGCTCGCCGGGCTCAGGGGGGCGCTGGAGGGGCTGTGCAGGGTGTCCGTGACGGGGTCTTTGTCTAGGCGTGGTTCCGGGGGATTTTGCACACAGTATGAAGTCACAAATTAGGTAAGCATTTGCGCTGTGAAGACACATGTCAATCTCTGCTAAAAACAAATGTCCAGTTATTGGCTGCTGCCCTCCCCTTTTCGTTTCATTCCGCCGCCCAAATGCCCCGTCCTTCCGGCAACGCAGCACAGCATCTCAGGCGAGAATTACAGGCCCGACGGCCGTGGTTCATTTCAATTAACCTGAATACATTACTCTTAACAAAAATGTATACGGGGTGGACTGGCAATCTGTGCGCTCTAGAAAAGTCCAGAGCGGTCATCTCAGGACGGACAGCCACGCACCGGACAGCCGTTTTGGACTTTCGACTATTCGAAATACTTTTTTCATTTTAAATTCACCTTAATACATTACCCTTAACGAAAGTGTACAGGAACGGACTGTCAATCTGTCCGTTCGGCCGCGCAGAATTTAAAACACCTTCCCTCTCGTACTCTTACTCGCCCTCTCTTCTGGAAAAGTCCAGAACGGCCGACCGGCGCACGGCCGCCTCCCTGCCGCACACCCCTGTATTCATTCAAGTTTTTATTTAAAATTAAGTGTTTCGAATTTAGTCATTTTCTCTTAGAACTGAATTAATTGTTGGCAAAAACTCAGCAAATTCATGGAAACGGCAGATATCCTCCACAATATTTTATTTTGTGGCAATATATAATTAATGTATTTTAGTGCTAAATTATTAAGAAAAATTTAATTGTGTAATACAAACTAATTCAACTGCAGTTCCATATAAAATATAATTGTATAAATGTTTACTGCCCAGAAAACACAAAGAAAGCTGCCTTGGGATGGTTAATAATGTTTGTTTTTTCTCTTGTTTTTCATTTTGTTCTTCTTAAAGTTCTATATTTTATTACTGTCAATTAAATAAAGAGGCTGTTGAGCTCAGTCGCTGTCCAGTGTCTGCTTTAACCGGCAGGTCACTACTATACAACTCGCCGCTGGACGAACAGATGAATTACTGAACTATAAAAACGACTGCTGATTATTCCTATATTTTACTGTATTTTTATTACTAATACATTAAATGGCTGTATTTACCTGCTTATACAAAAGAAAAGGACAAGGCATATCAAAGAAAACGTCTGTGTATGAATTACAGTGAGGTCTGTACAGCAGTAATATCAATATTTACATTCTAGCAGGAGTTCTATATAAACTGTACAATGCTGATATTTTCGTTAAGGGTAACTTATTTAACTTTGTATTGTTTTTTCATGTATTAAAGATTTAAATTAAATGAACGTGTTTAGGGAGCATATTTAAGATTTACACTATATAAATGCTTTTTCCCTCCAAACGTGGGTGCACTTGGAACATAACCCCTGCGAAAAGCGAGGATTACTGTACCCATTTCTTTCTAGAATACCTTGCTTCAGCTGTTCTTCATGGATCCTCTGTGCTTCCTCCTCTTTCTGGCGATAAAAAGCATTCTTTCTCTCTTCTTTACGTTGCTTCTTCCGTTCCTCAAGGCGCTTTTTCCTCTCCTCAACCAAGCGTTCCTGGAACTGCTTAAGTTTTTCCTTAGCAAAAGAAAAAGCAAATAAAAATGCTTAATTCTTACTTGTATTTGACCTCAAGGATCAAATATTCATGCACTGAATATGAATTAAATGATTGAGCACCGGTGACCTCCATAATCAAGCATCATTTGTACCTCATAGATGAAACTTCGAGCAGCCGTTATTTTAGAGACGAAGTTCTCTTTATCGTCCATCATCCTAGACATCCTCTTCTTGTGTTCTAGAGCTTTCTCACGCTCCACTTTCATGTTGCTGATCTAGAATACAGAGTAGCACAGTTTCATGACACACATAAACCCCATCAATCTCCAGCAGCTCACATTTCTTTAGAACCCTACAGAAGCTACTAATCTTAATAGGGTATCATACAGATCAGAAACTCATCCCCCATCTTCTGCAGCTACCACTCATCCCCCATCTTCCACTCACATACTAAAACACTGCTTGTCTTTTATTTAAAAATGATAAAGTTCTCAAGAGAGCAAGCGGCAATGTGGCAGACGAAATGACTGCAGGAACTTTAAGTAATTAACAGAAAATGTATTTCCAAGAGTCAAAGCATGAAAAACAAGGTGGTCCCAGTTTATCAGAGGCTACTTTAATTAAAGAATATGAAGAATAAGGTGCTCCCCAGCTTCCCCCAGGGCAGTAATTTTCTTTTAAAATATCCAAGCATACTGATGAAAGCAGAGTCAGGGTTTCAAGCTAGCTGTCATTAAACCTTTTAAGTTACAGTTGTCCAGCACTAGTCTTTACTCTTATGGAGGATCTTAATGACTCACCCGCTCCTCTTCCTGAAGCTCCCATAGCTCCATATCTTTTATGCGTTGTTCCTCATAGGCCTTCTTAATCAGAGGGATTTCTTCAAGGCGCTTGGCCCTCTCAAAGTAATCAATCTGAAACACAAAGTATTTTATTTCAACAAGCATCATTTGTCTATTCTTTAAAGAAACATCCCTGAATTATTGGGAAAAAAATAACATACACTGTTAATCTGTGTGATCCAAACAAACCCACCTTCTTCTCTTGATTCTTTAAGCGCTCTTGCAATTCCTTCTTCTCCTTTTCTAACTGCTCTACTTGTTTAGCCATGATGAAGTCAGGATCAAGTTCTTCCAGATCCTACGCAGAAACAAAGTCAACACATACAGACTCAGCTGCTAACAGCTACTGATGAAGAAAGCAAGTAACGAAACTCTAATCCTTACCTACATGAAGGATTCATTAAGTTGCATTGCCATATGCAAAGTGTAACAGCAGTAAGAAATTGCATCCATATCATGGATATCTACCATATACTATATATTACAATAAAGAAATAAATGAATGGCACACTAATCTATCCACCATGTCCTCACTTAAGTGCTTCACTGTGCAATTCACCGCACCTCAATGTCGATGTCTTTGAAGGCCTTGGCACCCAGCTCGGTCTTTTTGATCTGCTCCAGGCGCTCGCGCACCGTCTTCTTCTTGATCTGCTCATGTTCCTGCATGATGCGCTCCTTTTCTCTCTCCTTGGCCTCCTGCCGCAGTCGCTCCTCCTCTGCTTTGCGCACCTTCTGGAGTTCAGCCTCACGCTGCTCTAGCTCCTCCTTCTCTCGCTGTATGTTCAGGCTCTCCAGGCGCTCCTTGCGCTCCTCAATGGTTTGGCGGCGGGCAAGGATGCGCTGGTGCTCCTTGCGGGCATTCTTCAGGTAGGCAGCAATGGCCTGCTGGCTCTGCTCTTCTCGTTCTTGCTACAGGACGGGAGATTTGAGGGTCATAGCAAAGTAATAAAAATACGATTTGCTTTTAGAAGGACAGTCATTTTATCTGTTTGTGCAAATTTTAAATCCAGAATTTTTCAAGTACTGTATTTGAAGCATGTTTGCAATGCAAGCCTCAACAACAATGGCATTTAATGCTATAACGAAAACAATGTATTTATGCAACATTTTATTTAGGTCACTGCATAAATACTGCATAAAAAGGAGAATCTTAGGTAGTTAGCAAGCATGATAAAGAACACAGAAGTATGAGCACCCTTTTTCAGACCTAAAAGCTTAACATGTGTAACAGAACAGATGGCTAAAACAAGACAAAGCAGGGTGAAGGATAATGTAAACAAAATAAATATTTTCTCACCAGAATAGAAGCAGGTTTAATGACCTGGATAGCTTTGGCCAAAGAAGAGGACATTGCAGTGAGCTGGTTACGGATCTGTTCAGAGGGCATGTTCTGCAGGAAGGGTCCTACAGGTGAATCCTCTTTAGTAGAGTAGTTCAGGTCAGAGCCAAAACTCAGCGTTCGGGATGAATGGTCAATGCGCACCTGAAAAGTGGGGTGTGGAAAATTCAAAAGAAGTAATCCTCAACTGAAAAATCTGGATTTGGTGATTACTGAAAGCTATTAATGGTCACAAGTTCTATGTCAGAACTGACTTCTCAAATTGAGTTCAAATGTTGTCCATAGGCCTCACAAGAAAACACACTAAAAGTCCTTAATATGTACAGTTTATATTGTCATAAAGTGAAAGCGACCATTTGTCATACGTGAACACACCACAGTACACAGTGCGAGCAGCACGAAACACTTCCTCTGCATTTAACCCATTCACCAAGTGAAGCAGGGGGCAGCAGGAACACGGCGCCCGGGGAGCAGTGTGTGGGACGGTACCTCGCTCAGGGTACCTCAGTGGTGCCTAGCGGTCTTGGGAATTGAACCTGAACTTTCTGGTCGCAGGGCAAATGCCTTAACCACTAGGCCACCAACCATTTGTATATCACAAGCACTTTCCTCTAAAACTGAGCATTAGGAAATCTAATCACTTCCAATATCAACAGACACAGAACACTGCCATGTCACGGTTTGGAGTAGGGCTGCACAATATTAGGTAAACATGCGATACGTGAGAATGTTGAGTTGCGATGGCAAAATAACATGCGATAAGTAAGTACAAACTTAGCCTTTATAATATTGATGTTTTCTGCTTTGGTTTTGGACTAGTCTATGCAGGAATTTCAGGTTTTCTTTTTTGTTTTTAAGAATTTACTTAAACAGAGCATTTTCATGTTTCCCATATAACATTTGAAAATGTAAAGTTTAACCATTTTAATCATTTTAAAAACAATGTAAAGTTTAAAAATTTTAATCATAATTAAATTAGTTAGTCCTTGGCCAAAACATAACAGCAAAAGGAACCATTCTTAACAATATACTTTAACTAAACTACACACCCTGGGGAACAGTCACTGTAGCACACTATGCAATGTGATGTAAAGTGTGTATGTGCACACCTGTGTAAGCATGCTTTATTATGGCAAGTTCTTTGCTTGTAAAACCAGCATGTTTAATTTGCTAGGCTTTAAACATGTGTTGGCAATATTTGCTGATGAGCTAAAAATTCTCTCTGAAGGTGAACTAGTTGCAGGTATGCAGAAATACTTCCTGGTTAGTTTACTCAGCTGTGTGTAGCTGTCCTGGGTGAAGAGTTTTGGAAAAAACAGCATTTCAGTCAGTCTTTCGCGATATGTATATCGCACATGTTGATATCGCGATGGCGGTAAATTTTCGATTTATTGTGCAGCCCTAGTTTGGAACCAAATCATGTAAAATTATATTTCCAATTAACACCATTTAAGTGTATATTGCCACTAATCCTTTACATGTCTTATGCCAGTTACCTCAAAATATGAAGATATAGTCATCTACTAAAACAAATCACTAGACTAGTCACCATTAATGAGGACATATACATAAAGTTGAGCAAATAAACATTTTTGTTACAAATGTTTTAATTAGGGTGGAGTTATAATCTGCTATTAAAATCTCACAGCATATTGTACCTGCAAGTCACAGTGGCGTGCGGCATCCACAATGGACCGTTCCAGCTGGAAGGCATCCACAAATGGCACAAGAGAAGCCAGTCTGGTGAAATCAATGCTCTGGTAGATCTGAGCCACCTACAATGGCAAACCAAAAAATCAGCAGCAGCGAAATAACACAAAAATTAACAAATGATCAAAAACGCTTTGAGACACATACACACATTTATGTAATACAGCCGGAACACTAACCTGTTGGAGCAAACGCAGAATGGTGTTGTTCTGTAAGTGAGGAACGTACTGCTGCAGGTCAGGTTCCTTCTCAGCCTGTTCTTTCACCCATGTCAGCACCTGAATAGAAATATTGTACAAATAAAATCAAACATAAAGCTATATTACTTTCTAACATCTAACTGATTTATTTGCTGCATAAATACCCTGAATCCAGAATTACCTTGGTGACTCTACCACACAGTTTGAGCGGATGGAAGTCCACCTCCAGCCAGCTGTACAGCTCCTTGACTTCAGGAACAACATACTGGAGAAGATTAAACCTCACCTGCCGTAACGAGGCATATGTTAAAAACACGAAGAGGGGTTGTTGCAAAACTTAATGCACTCCAGAATCCTACAAAGTGGCATGTGTCTCGCATGTGAAATGGGGCAACCTGGACTTTCTACTCTGTTGAGAAACTAGTTTGAATAGATCAGACAAAAAATCATACTGTCAATGTTAAAAGCTCTGATAAATTGACAATGCAGGTATTAACATTAGGCATAGATCTTTGTTGGCACTGGATCAAAACAAATAAAATTATATGTCTACGAGGTTCAGTTATTCTCATAAGGACATTATGTTTTAAAAGATAACCTTTCAAACGCACAGGTGACTGGACCTAATGACATGCAGCACAAAGACAGTCTAACTGGTCATTTAGGTGATATTAAGGTACCATGTCATTCATGAGACTCTGGCGAGTGGGTGGGGACTGCAGGCCAAGCAAAGTGGCCAGTCTGCGGTGCTTCTCCACGATGATGCCATCCATATCCAACAAGCGGGCAATATCAGTTCGCTCAGGAGTTATGGGTATGGAGAGTGTGGCCAACAGGACGCGGGTAGACATCCTGAGAAAGAAAAATATATTCTCCCTTAACTTAATGATGACACTTCGGATTTTATCAGCTACACACAAAAGCCACACCCCTCTCAATTTTATGCAAAAGAATTTCAGCAACTAAACTTTGCATTAAACACTGCATGTTTTGATTAAATAGCTTAACAAGTATTTCATGCTTTTTGTGCAAAAAGGGATGACAAGTAGCTTAATTAATCTCCTAACAGCCTGATAAAATAAAGCCATGCTAATCTTTTCCCTCTAGAGATTACTACAATAATAATCAACAAAAAAACATTCCACACAATATTTCACACCCAAATTTTGAATTACAGAATGTCCTAAAAGCTCAAAGCTCACCTCTGCATCTCCTCCTGGGTAAGGTTCTTCCGCATCTCTCTGGAGAGATGGTAGAGCCGATGCAGGGTGCAAGAATGGAACAGAGCATTACCAGACTTCCAGAACACAGTGGACACCTTGTTATAGTAATTGGCCATCAGCTGGGGCTTAGGGGGCTTTTTAGAGAGGGCGAACAATCCATGAATATCCTCTACTGCCTTGAAAGCTTCCTGAAATATAATTGGTTATGCATTAGCCAGCGGCACTTTCTTAAGATTAGTTGCTGTATTTTTACACTTCAAGAGTAACATATTGTAGAAAGAACACACTTCTAACCACCAACATTTGCTTAGTGTTACGTATTTAAAAAATAAGGTTAAACAGAAATTTAATACAATAGGTCCAGAGCAAAGTTTATGGTAAACTTAGGGTATTTAAAGTTAGTGCTCCCAATATAGTGCCTATTGCGAACAAAAATGTGTCAATCAAATGACATCCTTAAGCATATTTCCTGTAGAGAACGTTTCACCTTAAAAACAAACCCCATGTAATTTATACAGTGGTGTCCAAACTTGTGTACAATCCAAGGTAGATGGTACACCATAGATACAAGTCCAGAGTACGCCCCTTATTCTAACAAACCACTAAGGTTTTAAATAATATTTAAGGTTCACTACCACCAGGTCCAGCAAAGACCCACCTGCCACAGTTCCATGCTGATAGCACTGTCCAGCTGCACCAGACGAGTTTCCAGGTGCATTGACTGGCTCTCAGGGTTGTTCAGGTTAATGGCTGTGCTCTGGTTGTGGTGCCTCTGGATTTGGCCCAAGTGCATACGCAGGTTATCGCACAGCTTGCGGAACTCTGCTTTCCGAGTGTACTGCAGGCAGAACTTAAAAGCTGTGTTGGAAAAAAGAGAGGTTAAAGCTTATTTACTAAAAATGTCAAGAGGCAAAGTTTATGCAAATGACCCTTTTACTCGAGTGATAAAATATATTATCTGACCCATGATTATGTATTCCACCTACTAAATCTTCATAAAGACTAGAGATGTCCCGATACCACTTTTTTATGTCCGACACCGATACCGATATTCTAAATTTGGATATCTGCCGATCCGATACAAATCCGATACTAACCAAGTCTTTTTTTAACCA
>JBBPDH010000144.1:20399336-20409709 GCA_037974565.1 Clupeocharax schoutedeni
AATTGGCTCGAAAATATTAAACCGCATGCGCTGGCTCTAAAAAATTTTTTTTCCCTCACGGCCGCACGCCGGAAATCCAGCACAGTGCCGGAATACTTTAAGCCCTGACAATATCTTATGAAGGTGATATACGTGTGAAACAGTGGCAGCTCCTGGTCAATATTTTTGGTGAAACTAACCTTCATCTCAGTCGCACCACAAACCAAACTAAGTTCCTCGCAGCACCTGGGCAGCTCGATTTTCTTCACCTACATGTTCTGCTTTTGCTGCCACACATTCTGATGAATCTTCTCTCTCTGGCTCTTCCCTCAGTCTCTTCATACTTAGTGTTAAATCACTACAAAATATACAAAGTATTTTATTGTGCATATCTTACAAACACATAATAGTAATGTTTATTTCAATAATACGTAATTAACAATATTTCTCAATCCCAAGAAAACATATCTAACCTCTTTCTCACCTTCTAAACTAATTCTTGGGGAATTTGTTCATCACTCTGTCAGACCAGCAGGGATTTTTTTCACCAGTTCCAGCATGGCTGTGTGGCAGTGTTGCTAGCAATCAGTAAAATAATAAAATATAAAAGAAAAAGAAATACTATTAATAAATACTCACACTAAAGGTTAGCACTCAGTACATAAAATAGAACAAAATGAATTGGCCACAGTGTTATGTTGAAGTGGAGAGCTACCCAATCACAGTAGGGAATCAAGTGGGACTTAATTACCACTGAAATCCACAAGCCCTCGGGTCTGAGGAGATTTACATTGATATTCTTTGTTTCACCGTGGATGGGGGGTGGGGCTGTTTCACATTTTTGGCCAGAGCCATATACAGTTGTAACACTATTGAGGAACTGAAATTTTTTTTGTTTCACACCAATAAAAAAGTGATAGTTATGAAGGTTTTTTGTGCTATTTTTCTTGGTGAAACATTGTTTCACCTGTAGTCGTATACAAACCACCACTGGAATGACTTTTTTTTAAGAATCATCCACTGAAAAGGCAGAACTCGCCAGTTGCAGAACAACCTAAAATAAGCAGAAACAACAGTTATGCTGACAATGATTAGCATGACGCTTATAACCTTGGGGGCTTTTACAAATATAAAGATGTAGTCATGTCTGAAAATAAATCGGTTTGCATTTACGCAGAGGCAAAAGGAAAAAGCCTTCTTGTATGAGATTGTGGCCAATCTCACTACCGGCATTGATGTGGACAAAATGGACTATTTCAGTCGGTGAGTTTTGCTTATATGTGAAATATAGAATACCCAGGCTGATTTACAGTATATGATTTGTATAAAGCAATCTTCATATTCAATATTTCATCTTTATTCAGGGACTGCCACCATCTGGGTATGCAGTGTAACTTCTCCCATGAACGTTACATGATGTTTGCACGCGTTTGTAAAGATAAAGATGGAGTAACACATATCTGCATGAGAGACAAGGTAATCTTACCTTAATCATGGATTTCATGGTACTGAGACATTAAGGCAGTTCTGAGTTTCTCTTCTCTGTTCATCAGGAAATAAGGAACATGTACGAGCTCTTTCACACCCGGAACCTTCTTCACCACAACGCCTACCAGCACAGGGTCACGAAGGCAGTTGAACTCATGTAAGGTCAAGATCCTAAGTGGACAGCACATGTGGAACAAACTAAACTGTTTATTAAACTGTTTAGTAAGGATGCTAGAAATGGATCTTAGCATGAGGTCATGGAAATCACTATTGGTTCCCAGAAGAACCTTATATAGTTATTAGGAAAACTATTCCTGTATGTTTTTTTCCACATTGTTCTCACTTAATGTTTTATAGGATTGAGGACGCCCTCATAGAGGCTGATCAGCACTTTAAATTGGGAGACAAATGCCACACCATCTCTGCTGCAGCGAAAGATCCTGAAACATTCATCCATCTTACAGGTCATGCCTCTGTCCTTCAGATTCTGGGGAATCACCCAGCACCTAATTAATGTAATAGTTATAGTGCAATAGTTTTTGTGGAAAATACAAGCAAAAGTGATACATACCCCAGTGATCCAATTCCAAGTATTTTTAGCATTTAGTGTTCAGTTGTTTTTTTCCCTTTCTTACACAGATGACATTCTGCAAGAAATACTACGCTCATCAGACCAAAACCTCTCAAAAGCACAAGAAATCATCAGGAGAATTCAGAATCGTGATTTTTACCGGTTCATGAAAAAAATAACACTCCAGAGTGAGCTTGAGGCATATTCTGAAACAAGAAAGGTTAGTCAAGCTTCATTGCACATTATTTAAAGATGCGCCTTGTGCTCCACAGTTTTTTTTACATTTTTACAAATCTCATAATGCTGAGGTCAATACAAATGTTTCAACATTAATTTTCCATTGTTCATCAAGAATGTTCTTTGCCTCTCTTGTAAAGAATTGAAATTCTTGAAAAGAAAATCATGATAAAATTTCACTCATGCATTCTATCATTCTTGGGACCTCACAAAAGCTTCCAGCCCTTCTACAAATTCCCTTTTTAGTTTTATATTTTTAAAAAGATTGTTCATAAATGTTTTTTGAAAAAAAAAATGTGTGATTCTTTCCCTATGGTTTATAGGTCTCACAAATTGCAAACATTTTCTGAGAATGGGTTGAAAACTTTACTAAAATTTTGCAGCACAGGGTTTCAGATGGCGACTAAAATGGTCGCCAATGCGACTAGATTTTTTTATTTTACGACTAGTTTTTTCATTTCAGTCGCCAATGGTGATCGTCTCTCAAAAGCAAGAGAAATTAGATGTACAAGAAAAGTGAGATCTCATAACAATGTGCAGATCCGCTCAAACCAAGTTTACCTTTCCTACCACACAGTCATGTGACTAGTTATAGAATTTAGACTCTTTTTTTGGATCATTTGGATCAGATCAAAAAAGAAAATCCGGCTCCTTTGGCTCCTAAGGTTTTTAGTTTGTCTGAAGCCCTGCAACATGTATGCATGTAAATAGTTGTTTCCGAATGTTTTAAAACTAGATAAGAAAATAAAAAATGTACAGAAATGAAGATCTTTAATAATTAATGCAGATTCTGTGCATTAGTAATATAGTTCTATCACATCTGGAAGTTAATTGTCAAGCACAGATCTTGCTAAACTTATCTCACTGTGATGTCCTGTCAGCGGCCGCTAGAGGCTACTCCTGTTCTGTTTGGTATTTAGTTCAGGTATTTTAGATATGGGTATATTAGTTCGGCTTGGATGTAGCTTAGTTGTCGGTTCACCGTTACCTTGGCTTGAGTTAGAGTGTTTCTATATTCACATAGTGATTAATGTGTGATTTGTTTTGAAATCCTGTTTATGGCCTTCATGCCAGATTTGGCTTGATTATGAATCAAATAATTAAAGAAATGGAAGTCTGTGGGGGTTATGAACCAACCCATCATGGAGCAGCAGACCGGGCAACGAGCCTCTGGAGATTATCAGCTCTCGCGTTAGCTTGCTGATTTCCAACTTCCTTCTTTGTTACATTGTTTCTAGTATTGTTTGGACACCTGGCTGAAAGAACTCAAAGAAGAGGCTGGTACATCTGCTTTCACATCAGATGACTTCGGAGTCGTGGTAAGCAGCTCCCAGCTCCTTCTATTTCACAACTAGCTGGTGGATTAGCATTAGCAGCGGGCAAAGACTCGTACACAAAAGAAAGTTTAAATAACTCTCTCTACCCACATGTTTAGACAGAGCACAGCTTACTAATACTAAATAAATATTTAATATATCATTTAATAGATAACTGTTGGAAATTGGAGGGGCGGGGTTAAAACACTAAAATATGAGGTCAAGACACAAAGCAGTCATGTTACATGCTGCAGCAGCTTCTTCATCTTCTTAATTTTATGCTGGTTGACAAATTTTCAGTGTATTAATACAGTTCGGTTCTCTAAACAAATCTGTGTTAGACCGAGGGATGACTGTACTATTCAAATTATATTCCTTTTTTACTACATCGGATGCCGGATACAATTCTATAACACCGGGCACCTGTCTTTACTCTGTTTGAGACAATATTTGTAATTTTGTAGATAAAGCAGCTGCACAATGCGTATCTTTTACATAAAATGTTATAGTGCACTTAATTTTATGTGGTACATGTGGTATGGGGGGTCCGGTGGGTTTTAGACGCCACAAAAAAAACACCTGCCCCTTTTTCCATTGTGCCTCTTTTAGTCAAAGAATAGCTCACATAGGAGACCAGACAAAATTCATAAATTTTTCTGATTAATCTGACCATCAGACCTGTTCAGGAGATATTTTTGCCATGGTGGCATCGTGTTCTTGCATCACAAACACATTAATGCATAATGACACACACCACACAAACTGTTATTTTTTGTTGCAGGAATATCCCAGCATTACTAACAGTATGTCTCCATCGTTCCCTCTTTACAGTGTATCCCCATAGACTATGGCATGAAAGACCAGGATCCAGTTAAGCAGCTGGGCTTCTACAGTAAAAATGATCCAGACACCATTAAAAAATCTGAAGAACAGGTACTGGTCACACTATAAAGCCATTCTGTAGTCATTTTGGAGCATTTCTATGGTCAGATCTGGATTTTAGACTTTTCTTCATTTTGCAGTTGATAGAATTAATATATTTCAGTTTTGTCTCTACAGGTCTCCATTACCGTGCCCAAAGAGTTTGCAGAAAACATAGCCATGCTTTTCTACAAGGGACTGCCCAAAGAGCATGCTGGGATACTCTGGGCTGACTTGAAGAACGCCGAAGAACATCAGTAAGAGTTTTGTTTTTCAAAAGGATATTATTATGGTAAAAAAGGAGAAAAGCATTAAATAAAAGTGTTTTAGGTGACTCCTATGTGTTTTTTATACATTCTAACTTCATCACATTACAAACCCCTCCCATACATCTCGTGTTTCCAGGACGTCAGGCTCGGCTGAAACAGGAGAAGATGACGCTGAAACTTTCGAGGATGTCTCAGGTTTTCCTTCTATCTGTCCTATAAAAAAGAATACATTATACCCTGGTGCCACACTTTGCCTGCTAAGGCATTTTTCATGCATTTGTTTCTCTTGTCTTGTCCTTAGTGTTGTCTTTCATTTCTCCTCCTAATCATTTGACTTTAGACCAGATTTTGGTTTACTATTCCACTATATCTTGCATAAATTATATTAGACAAGGGGGTGTGTATCTCCAGCTAAGTTTGGTATAATCACAGCTTGATCTGGTGATTAACAGACTGGAGCAGTGCTAGATCTAGCTGTTTTATTAGTTTTAAGCATTAGTTTTGTCTATTATTCATTTTCTCTTCTTCTGTTAAATATATAGATCTCTTCAGAAAACCCGAAGAATACCCAACTTCAAATGAAATCATCAAATATTTTACTGAAGAAGGCGATTACATGTTCTTTGATGAGAAGATATTTATGTCAAAGGATGTGAGACACCTGGACAATGATGGTAAATGGAAAGTAAGTCCATTTAACTTAAAGGGCCTAATTCTGTATTATTGTTTAACTTTTATCAGTAAATATTTTTCTATTATAAAACCCCAAAAGCAGATCAAATTTTTAACGGTTGTTTGTCTTACTGTACCTTTAAGGCTGACATATGTAATTTTTTTTTCTCTTGTAAATGGTAAAGGCTGTGATGCTCTTGTTGCTTGCCAGGGTTTAGGCTGTTCTTACCATCTTCTCACTTACAGGTAAAGTTGAGGGTCTGGACAGAAAAAGTCAGGGATAAGTGTAATGCTAAGAGGAACTTTAAACTGGTAAGTGCAGTAGAATATACACTGACTCACTAGAAGATCTCATCATTAACACCTTGGCATTTTTTTCACTGGACAGAAGTCCATTTAGGCCAGAGTTTTTTTGTAGTGTAGTATCCAAAGCTTATTACATTGGTTTAAACATGTTATCAGTGAATATTTAAATTATAACTCATAGATGCATGCTCAAGAAAAAATATGAATTCAAGTAATTTAGGTTATTTCACGCACAAGCCATGGAATTTGACTGATTTCACTGAAATGGTAACAGACAATAATTCATTTTTTTCTTGAAAAAGAACAAAAGACAATAAAGGTAATCCAATAAAACTGTAAAGAGGAGGTTTTAAGTACAAGAATTGCATCATCCATCATTTTAGTTTCTACATGTATGCAATTAATTTACAAATGTGCACAAATTCCTTTATAACATAGCAGCTGCAATATATTTCTGACTTTTTAAAAAATTAAATACACTTGTTTTTTATTGACATAACTCAATTATTTGTCTCCATAGGTTGTGTACAAGGGACTTAAGTTCACTAAGGTCATGCTTTTCTACAAGGTGATGTTTAAAAAGTTCAGTGATGGGAAAACTACCATCAAAGTAGTAAAATCTAGAATTTCCGAGGTTGATCTTAAGTGAATGCATCATCATGCGAGTGTCCATGTTGAAGTAACATGTACTCTTTCCCTTATTCTTCCCCATGGTACCTTTTCGTTTGAGTGTGCTTTTAATTTTTATTTTTGTTTGCTTTGAAGTGAACCTTTTCTGCAAAAACTGAAACCCTCCAGGAGAGAGTCTTTGTCATTAGTGGACAAAAAACAGACATAACAGTGATGTTCTTAAATCTAAGATCATCAACAGAACATTCAAATTACACTTGCAAAATACTAAAATATTTAAAGGTCAAATAATCAAGTATTTAATAATCAAACTTCTGTTGAGGAAATCTGAGGTACTGGTGGAAAATCCACTGTGTTGCTCTTTCCTCCATGTCATCTTTTTTTATGTACAGTGAAAAAAATGCATCAATTAAACTTAAAAAGAGGCATCTGTGGTAAATTTAAAATCGGCACTTCAAAGTTAAAATGTAACAAAGAAAAATGTAAAATTATTTTTTATTCTAAAGTATGTTTAGGCCATTTTTTAAGAAACATTTACATTGATGCAATTTTTAAATGCTGTTATATATTTTTTCTTTATTCTTTTTCACTGAATTTTATGTAACATTAATTGGTGGAAGTTGCTTTCCAGAGTTGATAGTTCAACTTGATGATGGTATTTTAAGTTCTTTTTTCTTGTTTAAATCATTATATCATGCAGGGGTGTATTAGTTGGATTTCTTTATTCCTATAAACTTAATTAATTTAGTGACTCTTTATGCTCAGCCCACCCTAAGTTAAAATTCAGCGAGAGAGGAAGGAGATGATTTACCTGGTAAAAATTGAACAATAGAGCACATGGGTAACTTTATTCAGAAAAATTCTAAATATTCCCAAATATTAAACTGTAATTTCAGCTCATTTTCATTCTTTTTAACTACAGTTTCATCAGAAATGTGAAATACGTGCATGATTAAAGGAATAAACATCTTAAGTTCACTTTTCCACTGTGTTGTGTTGTTCAGCCAGTACTTGAGTCTTATTTTCTGATGTGTCTGTTATAAATATGGCGAATCCCAAGTTGAAACAAAAAGGTGCTACTGCTGCGGACAGACTATACCCACAAGAAATATTCTTACTAGAAACCGGGTTTTCCAAATTTTTGGATGAACCCAAAATGCACTAAAATTTTACAGGTGAACTTAATGCGACCTTCCCTAAACTTTTGACTGCACAAGTCCAGCTGTTCAATATTCCAGTACTTTTTACACAACATGCTGTTCTCTAGCATGGAGCTTAACAGCAAAATTCTCAACAGGTGTCTGATCCACGAATCAACCAAAACATTTACTGATATAATCAGAATCAGTATTTACACTCCTCTGCATCATGCTGTTCACCAAGACGATACCCAACAATTAGAGATGGGAACTTGAGTCTGAGACTTAGACTCGCAGTTAAGTTGCACAAACAAAGACTTGTGACTTGACTTTAGACTTCCCTCAGCGACTCGAGACTTGACTCGGTGCTGTGACTCGTGAGTCCAAACTCGTAAACCATGCTCATTTCATGGAATTATTTATTTATATCTCACACTCTTTCCAACGACCCGAAAACCGTTCACCTTGTCACAGGTGAATGGTTTTCAGCTAATAACAGTTTTCGAGGGGTCGTTGGAAAGGGGTCACCGAGCCCCATCTATCTGTAGAGTGAGAGATATATTTTTCATATTTAACATTTAGATTTAAGATCATTTAAGGCAAATCCTCCATGTTGGGGAAGGCATATCACAGCACACATTGCCACTCAAAGATTTGAGGCTTGACTTGGATTCGAGCACAAAGACTTGAGACATGACTTGGATTTGGTAAAAATGACTTGTGAACATCTCTGCCAACAACTGATCAACAGTACTTTGCCTTCGCAAGGCTTCAGACAGGATGTTCTCAGACGGAAGTGACCGCTGAACTTGTCACAGAATGTCATCAGCAGGTTAAACAGAAATACAGAGAGACTGGAAGAGTCACAGAAAGGCATAGAAGTGGACACACTGACACACTGATGACCGCTTCATTGTGAACAGGGCCCTGCAGAACCGCATGATCACTGCCACTCAACTCCAGGCTTATTTAAGGGAGGTGAGAGGCACGTCAGACCATTCAAAACCGGACCAGACCAACAGGCATAAGGAGCATTTACGCTGTGTGAGGGACCAGTGGGCCTCAGTGCTTTTCAGTCCAGGATGGCTGTCTGGTGCGTGGCCATTGGCCTGTATTTCTGGGCCGAGGTGCAGTCGATATGGGCATACCAACCCTCATCCACGAACCATGTCCGAGACGCAGACCCCTGCACATCCTCCCACAAAATGGCCTGGTCCCAGTCTGCTCCTGTGGAACTGCCCTACACTGTGAATGGTACAGTGACAAGCCCAGACTACCTGAATAACATCAATAATCCAGTCATTAGCTGTGTCAGAAAGTGCATTTGTTCACTCATTCACTAAATAGTGTTTGCTATATAGGGGGCTACTGAACAAGGGGACATATAGTTAATGTCGGACGCTTGGGATGTTACAATTTTACTAACTGCTGCTTAAATAGTGCTGGATCTTGGCAATATATCTCTGTCACGTAAACACACACCTCGTCTCTCTATTTCAGACACAGCCTGGGAATGTCAATTTCGGGCCAACCAGGTAATTTTGGTCCGGCCAGGGAATTTTGGGCCGGCCAGGGAATTTTGGGCCGGCCATTATGGGATTAGCTGAGTCGCCGTGTAGAGGCTCATAACTCAATGAAAATCAATGACCCAAGAGCCCTTCAAGAAGAGCGTGATGCCTCAGCAGCCAGTAAGTCGACTTGTGAACAGAATGGGACATTGCTGTCAAGCTGTGATTGATGTTCAAGGTCACGTTGTTGAGACACTGATATTTTTTGTTGTGGTGTACTCACCACTGTTGTTGGCTTCTGTTTCAATTAATTGTTTGAGATGAGCAAATCACCATTTAATGCTTCTTCTTAAATGCCCTACTTTCATATATCACTAAAAATGATACATAATACAATCATATATATAATACATACTTTTACTGACTCTGTATATGATATATACACTCATGGACAGAATATACATGATACATACGATAATCCACTAATTCACTATATATATATATATATAATAAATTTACTAAATGTGTAAATATATTCAGATTAATTTTTTTTTGGCTCCTCATGTAGCTAGAATAAAATGCACTACCTAATAAAAGGAACACATTTGGATTTTTTTAAAAAAAGATCAATTTTGGGCAAATTAACCAAAGCCAATTAAGCAGCCAATACAAAACTATGTGATTAATTCCATTGGTTTCAGTTTGTGCACTCCAACTATACATCCAGCAAACAAAATGAAGGTTTTCAATTGGATGTCGTTGTATATAAATAATAGAAACATGATTAACCCAAATAACTACACTCAATAATGCAACGAATAACCTTTGTCTTATTTGCACAGCTTTGACCACAAACAAAGTTTTTTGTTCAGTTAGTACATTTTGTTATAGCAATACAAGTGATAAATTAAGATAGATACAATTGGAAAGCTAAAATAACTACACAATACAATGTGTTTGTTTAGTTGTGCCCTCATACATCATTAATAAAGGATCGCTTTTGAAATGGGGACATTAGGGTCAAATGTATCACAATCAACTACTAAATATGATTAATTATGATTTACTTATCAGATTTGTTTAGAATTTACTGCTGGAAATAATGTAATTAATCATTATTGACTGCTCTTTATTTTGATTGATTGATCAAGATTAACTACTCAAGATAAAAACCTAAATATTGCAAATAATTATTTGAAATTACAGTAATGTACATGAGTACAGTTAACTACTCAGTATAGTGTAGTCTGAATGGGATCACTACTGAAAACAGTGTGATTTGTCACAGGGCACGCTGTTACGCGTGGCCCCGGAGCTACCTGGAACATAACCAGACT
>JBBPDH010000144.1:20496769-20507320 GCA_037974565.1 Clupeocharax schoutedeni
CTATACAGGAGTAACATCACTATTTACATTCTAGCACTGCAGGAGACAGCAGTTCAGTGTAAACTGTACAGTACAGAAATGGGTTTATCTTTACATTTTCTTTAAGGGTATGGTTTAGTTTAAAATGAAATCAACGTGTATGTACAGGTTTCACACCAAAACTTCCATTTAAGCATTTCAGCCTGATATTGAGGCAATGGGGTGTGTTGACGCAAGTCCTATCGGGAAATGAAGGTCGAGTTGGGGGCTAAACGACAACCCACACAACAGCTACAGTTTCTATAGCATCCTGCTTCACCACAATGACAATAAAGGAGTATCGTATCTTATCTTAGCTGTATGAACAGTATATGGACAAAAGTATTGGGACATCTTCTCATCCCACCAATAGGAACCTTAATGACATTGCCTTCAAATACATAGACTTTAATATGGAACTGATCTCCCTTTGCAGTTAAGAAGCCACCTGAGTTCTGTTTTGGCATAGAAATAGAATGTTACTAGATGACCAGATGCTTCGTACGCCATCGCCATATTGTGAGAGGCACTGCTGTAAAATGAAGTTCTGCTTGGGGCTATTCACTCCAAACCAGATCCCGACATATTACATTCCATAGGTTAGGTTAAACAATTGATTTGAATGTATTTGGCCATTTCTAAATCACGTTTTATAAACCTTAACCTTAGCTAAGCTAGGCTAAGCTATCACAGCTATGCATTCCTTTGCTCAATTCAGCCTCCAAACAACGTTTTGTCTAAACGTGGACAACAACTATTAAGATTGTTGTGAGTTCTTTTGTTAACTTTTCTCAAACTCTGGAGGTTTTCTAAAGAAATACACCTCAGTTTATAAATCTTAACCATAGTTAAGCTAGCAAAGCTATGCATCCCCTTGTTCGAGACAAACAACATTTTGGCTAAACGTAAGCACAGTAACGCACAATTATATAATCGCCAAATATAATCAAAACAGTTGTCCAGCCATACCAGGGTTTGTCATTTGACACATTTTGAGAAAGCTGTCCTGTGATGTGTGCCGCGCTAGTTTGGTAACAGATGCTGAACTGGCATCATATGGTCAACGCTATCATTTGGTGTGATTTAAACACAGTGGAGGTTTAATGATTCCTTCTGAGTGGACAGTCAAGGTGGTTAAAGTGTGTTATCCGGCAGTCAACATCGGGGCAAGCAGTCAATGTATCTTTGATTGATCAGTTTGTCTGAGCCACAGTTTGGGAATGACAACCATAATTTTAAGCTCTTGTCTTTTGCTGTGTCAGGCTGCAGCACATTGCCAGGCTGAAGACTTAAACAGAGTGTTTAAGGAATTTAGAATCAATTCTGTATATATATATATATATATATATACCTAGCCCCTATAGTAATAACACAGTAACGACAGTGTGTATGTGAGGGAGAGAGAGAAATGAATGTTTTCAGAAATGATTTCTTAAGCCTGTGTGTATACAGTAAACAGTCTGTATTTTATTGTCCTGGGGTCTTATTGTGTTTGCATCAGAAAACCATGTCTATCTGTATTAGTTTACATGATGCTTTCGCCACTCGCAGTATGACCACGGGTCCACTTTTGAAGACCTGCACCCACTCGTTGACCTGTGATATCAAAATTAAATCCGCACCCGCCCCCAGCGCCCGATAACATTCTGCCCGTTACCCGTGATAAAGTAAATTAGAAGCTCACGGTAGGACTGGCCTCCCAGGAGGCTTTGCGTGTGGTTATATATGGTGAGTGTGTGGTGTTAAATAGTGAATGTGAGTCCTTAGCGCTGGTCACCCTCCTCCAGAGTCTCAGCTGTGTTGTTGGACTAGTGGAGTAGTACCTTTACCTTTAGGGCATTTATCAGACGCTTTTATCCAATGTGACTCCCTGTCTCCCTGGAGCATCTTGGGGTTAGGAACCCAGTGGTGGTATGTAGAAGGTAGGATTCGAACCCATGACCACTTAGTACAGAGGCAAGTATCTTCCGTTCTAGGCCACTACCCCATAGTACCCAGGAATGCCAGTGGGGGCGCAGTATTTTCTGAAGTATAAAGTCTATTTCGAAGAGACGATCACCATTGGCGTTTGAAATGAAAAAAACTAATCGCAAAATAAAAACTCTACTAAAGATTCACTGGCGACCATTTTAGTCAATCAACTTAAATGGTGTACTTTAGTATGTTTTAAATAAGAATAAGAATACTGGCCTAATAGAGGCCTAATTAAAAACAAAGGTAATTCAGTTTTGGGTTCACTTTGGTGGTCTAAATAATGGCTTACCAAAAGTGTCCCATTTTACCATAAATCGCAGTTCATCAGGAGACCATTCAGTATTATTTCAGGTGTAAACTGCTCCAAAATCCCTTCGGTGCTGAGGCTGTAATGCTCCTGCGCAGAAATGACAGATGTGAATTCCTCCATGTTCTGTAATTTCCTTTCAAATTTAAAGAACAAAAAAAAATTTCAGCAATTCATAAAAACTAAGGTTGTTCAGTTCAGAACATGCATCTATAAAAGATAAAACCTCTATTTTCCAGAAATGTAGTATTGAGGTTTTTCTACAGACCTATTAAAACTCTATTTACAGTTTATATTATTTGCTCTGTGCAGTCAATCAACGATCAATAGTTTACCAATTAGAGTAATTTTATTGACCAATTCTTGTAACACTTCTCCATGCAAAACAGTAATCCCCCTCTAAACATAAGGAAGAGTAATCATTCACATAGCTCTTTCACTAAGAAATATTCTTTGGTGTCCAATGTTAGAATCCTGTACGCTGGCCTTATCAGAATCGAAGGAAGGCTGCAGTTTCTCGAGTCTCTGCCTTGGTGCTTCCACCGTGCTCTTGGTGGGCGTTTTTGGTAGACAGGCCACTTCTGGGAAGACTCACCACTGTTACTTCATGACTCTTACTGTGGTTTACCAGAGTCCCAAAGCCTTAGAAACAACTCTGTAGAGCCCGACCGATATATCGGCAGGCCGATATTAGGCATTTTCCAAACTGTCGGTATCAGCATTTATAATGGCCGATAAATTAATATTTAAAAAATGGCCGATATATCGGAATACCGAATTTTACAACCAACAAATATTTGTATCTGTATCGGCCTTCAAAATCCTTTATCGGTCGGACTCTGTAACCCTTTTGTCTGAAATGGCTTGCTCCAGCATTGAAGTTTTGTTAATTTTTATAGTTAACAGTAAGTCGGAGGAAGAGAAACAAGTTTTTATGCATTTTCATGTTGGTCTTGTAGCTCCAGTTCTAAACTACAGAAGCTCTACTAGGAAAACAAACACCTCTTGGCTGATCGAAAACACCTGTGGCAAGTAAATTCCAAATTCTTAAATGAACAGAAGATTGTCTGCTTGAAGAAAGCGAATATTTTAATTGGGACGTGTATAAGAAAGTTATTTTACAGATACAAAATCGATGAAAGGTGCAGCTGACTTGTTTAACACAGAATATAAGATGTCAATGCAATGTCCACTGTACAGTGTTTATGGGACCTGTAATAATAGTGCAGTTGGCAATTCCCTTTAAGATGATAAAGTCGCATCACTAGCGCAAAATCAAAATGACAGAAAATGTGAGCATGCGGCACCGTCTTGCTCATCTACATAATCATGGTTGCATCATGGCAGTGACATTCAACACTTTTAACAACATTCAAACTTTTTCCTCCAGTAATCTGATGTACTATGCTGTGGCAAGCTACACTTGTATACACAGGTCAAGCAGAACAGTGTCTGGTCTAAGCGAATGAAAACCAAGGATTTTATTTTCCTCTTCATGTTAATTAAAATGACAGTTTTTCCTTACACCATCCACAGAATCCGTCTTCTTTATAAAAAACAAAACAAAAACCTTGAGACAGTCACGTAAGACTTAAAACCAAAAACAGGACGCAGCCTTTCACTGCATATAACGTAAGGCATTTTTTCACATTGTTACATCCCCATTAAGTGGCAAGAACAACAAAAAGGGTGGAACAGAGAAGCTTTGGAGGGAAACAGAAAGGGGACGCTTTGCTTTCTTCAACTAAAACTTAAACACACCAATATTAATTTGCATGCATTTTACACAAGACAGCGCGAGGGCTCTCTCTGTACATGTATATACATTATTAAAGAAAAGCTTCAGAACTTTCGTTGGTATAAAATGTGCATGGTTGAGAATAAAAAGATCTCCATAATAGATGAGCCGCTCCGACATCATGAATCCTTTGGTTCGGAAAAGGATAATTAAAAACAAACAAAAAAAACACAAATGTACAACACAAACAGATCAATGCCATCTACTGTCAATGTGCAAATTGTTAAACTATTTACTGCAAACCTTGACTGACTCAGGTATAGCGTAAGGTGTCAGAAGTGTGTGTGTGTGTGTGTGGGGGGGTGTACAGGTCAGGGAAATAGGAGCAGAATGCACTGCAACTTTCTGATGGTACCCATTTCCCAAAATCTCGCAAACCCTCCACAATCCGCTTAAAAACAAGGTGGTGCCCTGACGCCACCTGACATTTTGGCAGAGGGCGCTTGGCATGTGCAGACCTTGCAAATGCACTGCAGCTCTCGCGCTTAAGCCTGAAATACAGGAAGAGGAGAGCGAGCCTGTTGGATAACACTACTGCTGGTGTATTTTTCATAACAACTTTAAAAAATGTAGATCCCTCTCTAATACGTTTGAGCTACACCTTCAGCTTAAGAGTCCTTAACCACAATAAATAACTTAGGAAGCAGAAGCGGTGAGCACAGCTACATCCTATCGAGGTACAAGGCACACGCAGACACACAACGTTAACGCGGTGGAACAGAAGCCGCACCACGGAAATAAAATGGGCTAGAAACACCGTCATGGCCGTGAGCAGGAAGCACAGTTCTCGGTGGACGATCCAGTGGAATCCGGGTTTTGTGACGTGCAAATGTGCGCGGTCCAATTCACATCCATCGCTCAGTTCAGAGCGCGTGTTCCGACCAGCAAAGCAAACCAAATCCTGAGCTACGCAAATGTCAATCACAAGTTAAGTTTTAGGCTCCGACTGCCATGTCTTTTGGTTTGGCGTTCTCATTCAGCCCATCGAAGCGATTCTTCCCCTTTAGGGAAATAAAACAAAAGAAAAACATAAGCATCGTTTCTAATCCTGGAACTACAGCAGTGTAGTTTTCATGAATCATTATAGTATAAATATAGTTCTCATAGAGCTGTTCATGAGGAGCTCTAATCAAAACACCTGGTAAATGACTAGGGCTGGCCCATTACATGGTTATGAGTATTTCTCTCTCAAAAATAAGCCTTAAATTAAAATTAAATAAATGTTTACATTTTATAATTTAAACCATAAATCGCATGGTTTCATTACTGCAATTCAAAATATATCCCGCAGGAAGTTACCGTGCATTTAATCCGCTGAAACCCAGCTGACTCTGCGCTGGTATGTTGTCGTACATCATTTGAATGCATCTTTTCTGAGCTAAGGGTATAATGAACTAAAAGTTAGCATTAGTTTTACTTTGTTGCTGTTATGATTATGTTTGGCGAGTTTGCAGTGAAGGTGACATTATTGCCATGTTGAGCTCAACCCTTTCTATAGTGAGAACAGTGAAGGAGTGAAGGCCAGTGAGGACCACCATTCCACAATGGTGGGGGGGGGGGCAGTTATAAAAACTCACTACAACAAACAGGCTTGAGTCCAAGGGTCTGAGCTCCTGGCTTTATCTTCACCACCACTAAGGGCTGGGAGCAGTTACATAAGTATCACTGTACTTATACAATGAGTATGTTAGTCAGCATCATACCATCATCTACACTAGAGAATTTCAATAGCTGTGCAGAAAATGGTGCATGTTTTTGCACCTGAGGCGAGGTGACCTCCATACCAGCTGTAACATTACTAAATCAACTGTTATTTTTTCTAAATATAGTAACAATCACTCTTTTATAAAATACATTTGGTTGAAATGTTTAGTAGTTTAGCATACAAATTTTGTGGTTTGTGAAGAACCACCCCCCCCAAAAAAACAAGACGATTCTGAAAACTATTGATTTAAATACTAATGTAACATATTTGAGAATTCAAATGATTTGGGCCAGCCCTACAAATTATAAATATATCTTTGAGCTACTAGAACTATATCTCAGGATAAGAAGCGTAACAAGTAAACTTTTTCCCCCAAGGCAACACGCCGCTGGATACTACCTTAAATCAGCCACGGGAACGGTTTAAAAAACAAATGCAAAAACGGCAAATGAGAGGTGCTGCGAAGAAGTGGAGGGAAGGGTATTTAGATCAATAGAAAAGTGAATGAAAAAAGAGAACGAGAGTCAGCGCAGGTGTATGAATGCTACAACATCCTTATCCTGACGTTATGAGGGATTCACTTCTAGGCTTTTTTCGTCCCGATGTCTGCCTGTCAATTTAGTGTGGGTGGATGCAGACTTGGTAGTATCCTAGGGACCCTCCCCTGCCGACCCTGAATCAAATCCCATTATGAGAACGTGAGCAGCAGACTGAGGGATGAAGGGTGTTCAGTTTGTGGTTCCTGTGTCAGCTGCCCGCCTCCAGGCGCCACACCAGTGATGCTCATGTCCTGTGTTCAGCAGGAAAGGGCTCAGGGGGAGGGGGAGGTGGAGGCAGAGGCGTGGAACTTGACAAAGGCGATGGCCGCAAGCTCCTTGCAGAACTCTTCAAGAACGATCACACCCTCCAGTAACGTCACGTGATCAATACTGAAGGGAAAAAAATAAAAACCCAGAAAAACAGATCAACAAGTCATCCACTACTCAACATGCAGAAGTGTTACAGTGAGTGTTAGACAGGTTTCCGTCCAGTTACTGAATAAAATTCAAGCATTCTTAAATCTTCTCTGTTCAAGAAAATAAATGAACGAGCTAAAGCTTCTTGTCAGCTTTCTTTGGTTTTTGTTTACATTGTAGCATAGAAACACCACACAAGAAAATGGAAAGTCGATAACACTTCCATAATTATTTTACTTTATATGACCATTTATAGAACAAATGTTACATTTCTGTAGTTATTAGTTTTTGTTACTATGTAAAAGGAGACATAAGGAGTTTTAACTATATTTACGCTATAAATAGTCTTTTGTTTCTCTAAAACCCAAGTTTGATAAAAAGACAGAGCTTTATGGTTTTTGACAGCCACACGTCTCCTTTACAAAAATGGTTCTCCAAAGGACTTCTGCACATTAATGGAGTCTTTACTTATCTTTATAAAAGCAGTCAAACAAAGTCATTACTCATACATTAAATAACAGAGCAGTAATCACTGCTCATCATGTACTGAGCAAATATATGACGTACCTCAAGCCCTCTGGCTCTAATCCGAGCAGCCTCTTCCTTACCAGCAGTAGTTTAGGTGTAAACTCAGGGATGCGGTGGATCCTCAACATTAAGTCTCCGACCACCTAATAATAACACATCAGAGCACAAGGATCAGCTAAATAAATGAATAACGCAAAGATGCACAGACTACACATCTCTGAAAAGAAGCAGCTTTACCCTAACGATGACAGAAAAGAGAGATCTGCAGCCAGGTGCCAGGTTGATGTAGGGGTCGAGCAGGTACTCGTGTAAGTGAGGGTGCGGTAGCAGCGACAGTTTTGACAGCACGGATGTCACCTGAAGGTTCACATCATACGGCTGCAGGGAAAGAAGAGAGAAGATTTAGAGACCGGTATAAACTCGGAGTGGACACTAAATCCTCAGAGCATTGAACATCATCATGAATTAAGCGGCGTAACGCAAAATGGTTGAAAAATATTTTTTTTCTGTTACAGTACTTGATCAATCATTTAATAAATTCTGACTTTCTGAAATAATGAACAAATATTCAAAACATTTTTTTTAGATGTCTAAAAAAAAAAAGAAATAAAAAAAAAAGAGAAGAGGGACTCATATAAACAATGAAGCACACAAACGTACTTGGTCTAAGATACGACCCATTCTGTCAAACAGGACTTTAAGAAAATGTCCTTCGAAGAAAGGATTGTCCAGGTTACACTTCTCAATGGGCTTTGGGCTGCTTCGCCAATCCCATCTCTGGCAAATACCACAATAGTCCCGAAACTGCACAAACACACACACAGCCCGTGTTAAGCAAAAGCTTCTACATCTTTAAATGTATTTTTTGCATGACTTAACTGCTGTCGATTAATGTAAACGCAGAAGATACTACACTACAACAGAAGGACATTCAACTGGAGCAGGAGGATCACACACTGCTCACCTGTCTGTGTGCGTCTCTCAGATATGTGTCGTAGCCAGTGCCTTCCACGTGGTAAGACGACTTGGCCTCATCTGGGACCAAGCATAGGAAACTGAAAGGGAAGGGAAAGAGGATATACGCTATGAACATTCGAGTCGTGGTGATGTACATGCACATAGTACCTAAACGGACTGCTGACCTGTTTACAATTTTGTGAACCTCCGTTTTCCCATCAGGCCTTGTGTGTTCTGTCGTCTGTGGTGGAGAGCAGCTGAGCCAATCAGGGCTAGAGAGCCTGTTGTCTGGTGACAGGTCTGAGAACAGTGGGTCCTCCTCTAAATCACTGGTGAGACAAACCAGCAAAAAGGAAAAATTATTCATCCGTGCAGCTGAGTGTGTGTCTGCACATGTTTTAGCAAAGATTTATTTCTGTACTGATATGGAACTGATCTGCTTGCTCTGCGCTCATGGAGAGCTTTTATCTCATGCATCAGTCTAGACAGGTGGGGCAATTAGTTTGATTCACATCATTAGGAATATATAAACCGCCTAAATCCTTGCAAGCACCTCAAACAACAAATAATTTCAAGATTTCCACACACAGACCTCACAGCGCATTGGCAAACATGTCTGTTTAGGATTAAAGTAAACTAAAGCACTTCAGCTAATTAGGGGTGGGCGATATCACGATATGTCGTGAAGACGATTTCTGTGCTGAAGATCTGCCAAAGCAGAGAGATCATAGTATCGTTTCAACAGACTACAATCCACCCATTTATTTTGGTTCTATGCTCTTCCTAATTTTTTTTCCCCCTCCTCCAAATTATTTATAGTCACACTATTTGATAGTCTGCTTCAGAAATGGCACTCAACCAACAAAAGTTTGGTTGTACTGTTCAGTAACGATTGTTATAAATTAATATAAATACAGTGATGAAATTGAGAAAACAAATTTAACACAATGATGAACTCCATCAAAAGAGCAAACCTCAGACACCAGGTGTAATGGGAAAATCATGCATGCAAGCATATCACTTTAAGAGAACAAATAATTGTCAAGGATTATGACATTTATACTGCAGTTCTGTTTTATTTGCATCAGTTTCATTAGAAACACATGAGCTGTGATCTCAGAGAACCAGTCTGCCCTTACACGGCGTCGTGCGGCTGGCCGTTCTCCATGTGCTCCCGTTCCTCGCGCTCTTCCTGCGCTTTGTTCTCGGTGTAGTTGCGCTCGTCCAGGCTGCGCAGCACCAGGTTCTGTAACACATGCTGGCATGGCTTCTGCAGTAGCTGCTCAAACAGCCGCAGGGTCATGATGCTGATCTGCAGGGAGACAAAGTTATTACTCGACTTACAGTGACTGGGTCTCAAGGACCGAGGAACAGTGCTACATCTCAAACATTTAAAGCTTATAACGCGAGTGCAGCCAGAGCGGTGCCCTGCCATCTAAAGAGCGTTATTTAACAGTGCAACTATTTGAATACAAACATGCTCTGATCCAGCAGGACAACACTTGGATGCTTACAAAAAACAAGAACACTGAAGGAAAAAAAACCAAAACAAAACAAAAAAAAAACTCAAGCAAGTCCGACTAGACTGACAAAATAAGCCTCTTTTGTTCATAAATCTACCGATGAACATACAATACAAAAGCATATATGGATATGAACACAGTGTAAAGTGTATTCAAAGTAACCACTGGCATAGTTATGGTGACTGTCACTCTCACTGTCTTTGAACATTATCCATAGTCTAAGTGGAAACAGAAAATCACAGAGGCGGTAATATCATGTTATACACAGCAATTCTTAAGTGAAATTTATTACCTTTTAATACCATTGGATTTTTTTAAAAACCATCACGACACGAAGTTGCAAGTGTTAATCAACGACCTTTCTAACGTTTACGTTTTTGACACATAAGGCTATGTTCACACTTAGCATCTTTTTTTCAAACTGCCAGCGGCTGTTTTACATTATAACCCTATGGAGTGAATCTTTTTTTTTTTCTCAATAAAGTCCTGAGCACTTTTTTTTTTTTTAAACGCCACCGCCTTTTTCTGCAGCTCAGAGCGTCTTTTACAAGTGAGTACCGAGACCTGCCGTTTCCATAACAACAAGAACAAGAAGAAAAAATGGAGACGGTGCCACTAGATAAACTAAAAAAGCTCAGGACTTTTAAAAAATAAAAATAAAACCAGGCTTTACTACGTTTTTTGCAGTTGATGGTGCAGTGATTTGTAGCAGGTCTTCAGACTGAATTTGTGTCGAAAATATGCCACAAATCGCATCACCCAACCGGCGCTCCTGGACTAAACTG
>JBBPDH010000144.1:20531234-20550207 GCA_037974565.1 Clupeocharax schoutedeni
CATCTTAATTTTAGGCTATAAATGAGTGGGGCCAAGTAAAATATTTTATTTCAAATTATATATTACATTGTGCATTGATTGAATGCTAATTAAACATGTTCATAGTTTTGTAAAAGAGTCTTTTAATAATGTTTTAAATAATAGTTTTTTTCCCTTTCGGTTTTCAGCCAAGTGTTTCCCCATTTTCGCTTTTCGGTTACAGTCCAAAAAAATCCATTCGGTGCACCACTAATATTTAAGTATCAAAAAATGATGGCAATGTAAAATGTGTTATCTGTTTAGCTATGTAATAGGAAAAAACACTTCTCATCTTAGGAGGCATTCAAGCAGAAATCCAGATTATGGTTCAGAGAAGTTTTCACATAATTGTAAACACACAAACATGCACATCAAATCTTCACATTCATTAGGAGATGGCTCCCTGTAACTTTTTTTAAGTCTAGGTGAAGTAGTTGGTTACAGTTTATTTCATTTTAAACATTCTTGCCCTAAAAGCATCATACCGCAATCTTTTTGTCCTTCCAGTTAATAGTTTCTTGCAGGTCATACCCTTCTCTTGTGAGGGTATCTAACTTGAGATGAACGTTCTGGTTCTCCTAGGGTAGCATTATTCAAATGAAAGTCCACAAAGCCATGGAGTGGAGGAGAGGAAAGAAAGAGGACAGACACAATGAGGAATCAATACATTAACGGCATTAAACGCAGGACAAGAGACATAACAGAGAAATTAAGAGTAGTGAGAAATGGGCGTGAAAGCATGAAGGTCTGAGCTCTCTACCTCATTGTCAGAAACTTTTGTACAACTTTTGTAGGTCATTCGTGAATAAGCCAAAATAGACTCTGAATCAAGTGGAAATCTCACCTCAATAAGTTCATCACGCTGACGGATCCCCTCTTTTAGCTCTTCTTGTTTATGGACCAGGACTGTACATGTATGTTTTTGCCTCTCCAAGTCCTGAAATTCAGATTCATATTGAAATTCATTGAACATTAAATGTTTTCTCTAAAGCAAATTTAGTACAATCCTGTACTGTGGTCCAATTCCAAACATTTATGAACAGCATAGATGGTCATTCGCCACACAGCGGTGTTTGTATGCTGTAACACTTTCACAAAAATGTTTGCTTCTTAGCATTATGTTACCACAAGTCCGTGATTTGCTCAGACCCTTATGTGTTGGTGTGTGTATGTACCTTTGACTTCTCCTCTGTTTCCCTGCGCAGCTCTGACATTTGTTCCTCCATTTCCTCCACGACATCTTTGAGTGTATCCACCTGGTAGATGAGGTTTGCCTTATCGTTGTCAAGTTGTGCATTAGATACCATTGCTTTTTTATATTTCTCTTCCACTTCAGACAAGGATTCCTACAAGATGTGCAAAAAGTGGACAATGTTTGCTAAACACTATACTATAAATGGAGAAGAAAAACAAAACAAACCAAAAACTACAGGCAGAAAATTGCTGGCCCTCAGACTGAAGGTTTATAAAAAGCACAACCAAACAGAGTAAAACAAGTAGCAGCATGGATGACAATAGCATGTTAAACTGAACATGCAGGGTCTTTTACACGAAAGGTTTAGACTTGTATGTTTCAAAAGTATTTGAACAAAAAAAAATTTCAAATACTTTAAAAGAAAACAGTTATTGTGGATATATAGGCTGGTGTGTGTTGGTTAGAATTAACACAGTGACCATAAGGATTTCAAACCACAACACAGCTGCAAAAAAAGATCTCCAGTGTCTCCAAACTCCTAATCTTTGTTTCCCCTTGTCTGTAATTATTGTTTTTATTGTTTGTTGCACTTGTTTTATTGTACGGTGTCCTTGTCTGCCAGAAAAACACCTTTAACTAAATTGGATTATTAATAGGAAGGCATGCCACAAGCAGGTAGTGCAGCATCAGGGCATTTCTCTGGCAGAACAGTAGAGCAGAATATTTTCATGTGCTTCACTATGGGTGACCCAGAGGATAGATCTTGCCAGGTGAACAGGAAATATGGCTTTATGAACCAATTCAGAATTAGACAGTTTCATGCAGGGCTCATGCTCTCACACAAGAAAAGTAGGGCCATCACTATTGATTGCAAAAATTAAGTAATCGGTTGGTTATTTTCTCAATTAAGAAATCAGTATTTTCAAAATATAATAATCAAACAATTTTTTTTAAATCAAGGAATTTGATTGAATTGAGCAAATGTGACAGCCCAAAAGAAGAGTGCCGAAGTATTTTAAGTGGGAGGGAGTTAGTTGGTTCATTCTCCACAAAGAGAAAGAAGAGAAGGCATGCACTGAGCTCAGGCCCCTCTACCTTCAGCTCTTTAAGCCCCTGCATGTATCGCCCCTCAACATCCTGAATCTGGTCCTTTAGATCATAGATGTCCTGTTGAGATTGAAGGAATGAAATCTGGAAAGAATCTGGCACACACTGTCGTCCACAGATAGTAAGCCTATTCATTAACATACCCTGGTATACTTAAGGGCCACACAATATGAGCAAACCATTATCACAATATCAATCTCTGCAATACTGATACTGCAGAAGGTTGCAAAATGCAAATGGGGTTCTAACCATCACAGAGAATCACACCTTCAGGTGAGTTCCTGGATGTTATAATGAATCAAGGTCTTCTTTAACCATCTTTAACCATTAACCACCCATTCATACACTGATTTAGGTGAATCAGTGCATGACTGGATGATGCCAAAATAATATTTACAAATTTTATTTACTGAACTTTATAATCTCATTATACTCTCACGGTACTCTTTAATATCTTGCAGACATCACAATCTGTTTAAGTATAATACTAGTCAGTTGCTCATGTTGTGCTGCCCTAGTATACATGGACACAGTGCCAGGACTTTACCCTAAGCTACCAGCAGACAGATGACACACAGGCATTCTCAGACAGCTTGAAAAGAAAAAATAAAGACTTCGCAAGCTTATATGAAAATAAAAGGTCTTTTTCCCAGGTTCAACTTTTGTGTCAATTTACCTTTTACTTTCTGAAGTACAACAGTACTTAGAAAGCAATAAGAAAGTAATGCAGAACCATCCAACACATTTCATTCTATTCCTAAAATATAACATTTGTGCAAAAATATTTTGTTTTTTTTTTTGCCTTTTTCAAAAATTATATTAAAAAACAGAAGTGACCAGAAATAGATAGTGTTAATTGTAATGACTGGAATTAATTGTAACACACCTTCTTTTTCAGGGTCAATTTTAGATAATCCTTGTTAATGTAATGTTTGTGTCGTCTGAAACAAATAAATCAAGTGACCAATATTGCGAAAATTGACGCAATATTCTTTTGAGTTCCATTACAAACAGGATGAACTGCATTTAAGGTTGATCCATGTACTGAAGAACTAGACAAAGATTAGGCTATGGCTGTATCCAAAACAGCAAATCAGCACCTAGTATGTTAGTATTTGTACAGCCAATGACTATAGTCTACAGTTCAAAGAGATAAATGTGTTCTGACGTTTTTTTATTAACAAAACAAGTTCAAGTCTGTATTTTCCTGGATCAACCATAAGTTATGTGTTTAAAAATAGTCACATATATTTAGGAGAATACTAGTATTTACAAATATTTTGACTATGTAACTCAAGGGAGTGTAGTCTGCTCTATTTCATGATAGTCCTGTTTATTTTGTGCCTAAATTTATTTGCTTATAAGTTCATAGATTTCGCGACATATTACTTAATTTTTAAATGACGTTAACATTTGAGCATAACTGCAAAACATCGCTACTGACAGACCATGACATACCCTTATTTCACTGAGTGAGGCATCGGGGTCAGCCACAATACTGGACATGTCGCCACTGCCCCGTCTGGAGGAGGTACCACCCAGAGAGGCCAGGGAAGCAGCAGAGAGACCTGGAGTGGCACATCGAGAGGATGGCTGCAATACACAGGGTTACAGAAATCAATCCACAGAAAGTAAGAGTAGAAAAAAAAATAATTAATGTTGATTATCTGTCTGAATGTGATGTCACTAAATTTGTTTAAACATCGTCAATTGCAAGACCAGAGACAATAAAACACTGGACCTGTTCTATGCCAATGCTACCGAAGCATTCATCTCCATCTCTCTCCCTCCCCTGGGCAAGGACGACCACAACCTAGTCCACCTCCCGCCCCTTTAACAAACCTGGTGTCCGGAGGCAACCTGCAGTCGGGAAAACTGTGACAAAGTGGACAAGGGAGGCAGAGGACTGGGGTTTTCTCTGCAGTTCCCTTGGGGACAATATAGATAATCTGATAGATTGCATCACAGAACACATTAACTTCTGTGTGAACACTGTTGTTCCCAAAAAACGGTTCTTTGTTTCTCCAACAATAAACCATGAGTAACCAAAGACATTAAAGTCATGCTGAACAAGAAGATGAGAGCTTTCAAGAAGGGCAATAAGGATGAGTTGAGACTGGTTCAGAGAGATCTTAAAACTCAGACTGCAGAGGGAAAAGACTGGTGCAGGAGAAAACTGGAATGCAAACTCCAAAAAAACAGCACCTGGGAGGTGCAGAGTGGGATGAGGGCCATTACTGGCATGAAACAAAAGATAGATGGTATGATGGACGGGGATGTGGATGATGCCAAAGGCCTAAATCGGCACTTTAATTGGGCTGACTGCCCTATTTCTCCTCCCTCCACACTCAGCTCTTCTCATCTTCTCCTCCCCCTTTCTTGCATCCACAGCCCCTCTCTCTGTCCCTCTCAGTAGATGATGTCAGAAGAGAACTGTGTAGATACCGTCCCAGCCAAGCTACAAGTCCTGATGGCTTCAGTTCCAGGGCCCTCAGGAGCTGTGCTGCCCAGCTGAGGGGAGTTCTGTCTGGTTCCTGTCTCAATAAAGACCCACCCGTCTAACCCAGCAACTACAGGTCAGTGGCTCCGACTTCACGTCATGAAAGCACTGGAGAGACTTATCCTGAAACACCTGTGTCTGCTGGTGGAGCCTTGACTGGATCTGTGGAGGATGCCTTCATCTATCTGCTGAACCAGGTTTATTCCCATTTGGATGTTGTTGGAAACACTGTGAGGGAAATGTTTTTTTTACATCTCCGGTGCTTTTCACAGAATTAGACCATCACTATTGGGGTATAAGCTAATTGAGATGCAGGTGGATGCTCCACTGGTAGCTTGGATTATGGACCAGCTCGCTAATCTGCTGGCTGAAAAGCTGCTGCTCTGAGTAACACAGAAGCATCACCCTTGTTCTTCACGCTCTTCTAATGACTCTAATGCCATTGTGGTCTGTATCAGGAATGGACATGAGCACAAAAAAGGGGATGTGGTGGACAGCTTTGTTGAGTGGTGTGAGCTAAACCGTTTACAGCTAAACATCACAAAGACAAAAGACACGGTTGTGGACTTCAGGAGGCAGGGTTCTCATCCCACCAGTCACCATAACAGGGACTGATGTTGAGGTGGTTGAGGACTACAGGTACCTGGGAGTGCACATGGACAGCAAACTGGACTGGTCCAAGAACACGGACATTGTCTTCAAGAAGGGGCAGAGATTCTTATCTACTAAGAAGGTCTTTAGATGTTTGTAGGACAATATTGACCATGTTCTATCACTCCGTGGTGGAGTGTGTGGTGGTTTTTGCAGCTGTGTGCAGGGGCAGTGGGGTGAAGGCAGCTGATGCCAACAGGCTGAACAAGCTGATCCATTTGACACCCAGACAGAACTAGCTTTTTTGGACACTCTGGAGGTGGTGTCTTTGAGGACAATGCTGAAAAAGCTTTTCTGCATTATGGACAACACATCCCACCTCATGCATGTCTCCCTAGTAAGGCATCAGAGCCTACACAGCAAAATACACATTGCCGCAAAAATGCAGAACTGAACGCCATGAGAAATCCTTCCTACCTGTGGCAATAAGAATCAATAACTTGATTCTCTGATCCTGATTCCCATTCTGTAGAGGATTATGGCATTCTGTTGTGCAATATAACCCAACTGTTTCATATGTGAATTCACAATGTTGCAAAATGTTAACCTCATTTTATTTCATTAATTCTAATTTTTTAACACTTTCATAAGCTATTTTGCACTACTGATCTGCTGGTACAGAACACTAAATCTTACACACAGCAGTGCCAGTGTTACAGTTTGTTTTTTAGTCTGTTGCACTGAGCATGCTAATAAAAAAATCACTTGGGATAAATAAATATCAGATCATTTTAAAGAACTTGCGATATGCGATAATCAATTTACTCTGTAAAGACGTCTGTTCAGGTGCGCACACCAAAGCACGCCGAGAAACAGCCCTGTGCACACACTGCTGTTACCGCAGCACAGTAGGGACGCCTTATTAAAACGGAGTATGATGTACATTTCATTTTTGAACACTTAGGATTTGGTTGTATTCATCCACAAATGTATTAATGAGATCAAAAACTGTTAACTGATTACTTCCTAATCAGTTCAACTTATCCCTAGGATGCTCAGTTACATCAGAGAAGCGCTTCTACCACTCCAAAGCATCATGGGTACAGTAAAGAGAAGGTGGTATTTCACTTCAAATTAAGTTTCTCTAGGTGCAATCCTATCCTGGAAATGTATTGAAACGAAGAGTACAGATCCAACAACGTTCATATCGTGAAGCTCTAAAGCAGTGGTTCCCAACCTGGGGTCCGGGCCCCCGTTAGGTGGCCGCTTGAGATCGCAGAGTGTCTGCACTGAGGTTACCAAAATTATATTTGTACACATTAAAAAGAACAAAAGCAAAATACTGACAAAATAATCATTTCTCCCACAGGTTTACTTACAGCTGGCAAAAACAGTGCTTATGAAGGGTCCTAATGATTTAACCATTTGCAATACAAAAACCGAAGAACAACATCAGGACCTCTGTCTGAGGTACATACTCACCCGACTGAAAGAGTCAGAGTACTGCTTGTCACACTTCTCTTCCAACTAAAAGAAAATACAGAAAACAATCATTAGAATTTATGTTAAACCTGAGAAGCAATTGAAAAATGGCTTTTTCCACCTACAAATAAAAAGGCAAAGTGAACCGAATGGCATTTCCAGAATACATCCAAAGAGTCACTTGGCTTTTGTATTTTCACCACTTATAGACTTCCCCAGACACACTCCAAGTCTTTACCAAGTCTGCACCCCAGGGAACGTAAGCAAATGACAATACTGCTTTAAAGTAAGGTTATCATAATACCAGAATTTTGAGTTTCATTTCAATACCAAATACAATGTCATCAAATACCAAAGATGTACAATGAAAAAACTTGAACAGCCAATGCTTACTGAATGCAGACTACTACAAAACGAATTTAAAAAAGATGAAACATAAAAGCATGTTAAATGTCCACATGCAAACTTGTGGGTTATTACAGAATACTGAAAGTTAAAGTATGATCTTCATATTGATGCTGCAGTTGTGTGCAAAATCAAAAATCTCTCAATTTTTCATTTTCTACAGGGAAAACGTTTTACTGCACAATTTGCTGAAAATAACGTCTTGGGGGAAAAATAAAACGAGCCCTGTGCAAAAGTCACGGCACAAATATGAAACTCGAAATATGCAGATTGTGCAGCAAAATTACATATTTATATACACACCAAAATAAAAAATATGTATTTAGAATATGTTTAGAATTCCTCACAGTTAAAAGTCTTTCAAATAAAAGTGTGCTAGTTAGTAGGGTACCACACCATGGCATGCAGCACATCAATATGCCATCACTTACACTGTCCAAGTCTGGGATGCTCAGATCATCCAAGTCAGAAACAATACTGCCTCTGCGGTTTGAGCGACTGAAATAGTCAGCAGCAGTCGCGCTTATGTCAGAAATGTCAGACGACTACAAGGTAAAGGCAAGGTAAAAATGAGTGGGAACAAGAATGAAACTAGTAGAGATCACCTTGTTTAGCTTGTGTAGCTCAATGATCAGCTAAAGCACTACATGTAGCATTGTTCCCCCAACAAATTTGCACAAAAGAACAAAATAATTCACCAACAATTTTTTCATGCTTTCAAAGTCAACACACAAACAAAAGTTCTAAAAAAGAGGCCTTTAGTTTCCTAAACAACTGTTCTATCATTGTCCCTGCTGGCTCACCACACTATCCCTTCTTCCACGGCTGTAGCGATCCTGAGACACAGTGCTAGAAGAATCATCATCAGAAGAAGACTGGTAGAGTTTAAAAACAAAAAACAAAAAAACAAATCATCAGAGGTCAGCGAAAGTATGAGACCGCAGCACAGGACAATTCCAAAACAACTTAGGATCTTAAGAACAGTCCATTATAGCACACGCAACATCTTTAATCCAAAAAAAAAAAAATGTTTTAAATAAGGAAAGAAGAAGAAAGAAACAGAAAGTCAGTCTGCAAGTTAAATTATATTTTGCCAAAACACAAAAATGCAAAAAATCACATATTCCCTGATATGGCCTAACTTGTGTTTCACAGAAAAATATAGAAACACAGCCTTGCACAAAGGTTTTAAGCAGTTCTACAGTTCAAGCTCAGACCAGTAGCAGCGAATATTTCATCAAGCTGAGTTCACTCCATGCAACCAAGATTTCACATCCAAGCATTTCAATCCACAATATGTACACAGGTTTTTGGTTTCTCTTCAGATAATGAGCATACAGTATAACCAAGTAATGCCCACTTTTACAAGCAATGAAAAAATATTTAAGTCCAGACTTTTCTGGTTATGGCTTAGGCTTAAGTGTGGTTACAAGTAATTGATTCCCTTCCAGCAATGCTTTATTTTACATTAGTCATCTGCCTAATTAGCATCTTGTACTTTAGAAACTGAAGACATTAGAACACAATGACAAAGTTGTCAGGATTATTTAAAGCCGGAACTTGATTTTGAATCACTGGTAGTCATTCTGATTCTTATTAAGAAACCTATTAGTGGAACATAAAACTAATCAACCCCATTCATGAGACTTTCTAAAATGTCTGAACCAGCTAAACAAGAAGTTTATTTTCTACAACACTGACTAAACTTCAGTCCATCCTGTGCAATGCTAACCACCCACACCACAGTGTGGTGGCAGAACTGAGAAGTTTTAAACTGCTCAACTGAACACCAGAGAAAATCCTTCCTTCCCACCGCCATCAGACTCTATTGCTGGACATTTTCTCACTGGGTTAAATAACTATCATTATGTAACAGACTATGTGCATTATTTTTGCTATGATGTACAACAGTCTACTATGTTTGTGCAATATTCTTATCGGGTGTTAAACATTATCAAGTGACGTTTTCTAAATGAGTGTGGAGTCCTTTCATTATGCGCAATATCTTACAAGCAAGTCTTCATGTGCAATATTTCTACTGATGTCAAAATGTTTTATATTGTTCTTGTCTCTGTGTCTTGCAGTCATTCCATAGTAATCAATACTGCATTCAGGAATGGCCCAGCATGCAGAGCTCTCCATAAGGACTTGTTAGCAATGTTGTGGAGGTGATTCACATCGCAAAGTGCTTACCACAGGACTACTGCGAGTAGAGCTGGCACCAGAAGTGTACCAGCTGCACTCAGAAGGCTGTGGGAACAAGTATCCCATTCAAATGGGTTCAAATAGTGCCTTGTTACAATAGGGCTGACATCATATCAAAACATAAGACTCTTTGGGATACTAGCAAACACTTACAGCTCTGGAACTGTATGAGCCATAGAGACCATCATCACAAATGGCGGCCTGAATACACAAAAGCAGAAGTCCACTCATCAGCAATACTGCAACAGTCATTAAATTGCATGTTTTCTGTCTTTAAGAGTGAATGCATGCAATGTGAAATCAGATACTTTAATCAAGAATGCACACATTCTATTAACTAATCAATCATATAGGTCATGTAGAGCTGGAGGCTGAATTTTCCAGCATTTTTGGATCACTTGACTCTTACTTGTCTTAGTTTTCATCAGTTATTTTAAACTGTGGGGGGGTTTTGCATATATATTTTATTCTGTTTACCAGTTCAGCCTGTAATAGCTGTGCAGAAGTAAGTCCTTGTCTTATGTTCGTTATAATATATAAAAAGACCACACCAATCAGATACAACAAGTCTTCTGCATGCAAATGCACAAACTGTAAGATACTGTTGTCCACTATCTGGAGACAAAGCACAAACTGACCAGACTATAGCTGCGCATCAGGCCAGAAGAGCTGGTGGTGGACGTGGCCTGTGAAAGGTGGTGTGGCAAGGTTAGAGCACTGGAGAGTGTGTACATTTAATACACACAGGTTTGCTTAAATAAAGTGCTGGGGTGAGACAATATGTAAGTACCTACATGTAGTAAAAAAAAAAAGCAATACTGTCTAAATGTAAAACAAATGTTTACTTCAGACCCCAAAAAAAGTTTCTTTTCCTTCTAAGAGAGTTTTAAATTAACCAAAAAAAACCAGACACATGCTTCTGTAACAATTACTTGCTTGAAGTAATGAATCCAGCTCAATCATATATGCTCCTACATGAATGAAAATGTATGTGGGCAAATAACAGTTTTTACATTTTCAATATTTCTGCAAAGATATGATGTAAACATCATGGGATTTTTACATGTTAAGGTAAAGAGAACCTAATTAAATGAGAAAATATCATACTTGGCCATTTATACATTGAGTAAAAAATGTAGGTGAACCATTGCTTTTAGTATCTAGACACACTCCTTGGCCGACCATTACTGCAGGTTTCTGGCAACTTTTGGATAAGACTTGACATTTATTCCTAATTTTGAGTTTCAGATTCAGTTCACACACAGGCACTCTGGCATTTTGCTTAGAATTCAGAATTTATTGCCGCATGAATGAAGGCAGGCCATCCCTGCCAAGATGCCACAAAACAGGTCCAACACAAAAGTCTATTTTGGTCTCATCCATCCAAAAAACAATCTTCTGGATTTTCTATGCGATCGTTAGCAAACTGTACACAGACAGCAATGTTCATTTTGTGGAACAAAGGCTATCTATTTGCAATCCTGCCCCGCACACGCTTGTTGCTTTGGGATCTTCTGATGGACTCAAACATTAACATCAGCCAATGCCAGAAAGACCTTTGGTGATTTGGAAGTTACTCTGGGATCCTTTGTGACCTTGCGGCATATTATCTGCACTGTTTGATCACTGTTTGATGGTCACTCCAGATAAACTCTTTTTATGAGGTCGTGTTGTGGAAATCAGACTTTGATATACGTTCTTTAAACAAAACTGGTCATTCACTCACACCACTGTCATCCCACTTACTAAAAACAAGTCACCTTCAAATGAAATGTTAATCCTAGACGTTCACAAGTTTTGGCCCTCACTGATATGTGATACAGAATTGAAATCTGCAAAATTGTATGGAATATTTTTCCTAGATAAATTACAGAGTACAATATTTTGTCTTTTTTTCATTTGGCTTCTTTTTATGTAAGTTTAGGATGTTGTTTCTGGTCATTTGTGCAGAAAGAAAAAAGAAATCAGATAGATTGAAAAGAATAAAGACAAACCCGGGGTTGATAGGTAGAAACAGTCGAAGAAGGAGGAGGAGGTGGTTTGGTGTTCTTTAAACTGCTGTAGTTCCTTTGGTCATGATACAATCCAGTCTAAGGAGATGATACACCAAATGCACCATAAACAGAAAGTACATTTTTACATGGAATAAGACTGGAGGACTTTCATTTCCACATAAATATTATAACCTGTAATGATACTATATTATTAGTCATAAAACAAGTCATATTAAAGGAAATCTGAATAGATTCATTTTGTTTAGTCTTTGAGGAGTTACCGTGATAACAGGCCCTTAAACAGAAGTGGCGGAAGAATTTAGAACAGATTAACAAGATGCAGTTAGACAGTTGCAGAGCAAATGCAGCAGCAAGGCAGAAGCATCAAATTTTGAAAAGACTTTTAATCACTGGTCAATAGCGAGTAACGGCATATTAGCCTGTTCTCATTAAACAAGTAAATTTATGTTGAAATTTGTTAGGTCTATCTGTCTTGTCTCCGCTAGCCAGCTAACTCAGGCCTCTTAGTTAGCTAGTTTAGTTTTTCTGTTAATTTATGTTGTAAATTTATGTTGCATGTAGCACCTTGGTCCTGGAGGAACATTGTTTCGTTTCACTGTGTACTAACCGTATATGGTTGAGATGACAAATAAAGCCTTTGAACTTGAACAAGAACAACCTGAATGTTGTACAAAATGCACTAATTGTATAAATATGTACATAATCACATCTGCTATCCACTGATATCTCTGCAAGCTAAAGTACCAACTGTGCTGTTAATACATAGACACTGATTCGCTCCAGGAAAATGTTGAGCCTACTGCATACACAGCCTTTATAATGCTGTTTAGAACAAAGTTCTAGAGTACAAAGTACTTGAGTACAAAACTTTGTCCAAGAGTCCTCACCATCAACAGCTACAAGATTTACTTCTAATATCAGCTTGCTAGTTCATTAGTTCTCAAAAACTTGCTGTTAATTGATGTGGTTAAATCAGCAATCATACTTCTGTTCTTCTTAAGTTTTATTTGTGTGAGAAAACAAACGTGAAGAAATAAATGGGTGGCAAAACACAACAGACATATAAACAGACGTCAAGACACTGAAGATTAAATGGTGCCACAGCGCTAAAGTGCTGGACTCAATCAGATAAATGTAGTATGATGCAGGATTTTCATTTGCAAACATTTTTGGCCCATAAAACTAATGCTTGAATGTCTCCAAACATAGGTTTTATAGCAATCACACTTTTAGTGTTGTTCCGATACCGATACTATTATCAGAAATGCTGCTGATGCCACCAAAAAATCTGGCATCGGTATCGGTGAGTATGAGTCCACGTACTGATCCGATACCATTTTCCTAAACATAACCTAGTTATGCCCGCTAGCTTTGCTTAACATTGCAAATCGGAAATCAATTCTTCTTCGCTGCTCAGAATGCAAACGTAGGAAGTTGTGCCGTGTTATAAAATAATTCTGTCAATTAATATAGGGCTAGTAGTATCTACAGCTGTATATACAGATACACACACAACTATCGGATCAGTACTCGGTATCGGCCGATACCCTGAGCCCAAGTATCAGAATAAGTATCGGGAGGGGAAAATGGTATCGGAACATCTCAACACACTTTGCATGTTCTCATGGCGATGCATCTAACTTGTATTAAATATTTGTAACTTGTATTAATGCCACCCTTTGTGCTTCAGCAGCAAAATGCACACGCTGAGTGAGAATAAAACATTGCTAGTTTGATTCTCGCTGGGAGTGAATTTTTTTGTCCATTAAACCAATGGTGGGGTGCTTTACTGAAAATGCATGTGAAAAGAGGGAGAGAGCATCAGTGATTTGATGTGTCAGTAGAGTTTGTAGATTCAAATCCGACTAAAGGGTGAAGGTTTGTGTACTACGGTTAAAAATATTGGCACCCCTCACTTTGTGAATTTGTTTACATTAACGCTCACCTGTAAAACCATAGTAACCATCCAGTAATCAGCTAGCTACAACATAGCAACCACTGCAGTTACCATAGCAACAAGCTAGTAACAGCTCAGCAACCACCTGTGCTGCCACCTCCTCATTACATCATGGCAACCACCTAGCAGCAACCACTGTTTGCACAGCAACTGTGCAATCACACTTCACATTTTCCTCACAGAAACGCAACCAAGTTTTTACTTCTGCAGTCATACTATTGTTCTTCTTAAGATAGTCGAGTCGCTTTTAAATTGTGTGCTGCTGTCTCTGACATCATGGCTAAGGGTGTGTGGAAGAGTGATTGTGGAAGCAATCACACTAGTTCTTAAGTTTTATCATTATTTTTATTCTCATCATCTGTGAATTTTGAGGACATTTCTCCGAGGGCATTTGAAACACCGGCAGTCTGAAACGTGCCTTTGATGGCTCCCTGGTGCACCTGCATACAGCTTATTGATCTGGTGATCGAGGTCAGAGTACTGATCGTTAAAAACTTTTTGTGGTTGAGTCGCCTCTAACGTATGGGAAGAGACAGCGCAGGGGCATGACACTTTTGTAGTATATAGGCAGAGAGAGAGAGAAAAAGAGAGAAAGAGAGAGAGTGAGAGTGAGAGAGAGAGAGAGAGAGAGAGAGCGACTGAGTGGGCACCGTGACAGCATCTCACTCTGCTAGGGCCAGGCCAAGCAGAGGAGAAATCTGCTAAATGCAAGGCATTACAAGAGACAAGAACCGTGACAAGAACCGAGTCCACTGCGTATGCATTTAATTTATCGATCAGTTGATCAGGAGCTGAGTATTAACAAAGAAGCTGCTAGCTAGCTGCTAGCCTGCACCATAAGTTTTAAAAAAACCTTGAAGTTAGAGGCACTAGATTGTAACTTCTGCACCCGTAGTAACCACCTAGCAACACCATAGCAATGATTAATGACACCACCAACACTATAGAAACCACCTAGTAATAATTTGTTACCATTGCATTCGTAGCAAATGTAGCACAAGAAAAGCAAAAGGTCTGTATTGTTCTAAACTAAAGACTGAACACAAAAATTGAGACTGAACATCAAAAATTAACACTCAAGATTAGGGTCAGAAGTACTGACCAGTAGGCCTTTCCTGGTGCTACAGGAAGTAGGCTTCATATGGAGGTCATTATCCAAAAAACTCTGAAAAGAAGTGGGCAGATGGTTAATTCTTGCTATTATATGTATGTATGTATATGTATGGACACTAAGAATAGTGGCAGGGTGCAGTCATAACACAGAATTTATGGTGAAACGTTGATTACCAAAAGAATTCTAACAGTTTAAATGCAATATTTAATTTTAATTTAAAGGTGTATACAGAATATACAGGTACCACCTTTAGCTGAATTATCTGCATATACATTTAGGCTTAACAGCTTACTTCAATCGCACTACAGCTGTCAGCACAACGAAAGACAGATGTTATTTAGGGAAGCAGACTGACTTGGTGGTTTAACAAGTCTGGTTTAAACCCGTATATAGCTGTATTTTCCACCAAATAGTTGCACATGCTAAACTAATGGGATGAACTCTGTACTGATCATTATATCAGACTAATTATTATAGCGGACTAGCTGCATATCAAATGCTTGATAATGCCAAAATGTTTAAAAGGGAGTTCAAATATCCAAGACATCAGTATATTAGCTACTGCACGCTGGGATTAGCTGCATTATTCAATTTGTTGGGTGCTAAAAAGTGTGTTTTGTACAATTAAGTTGTGACAAGTTAAATTTTTCTTACATTTAAAGATAAAAAACCCACATCCTTCAAAAAAGGAATCACAGATAAATTATACAAAATCATAGTTATGTTAGGATTTGTACATACAGTGGAGTGGGAGCTCTTTAAAGAAGAACTACCATAGAGGCCATCAGACTGCAAAGAGAGCAGCACAATGTAAAGAACATAAAGTTAAAAAACAAACAAATAATAATAAAAAACAACTCCCCCCCCCCGACCACAAAATTTTAACCCATGTCCCAACATGCAGTTAAAAGTGACATTCGTTTATAAGGAACAGTCAAACAAAACCCAAACAACAACTATTATGTGTGATGGATTAGGCAATTGGCCCAAAAATAAAGTTATATGTTACGTTAAAGAATAAAGAGTAAAAAGCACATAAGGTTTATATGTAAATGATTTTCAGTTCAAACGTAATGTATATTTTGTCAGGCAATGTCACACACCATTAGCCATGTCTGTTTAGCAGCCACTGACTGGGGATAAGTTGAGGGACTTTTAAGTTGAAACTGGGGTTATTGTTTCTTTGTTTGATCAGCTGTTTTGTATTTTCACAAAATTTTGTGAGTGTTTCATGTTAGTTAGTATTTAAGTTCCACTGTTTCATAGTTTAGTTGTCTGTCGACCCTCACACCATCATCGGTTTATGTTCATTCAGGTTTCTTCTTGTGTTTGTATTTCGGCAATCAAGCCTCTTTTGGATTTGGAAAATAAATATTTATAAAATATTATCCAGGTTCAGACTCAATTATCTGTGAAGAATCCTTCACAGACGGAAAGTCCTGTGCCTTTACGATAAGTCAAGATGCTCCACGTTTGCATCAGATCTGACTTTTACCCAAAGATTTAAGATCCAAGACAGATTCCTTACAACCAGTTACTAAAAGTAGGCAGACTGCTGAATAACAGCAAGTGATGAAGAGTGGGATGTAAATTTCAGCGATGACCAGCACTGGCTAGTTAATTCTCTTAAGCCATCTAAGTAAGTACGTAGCTGATGACATCATAAAAGAAGAAGAAACATCAATGTTTTAAACTGTTTTAAACCCGTCTCGCTCACTCTGTTGCTCTCTCTCTCTTGCTCTCGCTTACTCTCTCTCTTGTTCGTGACTTTTCCGGAGCATGCGGATCGTCTCTCTCTCTCTATATTATACTTGAACAGCCAAATGGTGCTGTACGTGCAAACTAACTTTTAACCCAAATTAAATTATAGGTCTAGTCACCCACAGGATTATTTGACACCAAAAAAAATTTAAACCATCATTCTAATATGATTGGTGGGTCTGCTTTCTCGCCACTATCTGGTCAAAATGAGGAATGCATGCTGGCAGAGAAACTTGGTGCGAGTTTCCGAGTTCAGCATGTTTCTGTACTTGTTTTCCTGGCTGTCTTGCTCATATCCGTGGAACAGGGGCAGATCACGTCTCGTAAAGGGGCGGCCCGTGAAGTCGAGGGGGTGGGGCACGCAGTTACAGAAGCGCTGAGGTGACTGAGTTTTGATTGGTGCAAAAGCAAAGCTTCGCGGACTGGCAGGAAGCATATTTTTAAACGCCATTATTATTTTTCTTTTGAAGGTTTTCCTTTCCTGCGTTGTGGTACTTAGAGATTGAGTAACTTATTCAGATTAGTTTCGCATTTGTGCAGTGAAGACGGAAAACCGGTGCACGTCTTTCGTGCCACATACGCCGAGAGAGTGTGAGAGAGAGAGAGAGAGAGAGAGAGAGAGAGAGAGAATATTTATCTATTTGCATCATTGCAGTTGGTCTTAAATTGGTTTCTGGTCTTATAGTGGTGTGTATGTGCAGTTAATAGTGAGTACAGTTAGTTCTTCAATGATTAAGATAACCATGAACGTGCAATAATTTCCTGTTAACTCGTGTGACTGAAGTGCATTCCCTTTGACTTAGCAAGTCAGTAATTAACAAAAGATGCATATGATTCACAGTTACTGACATGATTTAAAACAACACTCCTAGCAAAAACAGACAAACAAACGCAAAGACGCACCACCAAGCCTTTTCTCCGCGATGTGCTAGCCCGTCTGGAGGAATGAGAGTTGCCTAGCAGCGATGAGCAAGATGACTTTGAAAGACGTGGGGGGAAAAATTAGAGGTTAAGAAAGTGTACATTTTACAGTTTATTCTGTTTGCAAACAAGGGATGCAACTAGGCCAGGATGATACGACAAACACATAACATGGCTGATTGCAATATTTAATATCCCTGATATCCGTATATTAGAACAGAAAGAAGCACTGGTAGTGCCAAACTAGAAAAATACAATGAAAAACGTAACATTTCAAATACGCTGCTGCACAACATCCAATTAATATGCCCTAACTCTATATTGTTAAAGATTGAAGTTGGTAGGTGCTCTTTATGTATCGATGATATATACAATATGCTCAGAAAAGTAATCAGAAAATAATTTGCCATGACAATGATAAATATCGCCACACTGCCTGATCCTAAATTAAATACATTTTCAGTACCACATGTCAATACAACAGCACCAAGCATCAATATTTATTTGTTTTTTTTTTATATTTAATGTACACTATACTGATAACTTTGCTTCTCAAGTCCACAATAGGAGTAGGAGCTCATTTTCCATACAGAAAAAGAAGACTCATCAATATAGCTGCAAAAATAGCTTCTCTATATAATGCTCTGTCTGCTTTAAAGGTCCCATTACATACCGCTTTTGTATGCTTTTATATAGGCCTTATTGGACCCTGAATACTGTATCTGAAGTCTCTTTCCAAAATTAAAGCGACTTCAAGCCAGTCCCACAATGAGAATTCCCTAAGATGTGCCATTTCTGTGTCTGTATCTTTAAAAGATAATGAGGAGAGAGGCGGGGCAAGGTGGGGTTCCAGCCTGCAGCTATGGTAAACCTTCCTGCACATAAAGGAACTAAAGAAATATGTTTGTGCTCATCTGTACATCTAAGCACCAAGCAACTGCCATGCATCACTCGTTTGCTTTAGTGGAAAAAAGTGGTCTCACGCATTGACAAGCCATCGGAGCTGCCATTGATGATCAGGATGATCAACACTCTTTAAACCTATTGCCATTTATAGACAGTGTAGGACCATAGGCAGGCTAGCAGAAAAAAAATCTCAGTTAAATTTTCATGTCAACCACAATAATATTGTATTGTGGCCCAAATATGATAGGTTTGCATTGTCACTCCATGTGACAATTCCCACCTTAATTAGATTACAACAAACAATTAATTAAAATTAATGAAATTTAATTAAAAACATCACATATTTAAAAAGGTATGTGTGAAAACTTAAGTGTGAGCAAAAGTAGTTGACTGAATGAGCTAGACTGCATCTACATTTACTCTTGTGCATTCTCTCCAACATAAAAAAAAAATAGGCTCACACTTTTCACAAATGTTTAATTGATCACTGGTTCAATGTAACTCATCACTTTCTTTCACACCACTGGATATGTTTGCATAATAAAGCAAAAATGTTAAGTTTCTCAGGAAATAAATAATCTGAAATTGGACTGAAATATGATCTTGTAATTATTATATTGTGAAGAGGATATGCAACTTCCCAAAGCAATTGCAAGGGTGGATTTAAAATAGCCAAAAACAGAAATACTACACACACACACACACACACACACACTCATAGCCAACTGGTTACACACCCTGTAACTTCCACTGCTTCGAACTGATATAGCATCATCTTCTAGGACCTTCTGAGGAA
>JBBPDH010000144.1:20586473-20601378 GCA_037974565.1 Clupeocharax schoutedeni
CACAGATCTGATTTATATCTGATTTATTTCCACATATGAACGAGGCCTGAAACCGATCTCAGAATATCCGAATGCATTTTTTCCTGTTTACACTGTCATGGAACAGATCCGATCTATGTCACATATGAGGAAAAAATCGGAATTGGGTCACATCTAACTGACAGTGTAAACGAGGGCTTGGATACCACAAGAGACGATAAAGGCTTTGTGCGTAAAGTACGTGTTAAAACACAAAGTAATGGATTAGAAAGACCCGTAAAGTTATGTTTGTTACTTGAAGCTGATTGAAAATTTGAAAACCTGATTTTATTGAATTTATGGTGTAACCTTATTTAATTTAAAGACAGAAAAGTAATGCATAACGAAACTAAGGAATGCTAAACAGAATGGATGTATAGATGCTTGAAGGAATTAACTCAATTTCATCCCTTGGATCTTTTTATCTGAAGAAGTAGTTTTTCCTTTTTTGTTTTTTGGGACTACCGTAAAAGCTTAAGGCATTGAAATGGACTTTAATATGCAAAGATGCAAATGTGCAATGCTGTTGTTCACGCATTTTGATAATTATGTGCAATACTGAAATATTTTGTGTTGATTCTTGAAAACGGCTGTTCTTGAATGTATCATTTGATCATTTTGTTATTCGAAATTAGGGGCCGGAATGTTACAGCCATTTCAATACTTTGATATTTTTATTTAGCATTTTGACAAAGAGGAATTTTGTATTTAATAATAATCAAAAGTTTAGTTTAGTAAGTTTAATACAGTTCTAAATTAACATTTAATTTGTGTTTTATTTTGTATTAACCTTGGCCATGATGACATCATAGGTCAAAGAAAGCTCATATATGGCAGAGTCAGACGGTCGATGGAAGATGCAGCGCGGCTATTGATCATACTTTTTGTTGCGTTTAGAACCATACATACTTTTGTGACGTTTTACAACCAGTTTTATTATGTTTCATCTCAAGTGGAATTAATAAATAATTTTTTGTTACCTTATCAACAAGTACGTGTTCAATCCCAAACTGAGCCCAGCGTTTTTCATCACCGCGGAAAATGGTCGCTACAAAAAGCCTTATTATACTTGCCTCCGGACTAAGAGGTCATGGGTTTGAATCCTACCAGCATACCACAACTGGGTTCCTGAGCAAGACCCTTAACCCCAGGTTGCTCCAGGGAGACTGCCCCCTGTAGGTGAGAGTGGAAGCTGCTTTGGATAAAAGCTAAATGCTGTAAATGTAAATGTAGATGGAGCTTTCATGTCCATGGCAGACCCAATCATTAGTCCTTATAATGTCCCAATAGTCCCAGTTATAAGGCAGAGGTCTGGTCAAATAAAATAGTCATTGATAAACTGTGCATTTTCATGAATAAAGTCACTTTGTACGGAGAGCACTGTCTGTGTATTTGACCCTCATTGCTGGATTGAAGCTATGGGTGGTTCATGCTGAACTCCTAGTATGCTAAATAGCATTGTGGCTTGTAGAAAAATGTGTGTGTAGCCACTCAACATGAGTTTTTTTGCTGCATTTGTGAATAGCTGGTTGACGTGATCCATAATGAAGCATCTGCCGGCAATCATTAAGGGATATAATGTTAATGCCAATTCAGTGCTATTATTCTTAAATAAATAAATAAATACATTTTTATTAGTGCTACATTATAAATGATTTGCCAATGCGTTGTAGCATTTCAAATCTTCATTCACAAGTTAGAATTGATGTAGTCAGTAAAATAAATGTCAATGATTCTTATATACTAGACCTGTCTCACAAGTTTATACAATAGCAATTTATTACTCGATAATAAAATAAAACACATTCTTTCCAGAGCAACAAATAAAAAATATTTTAGAATGAAATCTCGATAAAGTCCTGTAAACAGACTACAGCAGCAATAACAAGGTTTTATTAATGACTTACCTGATTAACTGAAATATTGACTAAAACTATATTTTAAATAGTTTGAGGTGTTATTGTACACTTACTGGTAAATATTAGTGTTAAGAGCTATTTTAATAGTAAAAAATAAAATATGAAGGAATAATCAGTAATACAAAGTATTAAGTGTACCTAAATTCAACTGTACGTTGCTACTGTACCTAATTACATTAAGTGGCTAGTTGGTGTGTGTGTGTGTATACTGATCAACACTGAAAGATTAGGATTATTATCTTAATATCGTGGGGCACTTGTCAAGGGGTGCGCTACACGAGAAGTCATTTCAGTATGCCTGAAACAGGAGAGACGGGTAAATGTGATCTGATTGACTGATTGATTGTACAAATTGTGATTGGTCAGTTTGGAAGAGGAGCCTTCACTCACTACACCAGTGAATACGCAGGGCTCCCTTCCATGGACCACTTTAGCCCATCCTTGTTGTTTTTCTTTCAGCAGTTTTAAAGCACTTCTGAATGCACTTTGCTCATGAACTTCATTCAGAATATTAAAACACACTTGAATTCTCTTGTTGAGAGAAGATATATTTCAGCGATCCTGCTTTTAGACTATTCCTGAGTGGGGCCAAGTACACTTTCAGATTTCATTTTATATTGGGCATTGTTTGAATTATAAATAAATATTTTCATAGTTTCGTAACAGATTTATTCTTTGAGTCATGAATATGAATTTATGCCATTCTTGACTTTTGCGTTGAGTACACACAGTCCAAGCCATAACGGTAATTTTGCAAAAAATTGGTAAAATTTCTTTGTGTTTTGGTTTTCCTTATTTTCTGTTTTAGCCCCCCCGAATATTTTTTTCACTGCATCCCTATAAATGACAAAAAAATGTGATCCAGAACATTTTAGACTGGACAGTTTATGTTTTCTCCTTGTAAAATTACCAACCAAATATGAATGCAGTATATGTGACGTGTGGCTTTGGCTACTATTCTCTGCTGATGATCTAAAATAGCTGAGATATTTTTGTGTGTGAAATAAGTGTGTTACCTGTTGAAATTATAGAAGTGATATTTTTATTAGTTTAGTTATAAAGTGTACTGCTCTGGTGATGCTTCCATAGAGACCTATACTGTACAATTGCGCAATAGACACATAACATTTCTATGAATTCTATTTAGGTCAGCTCATCATAGTCAAAACATCTGTATTTGCATATCGATTTCTCCAGGTCTGACTACAATAGGGCATTCTTTACACTGAAATAGGAAACAGATTTGGATGCCTGTGGGGACAGTGTTGCTCTGTGCAAAAAGAACTATATAATCTATATCATCTACAACAGTGTGGCCAGTTTATAGTTTAGGCCAGCTCTCTGTTAGCTTCAACTTAACACTATATATATTTTTGTGTTGATTTCTCTGTAATGTAAGCAGCTGTCACAACCAGCTACATCTAATTTATAATGCAAGAAACCCAGCATCAACAGAATCTACACACGTGGCCTTGGCGTCCCATTACTGAAGCTTGATTTCAAAAAGGCTGTTTCTTTTCATTTTACATTTGTCAGCTATATTTACTTCAAGGGTAGAACCTCTGTGTTTACTTAAGGTTTGGAGCAAATTTGATACCTTAAGCTTCAACCTGAACTGTAATTAAAGCTCAGTATGTGTGTACATATTCAGCTCCTGCATGCGCGCTAAACCTGTGTGTGTATATGTGGGTTGTGCTGATACATGCCCAAACTCATGTAGTGACCGGCGTGCCCTGAGGAGCCCATGTCACTCTCCGTATGCTAGAAAAACTCTGGCTCAGCTCTCTCGGAAGTTGCCGGGAACATCAAACCAAATTCATTTGACATCAATGTTACTTCGTTACGAGGCTCGCAAAAAAAAGCAGAAAGATGAAAAGGAAGTGGACTAGACCTAGTTGGTTTTATCCCCTTTTATTTTCAATATGACCAATAGTTTATCATATTCAAGTGTGTATGAAAAAGTTAAGTCACTGGTTTATTTTTGTTAAAAAGCTAAATACAATAAGCATTGGATCAAGGCACATACAAGACTGGCCTAAGGGCAGAAATGCCCCTCGGTCTTCGGTTGTAAATGACAATTAAGTTTCAGTTGTGGTAACGTAACGTAAACGTTGCTTGAGTTCTGGGTGGGGGGGATACAGATAATAATATGAATAAAAATAGTTAACACTTTTGTATCACAAGTTGAAAATGAGTCTGTTTTTTCTTGGCCAGCTAATGCTCCTTTTCAAGTGCAGTATTACTCTGACCATTGGCACAATAGTGAGATATATCACCTTCATGGTTCCTTTCTACTGACTGGAACAGGTGAGACTGGGGTGTTGGCCTGACTCTTCTAGTGTCACTGAGAAGAAAGCTCTCATTATCTGTGTGCTTTGCCGGCCCTGTGCTGGACCCGACTGAGGAATGACGTGTTCGGCTCTGTGCTATGTTCCTACTTCTTCAAGTAATAAAAGCAGTTTATCTCCACAGTCAAAGCATGGCAGAGACTTCATGTTTACTTTCCTAGCAAGTTCTTGAGGTTCTGCCACACAGCAACATGCCCACTACCTGTCTTTTACCCATCTAAAGAACTGTGCTCTACATCCTCATTGTCTGTATATTGTCCTTTTTGTCTTTTTAACCAAGAGTCGCATAGTGAAAACTATGAGCTGTGCTTAGTCTACAAGGTTCTCTAAAATCTGATTGTTCAACACAGCAATAAAAATCCACTTTCACAGTTGACAAGTCATATCTCAGTAGAACACAATTTTTAATTGGTCTGAAACCTTAAGCAAAAGATGTACAGTACAAATTACTACAAACCTCTAAAATATAGAATTGCAGTTGTTGACAGCATACACTGACAGCTCAGTGATGGACTGCAATTTAAGCCTTTTTTTTAATAAACTGTCCTTAAATATAAATTATATGGCAAATGTACATGACATTGCTTTCTCAGTCTCTATCCAGTGTTTAGTCCTGAAGTCAGTCATTCGTAATAAAATGTCTTTAAATCTCCACACACTATCATGAATGTGAGTGATCTGAGTCTGGTATCCCACTGTCTCTGTAGCTTCTGTTGTTGATGCTGTTTTCACTGTGTGGGCTCTTGTAAATGTTTAAACCATTAGGAGGGAAAATTGTGTGTATCACAAACTCTTCTTTTGACAGGGGCATGTGATTTATGGGGATCATTTGAAAAGAGGCCTCTCTAATCTCCAAGATGGAGTTGTCCTTTTTGGTCCCGGCCTCAGCGTAGTCATCCTTCCTCCTGCGCCCTTTGTTGTATGTGCAATCCCTAGAAAACAAAGAACCATTCCTGTGGATATACCAACACAACAGTGCCAGCATTATGATGGCCAAAAGTGCTACAGCTCCACCAATGATTGCAGCTAAAGGCAAACTAGAATTTTTGTAAGGCTCCTTCTCTTGCTCCCTGTTTAGGGTTGTAGTGGGATTGTATGCTTTTAAGGAGCCAGTTTCTGTCTCTATGCAAACGGGTGTCTCATCTGACAGGTAAATATTACTGGTCTCCATAGGAACCATGCATATCCGATACGAGGACTCGGGCTCCAGAGCTGTAAGCAGGTACTCTGTTCTGTCCCCTTGTACAATGGTTTCAGTGATGGATCCGAATGCAGGGCTGTGACCCAGCTTCAGCCAGCTGAGACGCAAGGCAGTCATGGGTTGAGATACTCTCCAGGATATGTGCACTGTATCTGGACTACTGGATTTGATACTAATTGTGATAATCTTACGACTTGGTGGTGTAGTGCTGCGATATGTTTTACCGAAGTCTGGGCCTTTAATTACTGGTCTTTTAGTTACATACACAGGCCACTGAGGACGTGAAGGTGGCAGTGTGTTTGAGACTGTGCTGGTCTCATATGTGGGAGATTCCTCCAGTTCAGAACAGTCAAAGAGCTCAGTAGATAGATCCTTGATGGCCATCCCTTTGACCTTATCAGGACCTTGGCACATGAAGCCACGCACATTGACCTTAGATGGCAATGAACGTAGCCAGTCACGCACCCACTTCATTCTGCAGTTGCAGTGCCATGGATTGTTGCGTAACAGCAGCTGGGTCAGGTTATCTAGGTCATCAAACACCCCCATGGGCAGGCTGGTCAATTTGTTGCCTGATAGATCCAGGCGGTACAGCTGTCGCAGGAAAGCAAAGGCACCCGCTGGCACCCGGTCTATGTGGTTGTCCTGCAGCTGTAACTTCTCAAGGCTGCTGCCTGGCAAGTTGGCTGGCGGGGCTGTAAGGGAGTTCCGCACCAGTGAGAGCTCAGTCAAGTTGATCAAGTTTCCAAAGGCCATTTCCCCAATGCCCTTGTTATTCAGAAGGTTTCCATCCAGCACTAGGCGTTTCAGGTTCATGAGATCTTGCAGGGATGCCTCTGAAATTGAAGAGATGCGGTTGTCATCGAAGCGCAGCTCCTCAATCGTCATGGGCAGACCTGTGGGGATGGTGCTCAGGTGATTCCGTGAAAGGAAGAGTAACCTCAAATGGTTACTGTCCCGGAATGCCCCTTCCTCAATGCTGACAGCCGACACAGAGTTGTCATCCAGGTGTAATTCCTCAATAAAGGGAATCTGTGCCAGCGAAGCGTGAGTGATAGTCCGAATGTTGTTCTCCTGCAGGTGGAGTTCCTTGACATTCAAAGGAAGGTTGGTGGGAAACTCATCCAAGTTGTTGCAGTACAAGTAGATCTTTTCCACGCCGTTGAGCCTCCGCAGATCAGCAGGGATCCCCGCACTCTTAATTCGGTTGTTCTGCAGAAAGAGAACGGTGGCATCCTCTGGAATGCCTGAAGGGATGGACGTGAGCTCCCGGTCATTGCAGTAGATGAAAGTCCCATCACAGCGGCACTGTGATGGACAGGAGGCTGAAGTCACCAGTGAATTGGCTAGGAGAAGCCCAGCTCTGATGAAGTAGATGAAGAAAGCCTTGTATTGGCATGCCATTGTAAATGTATTCTGTTGCTTATCCTCCCTAGAGGGAAAAAAAGGGAAAAAAATAAAATCAAAAGGCATTCTGACGGAAAGGAAGGTCCTCAATAAATAATTGCAGATTGTGAGTCCTGCCTCAAGCATCCTTTTATGCTAAATGATATCATTTAAGACAAATATTGCACCATTATATGGCTGCTGAATTAATGAAAAACAGCTATTAAGATTTCCACTGACAGGAACAAATGAAAAACAGTGTGAGCCAAACATGCCTTGAGTGTTCCTCTTCACTGAAACACGATATGCCCCAAAGACAAAAACACAGGAACAGAGGAAAATGGAGAACTGTTTCAAAATAAGTCTAATTAAAACGGAAGGGTATTCCCAATCAACCGTCAATATAGAGAAGATAGTTTTCCTTGAATAAAATGCCTGTGACTGGCTTTATCTGAGTAGAAGGGTCTGGGTTTAAACAAATTTCCACACTGAGCCTTGAAAGCTGTCAGCCCAGGATAAACACACTTGGATCTTGTTTATTAAACCTCTGCTTTTCTTGTTTCCCTATGAATTTGTCATTTGTAGGATATGCTAGATATACACGGGGATCACTGCTGCACTCCTAGAAATGATCTGCATAATTAATCAGCATTGAGCTAATTATTCCACACTAAAACATTTATAATGTTACATTTGGGCTCGTTTCTGTTGCAGTCTACACTGTAGTTTGATTAGTTTGACTGATCTTTTAGTGTGACTTTGTGATGCGCTGGAATTAGGTTTATTTCACAAAAATATATACAAAATATTTCTAAGATATTTTATGTATTTATCACATTGCAAATAAAAAAAAGGTTTTATGTGTCTGCTCAGAGGATAAGGCTTCACATCTGTGCAAAAAAAACAAACAGAGCCTAAGAAGGCATTCTGACAGCCATGAAATGGACGAGTAATTGAGCTTTAAAGATTACTGCGTTAATTAAATTTGAACATTTAATTAAATTGTAACATGTTTTGTTTCTCCAGTTTTAAATTAAAGTCAAGTTTTGCTCATTTATAGAACGATCGTTGGTGTGAAATTAAATCTTAAAGTAGTCCAGACAACTGTACAGCTAATTATATGTAGGACATAATCACAATAATCTACAGCACAAGTACAAATGATGAGCAGTAGATGAATGCACTATGCAGCGATTACTGCAGTCTGTTTTGTCCCCAAAATACGCTTTTGGATTTAAATAGTTTTAATCTCTTTTCCAACACATATTTAACAGAAATTAGAATGGTCACTTGAGACTTAGAAGCATAGCCATCCATGTTTATCATACCTGGTGTAGAAGAGCCGGTAAATCCCCTACGTCCAGCCAGAAATCCAGTGATGCTTGAAGCTATCCTTTCTTCGGGCTTTTCTCTGCGCCGTCACAGAAATCTCTTTGGTTATATCCTGAGCGGACTGGTCTTCGCCAAACTGATCCTCGTGTGTACTGACGCCCTCCAGCCTGTGTTGCGGTGTCCAACAGTTCATGCCATCAAAGGCTTTGCGACAGATAAAACTATAAAGAAAAGGCTCCACTTCCAGATGGGTCTGAGGTGTAGCGCTCCAGTGCAGGCATGCAACATGGATAATTAAAAAAGAAAAAAAAGACAAAGAAGGAAAGTGCGCTGCATGGAGAATCCTTTTACTGTGGCTGTGACCTCCTAATTAAACCCTTTCATGAGTGTGGAAGACTCCTCTGTGTGAAGAGAACGAATCCTGTCTGTCCCACGGCAGAGGGGACATGGCCCAACCACACAGTACAGCACACACTGCAAGTGAGGCCCAAATCCACGCCGGTTCTGTTCTGAAGTCCAGTCTTACAGTTCCCAAATCATGTTCCTCCTCTCTGGGTAGAGGCATGAATTATGTATCCAACTCAGTCACCGGTCTCTTGTGCTCCTCCTCACACTGTCAGATACTTACTCCACCTCATGCGTCCTTCTCCTACAGATTAGAGAGAGAAATCGAGATCAGTGTTTAGTCAAGTCTGCAAGTGCATGAAGGATTCCATTCTTCTGAAAGCATGAAAAAGCTGAAATCCACACCAGTCCAGGCCTAGCCTTGTGGTGGAGCTGTTGGCGATGCACGCACGAGTGCCCAGAGCCAGGGCTGTAAATGACAGCATCCGAGACAAATGGTAATTGGCTGCTGTCCTTCGGACATAGTTTTCAAGCCATCAACACCACAGTTCCTGCCATAAAAAATTATTATTCACAAGTTTTTTTCCTTTTTGTCTTAAAGAGGCACTGCCTTGTTAAAATACACATCTACATCCTGCATGAAAAGAAACCTACACATAACTGTACTCTAAAGTGTGGCGTTTCTGAAACCACCTGAGACTGATGATGAAGGGCCCTCTGTGGTTAAAACTATTTTGCTCATTAGGTTTCTAGTTTCGCACTGTACCCGTCCTTTCAGTAAACCAGAGAGCTGGCTTTGAGTGTTTAACAAGAACAACACCTCTTCCACATCACCAGCCTGTGCTATCATGACTGTGTGTGTGTGTTGACCTGACAACTTTTGACCCCAACAGCCCCTCCCCTCAGTCTTCTCTATGGGGACTGAACAAAAGAATGCCTTTGCATTTGAAAAGCAACAGTGACTGAGGCGCGGCCGCAGTGGAGAGCTGGGGGTCTACTCCCTCCAAACTTGCTCGGTTCTGTATGGTTCTTAGGCTTTCAGATCTCAAAGTGCGATGCAGGAAACCCTCAGAAAACTTGAGAGGGAGTGGAAGAGAGAGGGGCTGCACTCCAGACCCCTCTGGCTGGCCTCGGAGCACAGGATAAAATGCCCTAGTGCCACTCAGAAATGTATGAGGCAGATGATCTGGAGCTCATCTTAAGAGAACTTATGAATATTGAAGCAGAAAGCTCCTCGTTACCTCTGGTGCCCTCTTACAAGTCCCTACCTCCTGTTCTGCACCTTCTCCTGGCCTCCACACCACAACCACTTCCCTAAGACCTCTCCCCTCTGCTGATGCCAAACAATGTGCTACATTTCAAAACACAATGGCGTGTGCCCTTGCCTGGAACCCTTCCTCATGGCAACCTGTGTTCTGTAACACTTGAGAGGGTTTGGCTACAAGCATCTCAGACAATTAAGTGTTGTATCCGATTAACATGGAGAAGATTAGGGAACTGGCCTGGGCCTGGGCCAGTGCTGTCCATTAACACTGTCCTGTTGCGCCCGTGCAGCCATGAGACACATGTCATGTAGCGAGGGAAAGAGGGGTGGCATGTTATTGGTCAGGTTGTTCAAAGATAAGCTTTGATATGTTTCTAACCCTTAGTGACGGTTTTGCAGGCTGGTTAAATGTTTTCTCTATGGGGATGTGCAGCACAAAAATGTATTCCTATGAATTTAACTTCGAGGGTTGTTTCGTTTTTGTCTGGAGCAGATATGATCTGTAATATGATTTGTAACGAGATTAGCCATAAAATGCCCCGATTTACTGGGAATACTGATTTATGGAGTCAAATGAAAATAAAGCCTTGAGGTGTGTGCAGCAGTGTCCCCAGATTTACCATCATCTTCACCCTCACTGCAGAGAAGAGGTGAGACTGGGGCGTAATCTGCCTCTCGGTCGGAAAGAGCCAGAGCGGTCTCTCCGTGGCCAGAGAGCGTGCCGACGGCCTCAGCTCTGTGGATTCCGCAGAATCAGCCAGGCTGTATTGTTCATTACAAGGCGAGCATGAGGGCTGAGTCTGCTCTGAAAAACTTTCCCACTCCCTTCCCTTCTCTCTCATCCCCTACCGCTCTTGTCTTGTGTACAGGCCTAAGTGACTGACATCCTCCCGATCTTCCTAATGGGCTGCCTTTTCTTTGTCTAGACCTGCTTCTGCTCTACTGCTCTTGATAAAAAGCGTTAGACTACATTATTTTAGTGATATTCACACCATTTAGTGGTAATTGCTTTGTTTTGTGTTCATTACACACACCTCGGTGCAGTCTGTTACATTACATTTCAGAATATTATTTATTTTATGCTTTTTTATTACACAAGCTAAAAAAAATTTACTTAATTTTAATCCATTATTTTAGGGATTTTTGTTATATTATTATCTGTTATTTGTCAGTGTTCTGACTATTCTTACTGAGATTACCACACATATAACAACAGGGATAACGTATCACCAGCTACACGTTTATTTAATTTGTCTCAGCCTCTACTCGTCTGTACGAACCCCAGAGGCTCTTCACACCAACGCTTCCCTTTGTTTATTGTATTGTATCTTGACTAATGTAAGGCAGATTTAGGGACGAAGGTGGTTTTATAGACACATTTGGAAATAAACAGCTTAAATATGTCTTTACTGCTAATTTAAAAGCAGACTGGGATCATTTAGAAAGCCAAGTTTGTCTTTGGCTGGGCATTAGGCACAAGCAGAAGCGCCTGGAACAAGCAAGGGGGGTCTTTTCCTTTTGTAAACCACTTAAAAGGAGAAACCAGTCCCTGGCAGCTGGGCTGCGTTTCCCCACTTGGGGGTGGTAGGCTCGCTTGCATCAGGCCAGTGTGTGTGTCTCTCTCTCACACACACACACACACACACTCTGAGCTGGTGCTTTAATTACCACATGCGCACCCCCTGCCAGCGTACAGACGATAGCTGCCACTGGACAAGGGCAGAAAGCCTCAGTTGATTTACTGCTCGGTACATTTCTCACTTCCTCTCCGAAGGGGGCAGATTGATTCTCGTAATTACATGAAGCCTAAAATTAATTTAATTTAATTTTTTCGATTGATCTTTTAATCTGGTACTTATTCAAATGATTGCTTTAGAAACCCGACTCCCACAAAGACACAGACACAGGGACCACAGGGACTTGGAGCAAGTTTTCTAAATCCATGTACTTTCCAAAGGGTTCCCAGGCCTGGAACTAAGATTCGCCACTAACGCGAGTTTTAAAACGTTTCGTCTGTGCCACAAAAGGACGTCGGACTTTCCTGGAGGCCTGAAACACACGACACCACTTCATGTCTCGGTGAACGCCGTGGTTTACAGTGTAAACTCTGTTTCTACGCTCCAGTAAACAGATTTAATCAGCTCATCTCTCATTTAAGCTCAACGGCCCGGATCGCAAAGCTGTTAATTTCACATCGGACTAACACTACATCGACATCATCCGTGTAAAATACCGGGTAAAACACACATGATGTTAAAATGATTTAACACACGCTTTACATGAAGAGGCGCGAACACCGCGCAGTCTGTTAGCCGTCAAATATCAAACAAACTACAGGGAAAAGAAAAGAAAAAAATACAGGGAAAAAGAAAGAAATCGTCTGTACCGTCCAGAGGCGGGAGGGTTTATTTGTCTATGCGGGTCTTTGACTCCTAAACGACACGATGCCGCACTTTACTGTTAGACACTTCTTCATCAGCAGCGCAGACCGTCTGTAACTGAGCAGTCGGTTGTTCTGGACGCTGCCACTGGTCAACACAGGATTATGTATAAGTGATTAGTACTATTCTAATTATATTAATATTATTTAATTAATACATGGACGATAGACCTGTGTATTGTGTTATATAATTTCAGTATTACTTTGCGGACAGTCGCAGAAAAGAAAACGCAGCCCCGACAGAGGCGACACTGAAGTGCCAAAAACTACAGTGCTGTATTTTTCAGGGTATTTCGTTTGTTTTTGGGTTGTTTTTTGGGGGGGCTTGGTATTCACGCACCAGGACCCCTCCTCAACCCCGCAGGCAAAACGCTATATGTCTTCCAGTGAAACGGACCTGAGAAGTTCACATGTTGGAATAAAAAATAAGGATAAACTAAATTCCTGCTCGGAGTTGCGGATTTTTGGGGCACAGATCTGCTCATGTCCGCTGTTCTGAGCGCAGACTGATCGTCGACGGTCTCCCAGCGTTTTATTTACTTTCTGCCAAACGCACGGATGTGGGGGTGTACGAAAGAGCGCACACTTACCTGCGATTCATTCGTTTAAGGGGAAAGGCAACAGAAAAAAAATCCATAATTAATTATATATCCAACACGGCGTTAAAATGCCTCCGAGCGCGGAACCAGAAACAGCCCAGAAAGTGTCAGCAGCAGCGTGGGCTGCGATGCGTCTCACTGCGTCCACACATGTGTTCAGACACGCAGACTCCTTGGCAAAAAAAGGGAGAAAGAAAGGCATGAGAAGGTTCCTCAGTACGGCGGCCTGGAGCTCACTATAAGTGTGAAGATGCGTCTGCCTGCAGCTCGCTTCAACTCTGCGGTGACGTCATGGGGGGCGGCCCTCGTGCTCTCCCTTCGGCCACTCCCCTTTCTGCCTCTTTCTCTCTGTCTCTGTCTCTCTCTCTTTTTCACTCTCTCTCTCTCCCCTTCCTTTTAGCTAAGATTCACAATGAACACGTTTTTCTTTTTATCCACTAGAGGGGGTAAGAGAAAGCGAGACGACCGAAGGGAGGACTGTGGCCCTAAAGATCTGTTTCTGGAGTGGACACTTCGTGTGTGTGTGTGTGTGTGTGTGTGCCGGTGTGTGTGTGCGTGTGCGTGTGCGTGTGCGCGTGTGTGTGTGTGTGTGTGTGTGCGCGTCAGTGGAAGAGAGTGTAGCTCTCTTCGTGCATATTCATTTTTTTAACACCACACGTATGTTCCTTAAGTTACAGTTTAGAGATGGGCTGCATACACACACATATGCAAATAAAAAAGATACAGATCTTGCTTTTTCAAAAATGTAAATGTATGTGTGGTGGGTGGGTGTGGTCTTCGAGAAGACTAATCAAAATCCTTGTGTGCAGACTTGCCTTTCCTCCTGATTTTGTATTAAAGTAGGCATTTGTGTGTCTGTGAATGAGAATGAGTGGGGGATGTATGCTGTATGTGTGTGTCAGGGTGAACAAAAGTCACATATACTGTTAGTGTGTGTGTGTGTGTGTGTGTGTAAGAGAGAGAGAGAGAGAGAGACATACATCTTGTCAGCTTTATGACGCTCCTCAAATATCAAATTGATTCCAGATGGAAGCTTGGCATTGTCTTCATTTTGGTGTCCATGCACCTCCTGCAGACTGCATCACAGACCTTTGCTCCTGGCCTCTCTAAACCGCCTTGATCCAGGAGAACTGCATGCTAAGATAAATGCTGTGCAACCAGATCATTCGTGTTGTTCAGAATCCAGTAAAAGGACGAAGCTTTATCTGAAGGTGGCTTGATGAAAGGCGACTCTTCTGCTGAAGTCTTCAGGCTTATAATGATTATTTTTCTTTTTGCCTCACGCAGCTTCCTTTCTGTGTCATCATCTTGACAGAAAATTGTAACTGAGCTAGTCTGGATTAAAATGCCCATATGTCTAACGAGCAAGGCTTTCTACTAGAAGATGAAAGATGTCCAGAGAGGACCCTGTGTGTTTATTTTGGGGAGCTGGTTTGGATTAACGTTGCTACATAGCTGTGTAAAGTGTCCTCCTGCAGCATGTGGGCATTTCAGTCTTTACTAATTGTACTTTGTATGTAAATGAATTGGTGCAAGGCCTGATGCAGATTCGGCGTACAGAGCGGGTCTAATGCTCTGGGTTTATTCTCTTTTGTCCTTTTCTTCAGGCTATTTGTTCATGAAAATGGCTGTCAAGTCAAGCCCTGAACATCTGCCAGGAACACACTTGGGACAGAGTGGCCCACTTCTCTGTTATGCTTTTGTTGCCTTAAAGTGTCTTTGCCCTTAAATTTAGAGTCAATGTATGACCCACACTTCCACTGGAGCCAATGTCTGAATAAATTGCCAGAATTCTGTAGCTACTTTAATCTGAATCGGTGGACAGTGTGTAAATACGCTGTTCATCACCATTAGATTGGGTTGTTTTTGCTGTGCAGTTTCTATATGTACACTATATGGAATTAGGCTTGGATCGGTTTGAAAGTGGCAGTTGTTTTTTTGGTCATTTTTGGTCGTATACAGTAATCGCCAGTGTTGGGGTTAGTTACTCAAAAAAGTAATATATTACATATTACATAATACTCTCAAAAATAGTAATGCCTTACTTTACTTT
>JBBPDH010000144.1:20627975-20639097 GCA_037974565.1 Clupeocharax schoutedeni
ACCTCAGTGGTGCCTAGCAGTCTTGGGAATCGAACCTGGACTTTCTGATCGCAGGGCGAATGCCCTAACCACTAGGCCATCCAACTGCCCCAGATAAAGACCCCCGCAGTGTTCCCCCGCAAAGTCGCAGTTCAGAGTTCACAGCCTCAGGTGTACACTGATTTTGTTTTGGCGCCTCTGGTGCTGGGAAGCGGCATGACAATGCTTTTCTTTCCCGTTTTCAGAGGCGGTACGTGAAAACATAATTTAACCTAGTAAAGAACAAGGCCCACCAAACTTGCCGAGGGCATAAGCGTTTTGCCTGCCGGATATATTTAAGGTTCCGATGGACTGTGAACACAGTAAAAGAGTCTAGAGCTCCCTTCAACCAGTGACTGCACTCCTCTAATGCCCCTTTGACAACCAGAAGTTCATGGTCAGCGATATCATAATTGGTCAGCTTCATTGAGAAAAACGCACATGTATGTAATTCACATACTACTGAGACGGCACCACGGCCAAACCTACTTCAGAGGCATCCACCTCCACTACAAACCATTCTGCGGGGTCCAGGAGTTCAGGAGAGCTGTTGTGAATTGCTACTTTAATTCTTTAAATGGCGCTTTGGCGGCTGGCAGCACCTGAATGCACTTCGGTTTCCCTTTAATTAGAGTTGTGAGTGGTGCTGCCACGGTACTAAAATCTCTAATAAACCTCATATAGAAATTCACGAAGCCCAAGAACCTCTACAGCTCTGATGTGCTCTGCCTGCCTGTCCATCTCCACCATCGAGACCTTTTGAGCCTCTGTGATGTCTGCATATTCCATGAAATACAGATTGCAGGCTAAAAGGAAGCTCCTGCAGGCTTGTGCCGTGGTGCCGTCATGAACGAGGCAGTCACCAGCTGTCACCTACTGGGACTGGTGGCCTGCTAGTGCCTGCAGCAAATCTTCATCCCGGGGTAAGGGAACTGCTGCGTGTCCGTTTGTGTAGGTGGTCATCTGTCAGGGTGGGCTAGAGGTGAACACACTGAAGACATTTCCTTTAATGACAAAAACAAGTTCAGAACAAGTTTCAGCGGACCTTCGCGCTCTATGCTCCGTGAAGCTGTGATGTTACGGCTCAGGAAGGAAAAGAGACACCGGCCAGAGCTGGGGCTCAGACCTTTTCAGAGTCTCAATCCGTCTCCACAAACCCACAAGCAAAAACGTTAATGACGAACTGGGTAACCATGCAAAGACTGAGGCACTGCTGACATGTAACTCCTCACTCACACACACACAGCCAATCACACACCATGGCTTATTCCCCGACTGTACAAGCACTACTCAACACATATACGACACAAGTGGACTTGTCACTGGGTACATGAAGCCTTATCACTCACACTGGGCCTGGGTTACCAGCTGCCCAACCACCAAACACTCAGTCAGCTATGCCCAGAGCCGTGCACCACCTAGAGTTAAGGCGACAGGCTTCATTGGGGGTGTGACCCCCAATGTCCTAATCACAGATGTTACATAAAGTAATTAACCAGAAGACACTAATCAATATTTCTAATGCACACAGATAAGGCTTACTCTAATTCATTAATATAGAATATATAATAAAACATTTGTGCATGTGATATATTTGCATATTTTATTTTTAGTTTTAATTCATTAAATTCATCTAATTCATTAAACAATTCAACATATGTGAAAAAATACAGCCATAGAATACTTTACTTTTCTGGTTATTGCTTTTGCAATCTGTGGGAGTGTGTGTGTGTAAAATGGGCCTGTCACTATTGTTCTATACACTATAACATATCTGAAGAAAATGTAAAAAATAAAACACATAAATCATTTATTATACCTTGGAAGTGTTAAACTACACAACGCTCCTACATTATTGTACAACTGCAACAATTAAAGTAGTGATTTGAAGTGCATGGTGTATCCGTGTGTGAGCCCTATTTCATCCCATCAGGTGTGAAGCTGCTGGAATTCAGCACAGACCAACACTATTGCACTTACGACACATATGGAGGCATTTCTTATGCTTTACACAGCTCACACTGCAACAAAATGAAAAAGAATAGCAACCGTTGGATTTTACACACACACACACACACACACTGCTGCAAATTGTACAAACAGCGAACAGAAACAAAGGAAAAGAGGGTTTTTTTTTCCATGGCGGTGTATATATATATATATATATAACAAATACAAACCGTATTTGTTCCATTGTGTGCTCTGATGAATTAGAGCTACAACGTTGCCACTAAGTGTGAATGTGTGCATTAATTCAATGTGTGTGTGTCCTGTGATGAACTGGTAATCTGTGTGGGGTGATTCTCAATATGATCGTTTAATTGGTGCTGTCTGTCTGATCTATTTATCACCTTGTGGACTAACAGTGTCTGCTAAGGGTGGCTCTTCTAGAAGAGGTAAAAAAAACCTTACCCCTGATCACACATATACCCTTACTGTCTCCCTTGATGAATTGGTGGAAGGTGATCAATGTGTCAAAGGCCCTCTTTTAAAAACAAAGTGTTATTGAAGACATGACCTTTGCACCCGAACACAGAGGGGGGGAGAGACATGTCGGGGCCAGGCGAAGCCTGTTTAGAACATTAGGTCCACTTCCATTTCTCTGTCTCTGCATGCCAGAGGTTGAGAATTTTACCAGATTTGATGGGTAGAATATTCTAAACTGAATAAGATAAGAGGTCTAGAGCATCCTCTGTGGAAGCGCAGTGGATCGTGCAGCACGTATCCAGTGTGTTCAAAGCTTTTTTGTTTGTGTGGTGATTTTATAAGGACTTTGGAACAAATTCATCTGGTGTCCCTAGCTAGATGCTCCCTTTTCATAAAGTGTATGAAATCTAACCTAACATAAATGTATGAAAACATAACCTATAGTACAATAACAAAATTCGGTACATACGGTGCATAAAATATTGTTCAGGCCCCCCAAAAAGACCTGTATGTTTTTTCTGCTTTTGTTTCAGTACAGCAGCTACATTTTATATCAGGGTAAATGTTTGTGAGGAACAGAAAATCCCAAATATTTTGTACAATAACCACATTAAGAATGTATCATTAAAGTAACTTTTTTGGACACTACAGGATGTTACACATATCACAGGGTATTCAAGAAAAACCCTGAACCTTTTTGTATTAATAAAAATGTATGTGAACCTTATTTTCATTTTTATATTACATTTTGAATGACATATTTTACTTAAGTTAATGGAAGCACTCCCTGGCTGCCTGTCCTGCTCACTCATCCTCAGGGTTGCCCAGGTGAACTGGTGACCTGGGAGGTGGGAGGGCCTTCATAGGTTTGTCAACACTCGGGTTGTTTTTCTTCTTCTTGAAATTTTATCCGCTGAAGCTCAATGTTGCATTAGGTCTGGGCTTGCAAAACCCAGGGGAGGGGGAGAGGTCAGTGGCCGCTGCAGGCCATCCTGGTGTGTGTCTCATCTTCCACATGTATCGCGGACGACTACCCGCAGAAATCTTTCCTCTCTGTCTCTGTCCTCTCTCCCCTCCTCTATTCTTCCTTCCTTATCTCTCACTAACTCAACTAACCTCTGTCCATCTTCAGTTGAATCAGCGACCAATGACCTTCTCTCATCTCTCTACAGCTCAATTAATCTACTCTACCCCTTGTCTTCCAGACCAAAGCATGTCTCTCTCCCAGCTTCATGGCTGAGGTCCTGAGAAGTAGCAGAAGGGAGCTAAGAGCAGCCGAAAGAAGACGGCGGAAAACGCTTCATGACCGTGACCTTAGCACTTATCACTCTCTCTTATCCAAATTTGCCACTGATTTAAGTCTTCCTTCTACAGGATGAAGTTTGAAAAATCAGCACCCAACCCTCGAAAGCTGTTTACCACATTTTAAAATCTCCATCTCTCCCTGTTCTTTCAGTTCTCTCACCAGAAGACTGTTGTATTCTGTGATGAGAAGATTGATCATTCCCACCAATCGTCAAGCCACCTGTCAGCCAGAGATAGGCCAATTCTATGCAGTTTCTTGGCTTCTCACCTCTGTCTTTCTTGAGGATGTAGCATTGCTTCTGATGTCCAGTAAACCAACCACATCTCTGCTCAACCCTGTCCTGTCAAGTACGCTCCAGATGATGTCTTCAGAACTAGTCCGGCATTTTGCCTACATCATCAATGGCTCCTTAACAACTGGCCATGTCCTATCTGCTTTCAAGTCTGCGGTGGTCACATCGATTCTGAAGAAACAGTTAATCATCAGATCCTCTTGGCTACTCTCTCCAGCCTCTCCAGATATCAGGCACAGCCTGGCAATGGTTTGAATCCTACCTTGATGACCGGAAGTACCAGGGAGCATGGCAAGGCTCCCAGTCTGCCATGGGAAGATCGTTAATTAGTGCACCTCAGGGCTTGGTCCTTGGACCACTTCTCTTTTCTCTATATACTGGTTCTCTTGGGCATGTAATAAACTCACATGGATTACCACTTTTATGCAGGTGACGCGCAACTAATCCACTCTTTCCCCTCCAGCGATGATCAGGTCTCGACCCGCATCTCAGATTGCCTGGCTGACATCTCCTCTTGGATGGGGCCCACCACCTTAAGCTGAATCCCAGCAAGACTGAGCTGCTTCTCATCAAAGGGGTTCTATCACCAAGCCTCAACCTCACCGTTTCTTTTGAGAACTCTGTTATCATCCCCTCAAAGAAGGTAAGAAATCTTGGTGTCATGTTGGACGAAGAACTTTCATTCCTGTCGCACGTTGACCACCTCTCCAGGACATGCAGATATCTTCTGTACAACATCAGAAGGATCGACCCTTTCCCACCACGGAAGCCACACAGATACTCGTCCAGTCTCTGGTCATCTCTAAGCTGAACTACTGCAACTCTCTTCTGGCTGGACTGCCAATGAAGGTAACGAGACACTTCAGTTGATTCCGAATGCAGCTGCGAGGTCCTCAATGTTCCTAAATTAACACAGTACACCTCAACTAAGAAACCTATACTGGATCCCTGTGGCCACTTGCATTAAGTTCAAAACCTTAACACTAAGAATGGACTTGCACCTCCTTACTTGTCTGCATTGATCAAGAAGTTATTTCTTGTCCTCTCAGGGCATCAAGCACCGCTCATCTTGAACCTCCGTTGCTCAAAAGAAGAGGAAGACATGCATCTAGACACTTTTCGGTCTCGGCCCCCCAGTGGTGGAACAAACTCCCTCTTGTGATCAGATCTGAACTCCCTCTCGTGAGTCAGTCCTCCCACGCATCTCTTATACCTCTGTTCCTCTGTATTTAGGAACCCCTCAGACACTCTCCCTCTTAACTGTTTTACTGTTTTACTTGTGTATTAATCTCTGACTGCTGTTTCTCTCTGACAGGGTTGTTATGGTGTGTAACTCGGTTAAAAAGCTGTTGATTTAAGTCTAGCTTTACAGGTTTAAGAACAGCTGTGGACTTTAAGCACTGATGTACGTCGCTCTGGATGAGAGCGTCTGCTAAATGCCGTAAACATGAATGTAAACATAAATGTAAATGTGTCTAGAGCAGGCTGATATGCCCCAGAGCCTGCTTCCCTGCTCCTGTTTATGGCTTTAACTTTTGTTATATATGGCAGCCTTCCCTTAATGCCTGTCTGGCAGGAATGATGGTCTCTTAAATGTGTTTTAACACCAGCTTTTGTGTCAGAATCCCTTAGTCATCCTACCCTGTCTGACCTGTCGTCTGATGATAAGTGGAGTTATAGAGAGTGTGAAGCAATGATGGACCCCATTCTCCCTGTGTATTGGCATTGTTTGTGTTTCATAAGGAGACCATTTGCTTTGAGAGGTTTTCTGTTTAGAGATTAGTTAGAAAAAAAATACACAATTTTCTCACTAACCCAAACGTATTCAGTTAGATAAACACGTGTGTGGTGCAGTTTGGGGTGTTTTTTTCACTGGAACTGTGGGACTAATTTAGCTTTAAAGTACTGATGGTCAAATGACAACATTGACTAAGGCTGCATTTATGACAGCGATGCTTATGAATAGATAATATAGATGTCAATTTAGTTGCTCTCTGTACATCACGTTAGCAGTTAACGCCTTCACTTTTTGCATTGTGTTACATTCCCTCCCGAGCTCCACAAGTTAAATACAGCTGCACTTGGCCTACAAGGACATTGCCTTTTTTCCAGACCATACACTTTCTCAGAGTCTACAAAAGCAGGCCTGAGTGCAGTGATTTCATGCTTTCAGCTTGCTAATGGCATTATGCAAAATGCCATTAGTCTGGATCAGAGCTGCAGCAGGCTGCGACTCCAGGGATAGCGCTTTCTCTCGAGTGCTGACTTTTTCCCTTTTTTCTGTCAAACAGTGTAAAGCTCAGATATTTTTGTTTAGTGTACTCATTGTTTAAAGTTTAACCACAGCCTGTCTGCTTGTGTTTGTGCCAGTCTCTCTCTCTGTTTTTTGGATGTCAGGACCTTGCGTTTCAATAGTGACAATTGTTCTTATCTCAACTGAGTGCTTCCAGTTGGAGAGATTGCTTAATTGGTGAGAGCATTGGATTTCATTGTTTGCTCAGGTGTGTGTGTCTGTCTGTCACTCTCTCTCTCTCTCTCTCTCCCTCCCTCCCCTTTCTCCATCTTTCTCTCTGTTGGTGAATAATGAACAAACCCTTTGAAAGCAGATGTTCCCTCTTCATCAGGCACTTCAGACAAGCCCTCTTGAAAAATACTTCATTAAAAAGACAGAAAGAGGGAGAGGGAGATAGAGAGAGATAAAGAGAAGCATTAAAGCGCCCAGTTGACTGATTTAAGAAATGTCAAAGCCTTTCACGGTAATATTAATGATGTCCCTTGTGTATCATATATAGAGCACCATAGATTATAGGGATGTCCTTCATACACAGAGTCCCCAGCCTTCTCAACAGCTTTTTTTGGTCAATTTTTGGCCTTTTATTTAATTAGAGAATTCACTGTGATCCTGAGTCCCACCCACCGCTCTGGCCCCAGTAGTTAATGGACTTTATCACTGGAGGAGTAGCTGACACAAAGGCTTCCTTTCCTGTAGGACAGTATCAGGCTTCCGGTCCTGAAGGTCTGTTTATTAGTTGTCGGTCACCTTCAAGTTAGTGTTGGCAGTGGGGGAAAAACGAGCAGTCAATAAGAAAGTCCGTAAAGAAAAAATGTCAGGTCAAGAGGGTAATCCTTAATGGTAGAAAATCCATAAAAAAGGGTTTCTTCAAGAGGTTAGATACTGTTAATCGAGAAGCATGCGGGGTCGCTGAGGAAGACTTGAACTGTAAGGGAAGTTTCTGTTGTGTGCTTGAAGAAAGGCCTGTGCTTTTGTATGATGAGAAACTATTGGCTTAGAGCAGGGGTCACCAACATGGTGCCCCCAAGGACCACATGAGTAGCACAACAGCGTCTAACATTTAATTATATCTGATTACGTTTCTTCTTTAGTCACATTTGCACTGATACAGATTTAAAAATGTAATGTCTAAAATTTAAAACATGTTTATTATACATGAACTTTAGATAAGTAAACTCTGCTCTAGTTCATCAAACCTGTCGCCTTTCATATGGCTCAGTACCAGAGATTCGGACTCGAGACGCACTTAAGTCGGACTCTGTGCTGTGACTCGTGAGTTAAAACTCATAAACCGTGGAATTATTTCATTTCATGGAATTATTTATTTATATCTCGCACTCTTTCCAACGACCCGAAAACCACTCACCTCGCCCCAGTGTCCCATTACTTTTGTCCGAGCTGAGCGGTTTTCAGCTAATAGCGCCCTCCGTTTTAAAAAGGTTGGTGACCGCTGGCTTAGAGAGATGAGAAGCTTCATGAAAAGGTTTCTTAGGTACTTTATTAAGCGTAAACTGGAAAGCGAGAATGCACCCGAGAGAACCGAATGTGCTTGTTTTGGGAAGGTGTTGAAGCACTGCGGCCAGTTAATATTTTATATTCTTATCTTATTGCAGTTTCCTCCGGAACCTATAGTATTTACTTAATTATGATTCTCTGCCTCCAGCAATTTCACAGATTTGTGGATTTCCATCTTCATCAGGTTGTACAGACTGGTCCATATGGATGTCCAGACTTTGTTCATTGAATATCTGATGGTAAGTCTTCCTGGCCTTAGACAAACTAAGGCTAAAGCACATGGACTGTTCTGTACAGCCCTAGTAAACGTCTGCAGTGTGAAACTAACAAAAGCACAATCTTGTCCTGGCTGATGGACTGCTGCTGGGACTCTTTTAGGCTTCATTTGGAAGTGCCTCTGCATTTTAATGTTACTTTTTACATGAGAGTGAGAGAGGGAGTGGGTCACTGTCCTTCTGTTTTCAGAGGGCTCTGTTGCTGTCTCGCTCCCTGCTCCCCTGTTCTCACACACTCACACTCTCAGTCATGGTCATTGTGAGGTCATTCATGCAGTAATTGCATAAGCTTTCCTGTGTAGGCCTCTGTCTAGACACCGCTAGTCTAATATGAGAGATCATAAAACAGGTGTGATTGTCACCAGAGGTGGGAGACCACTGTTTGTGGCATGCTTGGTAGTTGTGTATTACATTGTGAGGGGGTGGGGGGTGGGGGTTTTGGGTGTAGAAGGCCTTAGTGTGTTATAGCACTTCTACGTGAGGACTGCAAGGCCAGTGAGATGCTGCTGTGGGACTGAATGAGTGACCCCCGGGAGACAGACAGCTTTACGAGTCGAGGTGAGGCATCCCAGCAGAGAGGAAATGGCTAATCATATCCTTCTTGATCTGAGGTGATAGTGTGGCATCACTGTAACTGGCTCTAGGATGACCCCTGACCACTGATCCAGCCACACGTTTGTTGTTTTTTTTTTAAATAAGTTATGACATTTTTTAAGGTAAGGGTGTATAATTTATTTGATAACTTGTACAAAAGAACTATAATGGCCTGTTCATAAGCTGTGGCACATTTTATAACACTGTAAGCTAAAATCTGCCACTGCTTATGTATAGGCTGTGTTTTACAATGTTAAATTCAGCAAATGTTCTCTTTTGTTAGGGCTAGCTTGGCCTGGGCTCACCCCCAGCTGTTACTGTCGTTTATTTTCTCCCTGACCAGCAATGCCTGTCTCTCATCGTCACACTGGAGATCGGTGTTCACCATTATATAAACCCATATTTCTGTCTGCTACTAATCCATGCATCCTATGCTACATGCAGTGGGCTGCATCCAAATCTGAAGGCACATTTTATCTTTCACACCAGGATCTTAAGTTTTGCAGGCATCAGATCCCCCATCTCTCAGCAGAACAGAATGGAGGAGGAATGGGCGATGGATTCTCTGCATCATGGGGTACTGGTTCAAGAGCAGACAGGACAGACAAGTGACTAATTCTCATACAGAAACCACAGTCGGGGCGATGCCAGAGTAAAGGGCAGAGTAACAGCAGGCCAGCAGATATGAGGCACCCCAGCTTTTTCCTGCTCTCCACTTTTACATCTGAAACAGTACTTTTAAACAACCAGCACTTTCTTGGTCAGGATCACACACACATGTGACAAAAACAGCTGTTCCTGTCATGGTGGAAGGCAGAGTAATGAGTGTACTGTGCCCACTGTGTGGCGTGATGGATCATGAGAGAGCAGGTAAGGTTGATCTCAGAACGCTCCCTAATGGAGTTAGAGTCCACAGTTGAACTCGCGTTCTGGATAGTATACAAACGACTCTTGCGAGTCAGAGGAAAGGGTTGGTTGAGCAGTAAGTCGAGTTGAGGTGACACGCCGGCATGAGGCATAACGACTTCAATGTCTGTGTGAGGATGATACGTTTCCTTCCTGTTTATATACTAGATGTGACGTCATCTCCTTCACCTTGTGACGTCACGCGATCCAGTGTGTGTATGGAGGTTCTTCATAGTCAGTCCAGCTCTCGGTTCATTTTTCCTAACCTCTAGAGTAGTATCGCTCTGTCACTGCTCAGTGAAGTCCATTCACTATGTTGTTTAGGCAGGTTTTGTATTTTTCCATTCTAGTCAAGTTTAAATTGTTTATATAGCTTGACATTAACTCAATATCTTCTTTTTATATGTTTCACTTGACATCAGAAATACTAAGGGAAAGTATATAGAGAAAACAGTAATAAAAAGTAATATTAAAAAATAAATAACACTAAATATTTGATGTGCGCTTAATATCACATTGTTAAATCCTGAATTAATGAGGTGGGTTAAAGGGACAAACTCGAAATAAAATTAATCTGAGAGCATCTTACACATGGTGTACACATGTAATGCTGTCAGGTTTACTAATAGAGCGGTTTGCATCATTTTACACGCCTTCACCACAGACCAGTGTTTTGCTGGAGTCGAATAATGTCAAATTATGTATCTTTTATGTGCCAATTTTTTTTCTTTTTTCGGGTCTGCTGTGACCCCCCAGAAGTCCCAGAAGGCGTGTAAATTTAGTGCGGTCCAAAGATCACATAATAGGACCTGTCTGCTGCTAATCTAAAACTACATTCTCCTGTGTCCCCCCTGAGACTGGCCTCTCTCATAGACACATTTATCATTCATTTAATGACATTGCTCCACGTTTTGCAAACATGTTATGAAATGATAGTTTCCATTAGAACTGGGACACTGCCTCCCCCACCTCTGGAGGAGCTAATTAAACTAAACTAGTTTCCAGCCCATTCTAAATGACTTCAGAACGATCCATTTATTATATGTGCCCTCCAGTCCTGTTACAAATATACTCAAATATTATATTTATCAATTATATAGGTTATAAAGTGATGGCAGATCTGCTGTGTCCAAGCCACTGAGAATTGGGCTGTTTGTACTACTGTCTACTGTACACAGCCATGGGGAATGGTGGTTAAGGCTGGAAAATGTGTAGGCCCATAAGGCTGATGTTTTACTCCCATTCTGAAAGGACTAATTGAAAACCCAGGTTCGGTGAGGCATGAAATGATCCAAAGGATAACATAGTTATCCACCTTCTGTCTGATCAAAAAGCACAGATCAGTCACAGATAACAGTTATATTACACAATGAAATTAGTGTACTCTTAAAAATAAGGGTGCCAAACGGATAAATATTTATAATATAAATTAGAGTTGAGCCGGATACTCGGCTGAAACGAGTATCCGGTACGGATAAAGCACTTTTGACGAGTAC
>JBBPDH010000144.1:20673971-20693060 GCA_037974565.1 Clupeocharax schoutedeni
ACAGATCACTACACACAAATACAGATCACTACACACAAATACAGATCACTACACACAAATACAGATCACTACACACAAATACAGATGTACATAAATTTGTGAATTTTGCTTTAAATGTTTGAAGCTTTGCTGTGATTTTCGATAAAAAACCCATACATTTATAATCATAAACATTTATGTTTACATCAGATACTTTACAAGGATTCAGAATCCGAATCAGAATCAGAAAACTTTATTTATAAATTGTTCACATCATGACTGCACACTCAGACAAGACAGAATACAGAATAAGAATAACTGAATATATAATAGAATATACTCAGACAAGAATATATTAAGAAAAGAAATAGTACAACTTACCCATAATAAAGAGTATACTAAGAGGAGAATATAGTTTAAGTTACAATTAGAACACTCTGTACAATAAGTAGAATAAACAGTTACGTCTGAGTACCTTTATCAGAAAATTGAATTGTGAAATTACAGAGATGCAGTTATCAAGAGAGAAGAGATATTTGAAATCAAAATGATGGCTTAGTCTAGTTGAGATAAGGATGAAGTTCCAGCAGCGTGCCTGGGCGTATACCGTACATCTACACTCTTTAAAAAAGGTTCCTTAATTATTCTTGGTTGTACACTTTCATTTTGTTTCTAACTGATGTTACTTATATAGACTTTTACACATCTCAGGTTCTTCAGGGGAGTGTCCTGTGGAACAGTGTATACTGGGTGAAGAACAGGCTCTAGTTGAGCATAGGTGAAGTGAAAAATCTTAAAAATACCAACACTGGCAATAGTTGGGTCTTCCAGCAGAACAGTCCTCTAAAGCATAAACAATACTATTAAAACTTCCATATAATCAAGCTTTTGTCCCATTACACCTGTAGGAAATGTGTGGATTGAGCTTAAGAGTCAAAAAGTCACTAGACACTAGACCTTTGAAGATCTGAAGAGATTTTGTATTGAGGGATGGTTTTTCATCAAGCATCACTAGCGAAAGCTCTTTGCTATTATATTGACAAATGATATTACATAAAACACTTACATTATATATTTTTATTTTTTTGTTTATATAGACAATGTTTTGCAATAAAAGTTTTTTTTTCTCATACTGTTGGTGTGTGACAAACCTAGTAAACCAAAGTCACAATTTACTAACTATCCTGGTGCTAATGGTACACTCAAGTTTAAGATGGACGAAGACATCCATTGTGTCATTTCAAAGACAGTGAGAAATCCAGACATTTTGTCCAATTGTCTTGTTGCCTCAACTTGTTTCTCAGTTCTCTTAAATCCCACTTTATATTTTAAAGGAATGAACGAGACTGGGATGGGAAATATACTTTCTTAATTTTATTAGTCACATGAAAGCAAATGACTAGCCAGAATTATAGCACCAAAGCCCACCTGCACAGGATCCTTTTTACGAATGTAAATTTGTCCCTGACAAAAGAGGCGCTTGCGTGCATGGCACATACCTTCAGACGACTTGACTCCCTTTGGAAAAATACGATTAATTTACCCCTTTTTTATTTATTTATTTATTTCTGTAAAACAGTTAGTTCCAGTATGGTGGAAAATACTTTTGGTTGTTTTTTTTTCCTTTTTTAAGAATAACTTGGAGTGGTAAAGAAGAGTGGTAAAAAATGTGCTTTTATCACAGACTGCTTTTTTCATATTTCCTATTTTCCCTTGCTTTTGTGCCGTGTAGAATATTTCCTCTTTGACTCCGTATCTCTTTTGAAACGGCAGTGCAGCTGGCATGAATTCATAATATGGAGATAAGTTTTCCATTTGGCAAAACAAAATCCCAGATTATCTTTGTGATGGGAACGGCTGGCATAACGTGGTGCATTTGAATTGTAGATATGCCATTTTAAAATACTTCTAGAAAGCTGAGATATCCAATAAGTATGTTTGCCATTTTGATCGAGCAGAATCTTCTACCTTTTTCTTTTTGCTGAACACAAAATTCAAGATGCAGGTAAGAAGGAGCTCACTTTGCCTTTTCTGAGCCAGCAGGCTTCACCAACCATTGGTTTATGGGGTCAAACTCTTGTCTAGGGAGGATTTTGGAGGAGATATCTTAGAGAGATGACAGAGTGACCGGAATTGTAAGATTTGCAGTTTTAAGCCTGACTCATGAGATGGTACCCCGAGTGTGGCATCCAAGGCTTTTTCTGATCATTTCCTCCTTCTTTTTTTTCTTTCTCTGTTTCTGTATTTCTTTCAAGTTATTCGCATTATTGTTCTCATAATTAGCATTATCCTTGTGTATTCAGTTACCAGCATTAAAAATGATTGCTGGCTTAGACTAAGCAAACCAAAAGGCAATCACTTCATTGTTCATGAATGTTTCGAAATGCAAAAAAAAAAACAATTTTATATATTTAGGTTACAAAGGGGCACTGTAACAAAAGTGAAAAGTTTAACCATTACTGTATGAACTGTATCAATATTTTCTAATTTAAAAATTAGAAGAAAAAAACTTCTGGTAATCTTGAAAATAATATATATTATAATTATATATTATAACATCTTTATGCTGGTTATTGTAGTAAGAGATGGATGAATATATAAAAATGTGCATTTTTCTCTTTAAGAGCCACATGGATGTGTTGACTGAATTGTTATATTAAGATTTTTTTAAATTATTAATTGATTTTGATAACAAAACAAAACAAACTAGGAAATGGCTGTTATAGATGCCGTCTTCTTTAATGGTTACCCTAAAGAAGAAGTAAATAAGACGACTGTCTATGGCACATCCGTTTTTGATATATTTTTCTCCTGGTTGCCATTTGGGCCTGTTTGTATTTTGCAGCATATCATTCCTAGCTTTGTGCTTTGAGACTTCAAAAGCTGTATTTACACACCACAGTTTAACCCATTCACCAAGTGAAGCTACCGCCGATGAGGGGCGCATGATGAGCAGTGAGTGGGGACGGTACCTTGCTCAAGGGTACCTCGGGGGGACACTAGCAGTTGGGATTCAAACCCCCAACCTTCTGATTGCAGGGCCAACCCCCTAATCACTAGGCCATCCAGCTGAGGTATTAACCGCAAACCCTTCAAACCGGAGAACCAGTGCCTGGAGATCGTCCACGACACAGTGAAGTAACCTCACTGCCATGACTCCATCGAGAGTTATATATTTTGCCTCTACAGACTTTTGTCTCTAAGCACAGACTGTATATAGCAGCTTATACATCACTAAAACTGTGGCACTCTGGACAACCACTCCCGGGTGGTTCCCTGGATCCCAGGTAATGGAGTGTCTGGGTTCACCTGTAGTGAGAAAATACACAAGGGGATAAAAGGGTTGTTAGAATTTGTGTTGAGCGTTTGGTAGAGTACAGAGTAGAAGTAGAAGAGTACATTTATAGTATTGAGCAGATGCTTTTATCCAAAGCGATGTACATCAGTGCTTAAGTAGTCTACGTCTGTTCTTAATACCTGTAAAGCTATACTAAAATCAACAACAGCTTTTTAACAAATTACTGCACACCTAAACAAGCCCTGTCAAAATAAAAAAGCCACGAGTTAATACACAAGTAAGGACAAACAATTAAGAGGGTAAGGGCCTGAGATTTTGTAAATATAAAAAAATATGTATGAGATAAATGAGAGGACTAGTTAGTCACCAAGGTGCTCTTTGAAGAGGTGGGTCTTCCGACGATGCTTAAAGACAGCAAGGGACTCCGCAGATTGGATTGCTAGAGGGAGTTTGTTCCACCATTAGGGTCCAAGACTGAAAAGAGTCTTGATGTATGTCCTCTTCTTGTTTTGAGCAATGGGGGTAAGGAGGTGCAAGTCTGTTCTTGGCCTTGAAGGCAAGTGTTAAGGTTTTGAACTTAATGTGAGTGGCCACAGGGAGCCAGTGAAGGTTCTGTAGTAGAGGTGTGGGGTGTGAAAATATAGAAACATTGGTGACTAAGCTGGCAGCTGCATTCTGAATCAGCTGAAGTGTCTCGTTACCTTCAGTGGAAGTCAGCTTGATATAAGAGATGATGTCAGGCAGACAGTCTGAGATGTGGGTCAAGACCTATCTTTCCCCTGGAGGGGAAAGAGAAAATTAGCTGAGTGTCATCTAAATAAAGATGGTAGGAAAAGCCATGTGAGGCCATTAAATCCCCAAGAGAACCAGTATTTAGAGAAAAGAGAAGTGGTCCAAGGACTGAGCCCTGCGGAACACCAGTGGACAATCTTTGCTGGGTAGGCTGGGAGCCTTGCCATGCTACCTGGTACTTCCAGTCATCGAGGTTGGATTCAAACCATTGCCAGGTCGTGTCCAATATCCCAAGGCTGGAGCAGCCAGGAGGATCTGATGGTTAACCATGTCGAAGGCTGCAAAAAGGTCAAGAAGAAGCAGAGCAGAAGACATTTACGGGACATGAACTTTGTATACTTTGTGTTGTACCATTCTAGCCATAGTGTGCCAGCTTCAGGAGAACTCAATCCTTGTCTTGCCATTTTTGGACCATTTGAAAACTTCAGCTGCCCTTCATGTTTCATTTCCTAAGAGTTGGGCCTGAAGTCTAAAATACTGAATACTGACTTGGTTGTTGTAAAATGACCAATAAAACAATAAAATTACATGAGCAAGATTAGTGAATTTTGTATAAAAGCAACCCATCTCAGCTTCAAATGACAATGAATCAAACAGTTTCCATTTGTAGAATAAAAGAATTCTACTGAAAGCAGCATGACTGCAAAATGTTACAGCTTTCCTCCTAGAATAATATAACTTCCCTGTGTTAGTCGTCACAGAGTGAGGAACTGTTGGAGCACTTCCGATAAATGTTTGATCAAATGGTGCTTATTTTCCTCCATCGACTTTTCTAACCACGACATGACATCTTTAATATCATCTTCAGTTCAGTGGATATAGTGCTCTCCCAAGTAAGTCCTAACTAGAAATGGCTCACGACAAATGATTTAAAACTGTTTAATGGTTCGAGACCTTATTGTGTCTCTCACTTTGTCATGACGGCCAGGCATCCTTGCTACTCTTTTCACGCTATGTCACTGGATTGCATCATCTGTTTCAGTGGAGAACAACAGCCGAGTTAAAAGCGCTTTAAGCCCATTGACAAGCATTCTGTTCGCAGGCAGATACGCAAAGGGAGGATATCATATTAGTTCAACTGAGAGTATTTTTTTCTTTTTGGCTGAAGCTTTGATTTTTAGTTTAATTTTGTAGTAGCTGTTCATATTTTCAGCTTATCAAAACGCATTCTTAATAATATAGGAGAAGGAGAGCAGTAAATAAATAAATATATTTATTTACCAAGGCTCCACAGTGCCGCCTAGATCTGGATTTAAAGTGACAGTGCATTAAAAATACATAGGTGCACCTTTAGGCATTGGTGCTTCCAGAGAATAGTGAAGTTGCCAAAGTTAAGCCGAAAGAACAGTTTATATGTACCTTCACAAAAAACAACTTGAGTAAAAATACAAAAGTATTTGTTCATACAGAGTGGTTATTTGATGAACATTTTTTGTGCACTCAAAGAGTTATAGATGGGGTTGTATAGGAGGTGTTGCCTCCAATGTAGCAGAACTAAGTTTTCAGCAAAAACGAGTTCAAAGTTAGAAGGATCAAATTTTTTTTCATCAAAAAATCCTTGCCAACATCCTTAAGGGTGACCTGGGTATTAAATATGATCAGTGTCTTTTACGTTACATCTGCATTTATTTTTATTTTTCAGTTGCCATGGTGTGAAAATTCTATAATTGTACCAAACCTACTTGATTGTGTAACATAAATGGGCCCTGCTGCTTTCACCGATCTGCTGATTGGATGACGTTTGATGGTGACAGCAGGGCTCTGATGGTGAGCATGGTGGGGCAGTGGCTTCGGGGTTCAATCTCAGCACTCCCACAGCCCAGACACAAGAAAGATGCATAGAAGTAACAGGATGCTGCTGTTTTAACATCCGGCGGCTTCATGAACTCCGCTCAGCCGTCACCCCTATTCTCACTTCGTTGTGTGAATGGCATTGTGCCTGCGCTTCGCATCACACGTGAATTCTCTCTCTTTCTGTTTGACTTCACCAAACTGGACCAGGTGCTCCTCTGGTGTTATTTTTGTGTCTTTGGAAAATGATAATAGCAGCTCTCTCAACAAACCTGTCTACTCAGCCTCACAAATGTAACACAGTTAGCTGAATAAAATAAACATTGTCCTCAGATGTTTTTGAGGAACCTATCTTCATCTTAGGACTCACAGGCATATACCACAGCTGATGTGACAAAAACGTCTGGAAAAAAGCAATGTAGCATGATTACGTACTACATGGTACAGAGTTTTTACGCTGCAACAGTGTGAGAGAAACCCTGGTGTACTTACAGTCTTGTAACACCACATCTGTGCACAGATGGTGTGATGAAACTTGTGAAGCTTGAGCTGACCTACAAGCTCTTCCTCCTGGGCAAGGCAAACTGAGCCCCACTGAAAGAAACAGTCTGAGGGTAACAGAGCAAGGGCTCAAGCCACCCTTGAGGGCCATCTGTACAAGTGCCTTTGTAGCACAATGAATATCAACCACATGAACATGTTAGGTTACATATTCTTCAACCGAAAAGACACTGAATAGTTGCGGTGCCTTTCCTAAATTTTCTGTAAATAAATAATTAAAGTTTTGTGCTTTTTTAATTATATAACAGTAATTTGACTCTTTGGAAAATATTCAAGGCCTTAAAAAGATGAGAAATGAACGAAAAGGTGATGATCATGGAGCAAGGGTGGAGAACATTGGTGTACTGTGACGCACAGCCAGTCTAAACAGTCTGACTCGAAAACGATTTAAACCAGAGCAAGGCCTCCAAGAGCCCAGGGGCATGGCTGCCTGGAATGTCAATCATGACTGAAGACACATGGGTAAAGTTCCAGTATAATCCCATTTGATGAGGAGAAGGCTGGGAGTTGATTCTGTTTCTATAAGGAAGGCATATGATCCCCATTTGCGACCTTGATTTACTGTGCTGATATTGTTAAATGTTTATATTTGGTCGTTCGGAATCATTAGTTTGTTTAAGTTTGAAGGGCTCATATCCCTTCCTACATATTTATCTTGCATGTTAGTTTTTCACTTTGTGTGTACTTCTGAAATGTTTGTGGTTTTATTCAAAAACAATTGATACATCTTTAAATGCAAAACTCACTTTTTATAAAAATAATAGGTCTATGGGCTACAAAACATGTACTTGCAAATAAAGAGAGATAACAGTTTTAATTATCACCGTTTTGGTCGATTTCTAAACGAGCCGTTCAGGGTTCTGTCACTTTCATGCGAATAAGCTGTTTCTGGCCACGCCCGCCCACCTCATTCTCTGCCCACCCACCCCATGCTCCACCCACTCCTTGCGCTGCTTATTTGACACATGAAAAACATTAACGCATACTTAACTGCGATAGAAACACAAAACACATCTCCATCTGCTGACTGTAGATACAGATCCCCCGCAATGTTGAGGATTGCTCCTTATTCACAGCTCCTTAAACAAATTTTCTGTTTCACCTTTAAATACTTAAGGTGGAACTATTTAAGGAGGAAAGTAACCGATTGTTGCTGGGACGTGACCATCACTAAAGTGAAAGGAGAAAGTGGTGGGATGTGTGCTGTTCTTTGCAGTCAACAGCACTACTCTGCATGTAGACCCAGCGCTCAGCTTCTCTGCGCTTGTAAAACCAGACAGAATGGCGGATCTTCAACTGATCTGGTGTTGGGCCACAACAGAGTGCCATATACATTCACAGGAACAAAATACATTTTATGCCGTGATCGGTGTATTTTCATGCCAGTTTCTTTGCCTTAACTAATAGCGGAGGTTGTTTTATTGAGTATTGGCCTCTGCGGTGGTCAGTCATGTCTGAATTCAGCTTCAAACACAAGCATATTTACAATCCAGAATTTCATCCTTTGTTGCTGTTTGAACAGAAGTTTATAGATTTTTTTCTCTGCCAGTGTTAGCTTTGAAATTAGTCAAACCGCAAATAAAAATAATTATTTTAAATTAAGCTTTTAATTAATAGCTTTTAAATTTGGGAGCTGCAAAGACCCAAGATGGCTGCTGACAAAGGGTAACACACAACAGGCTAGTGGGTGGAGTCTCGACAGATAAGGGGTGGTCCTATGTGAACTCTATGCAAATTAGCCTAGTGGGATGTCACACTATGCCATCCGTCCCAACGGGGTGTTTAGAAAGGGACAAAATCTGTGGAGAATAAAGCTTTTATAACTAAAGTGAGTTTTGCATAAAATCCTCTTTAAGACTGAAAGTAAATATAGTAAATTACCCATGCTCCAACGGGATGCCATGTATTAAAAAGGCAGACCAGGCTGAAACTGTCCTTATAACTGTGAACTTCAACAGCCTGTTTTAATTCCTGCACTTTAAGACAGATTGGCTGTTCTGTAAAAAAGCAGACCAGACTGAAACATGAATAGGAATGTACATGTAAATATATTCGTTTTTTTGTGACATCATGAAAAAGAGTTTTGATTACTAAATCTACTTATATGAACAGCACGGACTATTAAAACATTAATTGCTCGTTGCATTGCATCAGTAGTTTTTTCATCATTCGCTGTAGCTGCCATTAATGCGTGTGTGAGTGCACTGGCCCAAATTCAGATTTTTTTAAATGAATAAATCTGTCTACAGCCATTCTACATTTTAATCTGACCAAAAGATTATACATCTTATATCTACTTAAATGCACTTATCAATACCGTGCCCTCATGCTTATTAGTTAATCATGTGTTAAGCCCCGTGAGGTTGTAACTGGATATGGTTATGGTAGTGTGAATATTTTGGCTTACAAGACAACCAGACTGTGCATTGTGTATTTTAAGAATAAGTCTTTTGGAAAACAACAGAGCAATGTTGAAGAATCTTGTGCTTTGAGTGACAATTCAGTCAGGTTCAAGTTAGCATTAGGTCTTGAATGGGTCTCATGGCATCAGGCTACGGCCCTTCATAGGAAATTGCCTTGCTCCGGGCTTGTGTTGCTTTAGGCTATGGTGTACACATATTTGAGTCTGTGTATAAACGTACTCCATAAGGACATTGTAGGGTTTTGCAGAGCACCATCTGGTATCAACACAATGGCAGCTGATGCATTCAGATCAGCTCAAGTCAGTAATTCGGTATCCCTTGCGCTCAACACTGTTGTTTATAGAAAATATTCGGCTCATTCACTTCTGTGTCTGGCTTCTGAAAACCTGCCACCACTTAAGGACAGTGATCTGATTGCATTTAAAAATTCAGATCCTAAATCAGGTTTGTTCTTATATATACAGTGTGCAGCGCAGACGTACCACAGGCACTGTCTGTAACTGTTTAAGTCGGTTGCTACAAGGTCCCCTTTGAACAACAAGCTGCTACTAAAAGGAAAACAGCCCCTGGCATGAAGTTCTCTGAGCAATTAGGATGATAAACTTTTCCGTGTCTGCAGAAATGGCTAACTGCTTGTCAAAAGCGAGGAACACTGATCAGAATAAACAGGCCAGGTCCAATTTAAAACTCCACAGACATGTGAAAGTCACCTTCAATCCATGACCACATTTGCATCCTGTATATTCAAATCACCTTTTCCACAAATTACATTCCAACAAGGCTGAGCCTCTCCTTCATGTGAAGGTGCTTGTCAAGAGAAGGCACTTAAGCCATGGGATACTTCCTTAAGTAAATAGCACAAAACTGACAGGATGTTCTAAAAATGAACGCACTGGCAGCATGACTTATCACACGACGGTCCTGGGGATGATGTGCAGGAAATGGGACATGTTGGGGCCTGCTGGGTACTTTTGGCATCTACTGACAATGATGAATGTCTTCTTGAAACTATGAGTGATTTATATTCTGTTTTTTTTCCTCACAAACAATTGTTTATTTACCTTCATGTCATTTTCCTTCCTCGTGATCTACTTGTTCAATCGGTTATTCATTTTAAACTCAGACCTTTGTTCCAGTGGACTGTTATAACTGTTGTAATGTCAGATATAGGGCTGTAGCGGTGCCTGTACTGGTACCGAACCGTCACGGTACACGGGTCACGGTTCGGTACATGTTGTATTTCAGAGAATACACGGTACAATGGAGAAGACATGAATGAAGTAAGACGGAATCACAGAGGGGCCAAAAAGCGTAAGTAAATCATAAACCTGGGTCGTAGCGTGGTGCAATAGTGCCACCTACTGGTGTAACACTTACACATACTTGAGAATATAAGCAAGAGTGTGTGTTTACTGGTTAATACACTGCTGTTTATTTAAAATAAACGAACACAAACCAAGCCTCAATCTTTACAACTTTTTGTTGCCGTGACCCCAAAACCGAGGTACGTACCGAACCGTGACATCTGTGTGCCGTTACACCCCTAGTCAGATACTGAAAGAGCAGCTGTCCTGTACTGCTGCCCACAGGACAGCATTATGCTTACTAGACTGGATTTTCTGGCAATGAGGGCTATCCGTGTTGTGTATAGGTGGAAATTCCAGCCTGGAAATTAAAATGATAAATTTCTAAATCTAGCTTCAGATAACATATACTCACATTTTGTGATGTGATGTTAATAGCTAATAGAGTAGATGTTTAGGAAGTCTTGGGTGCTTTAAAGTGAAGTGCTCCAATAAACAAATTAGTTTTAAAGAAGAAATATAGGAACACCATTGTTTCAGATGCTTCTCAGGCATTGGTGTATGTCTCTAGATGGGCCATTTAAAGCCTTGCTTAGAGAAACCAAGTCAAATCGAGGAACCACAGAGAACACACATAAACACATATGAAGCGCAACCATAATTAGCCACTTAACAGTTTCTCCTGCTACTCTGCAGTATCTCTTTCATTTGTCCTCACTCTCCCTCCCCAGCAGGGCTGCCTCCCTTTTTAGCACCAGCGATACAAAGCTTGGAAAATTGGTGGCTTACTTCATAAAAGTGTTTTATAGGCCCTGACATTTTAATGATGTTTACTAGGTTTGGGAAAATGCATGAGCGGTACAGAGAGGCATTTAGCTACAGTCATGAGAGACTTCTATATCCTTTCTTTCTGGTTTCTATTGCAGGTACCTTTATGACTTTGCTAAAAGATTGCTGTTTATCTGCACTTCTTTTGCTGTTTGCAGTAATGTGCAGGATGGACCAGTGTTGCTGTGCTCTACCACACCCTCCCTCACTGTAAAGTGAGGGATAAGAGCTGTTAAACACTCACTGCTTTAACAACTTCTTCTCATTTATACCTGATACTGCTGCATTACCTGCTTATTAAACTCACATCATGGATTTCCATCTTGCTGTGAATGAAATGCTGTGTAATGGTGCGGTGCTCTAAAGGGATTCGATTTCTCTCAGTCTTTCTTTATGTATGATGCGAATAGTCCAGGATCCATGTTGCGAGGTCATGGTCCACTCCTGTGTGCTCCAGCTTGTCCCTCAGGATTATGGGTAGGATGATGTTGAAGGCACTCAGTGCTCCTGGCGTTCCCCAGGTGAGAGAGGGAACGATGGAGGAGGTAGACGATAGCAGTGAAAGACTCGGAAGTGGGTCGAAGCTGCGCTAGGACCAACCACTCCAGTCTTCGTCAGGTGGGATATCTGAGCCACTAGGAGGGGAACCAGGCACTTGTAACACACAAGTTTATTTTTTGTTATAGATATATCTACTTTTTGAGCCACGTGATGAAGGTTATTCCAACTGAAGGATTATTTTTCCTGAAAGTGAGTGTTCATGTGTTTGATTCATCACATGGTTTAATTCCCAGCAGAGAAACTGTCAAATTTTGGAGTCAAAATTAGTGGTTGATGCAATACCCAATAGTAATAAAATACTGCCTTTACTGATATTATCAAATATTATAAATCACAAAGGCTGATTTCCTGCTGTCAGAGTTCCTGCACACATGACCAAGCACTCGCGCCACCAGCTGTGTGGAAACAGACGAGCGCAAAAGTCAGAGAAAATGAAGCATAAATGTTAAGCTATTTACAGAATACAGCTGTGTTAACATTTTACCAAATGCTTTGAAGATAAGCTTGTCCTGAGTGAAGAACCGCTGGGTATGGGACCAAAGGGAACAAGGGCAGCGATAGTCTGTTGGACTCCTGGTCATGGTGTTTCAAAAGTGCACTTGTTCACTCGTTCACTACGTAGATGTAACGTTTTTACTGTTGCTTAAATAGTGCCAGAACTGGGCAATTTATCTGTCGCATAAACACACGCCTCGTCTCCCTACTTCAGACACAGGGGCGGGGTCTCATGTGTGCGCTGTGGTATGAGGTCCGGGCGCCTTGACATCGGGCCACCATGCAAATGCCCAGTCCGCTAATGTCAATTCTGGGCCAGGACAGAATCCCGTCTGCCAGGCCGGAAGTATGCTACCCACTGAGCCCCTTCACCCCCTTATGGACTTGTCTGTTCTAGCTGTTTTCCGTTTCAGCTATATTTCTGTTAACAGTCAATAGGGTCTTATTTGTTTATTTGTGGCCCAGCTAACAACTGGTGCACATGGAGAGGTAAAAAAAAAATAAAGTAATTAATATTTCAAATTAATGCGGGCGGCTTGAGCTATTCAAGGAAAACCTAGCAGCATTTATACTGGACACGATTTATTATTCTTTTCAGCTTATGTCTGCGCAGATGTTGACCACCCAACCAAAATAATGACTGACCACCTGGGAGAACTTTCCTAATTATTACAAACCTCAAATCTTCCTGGAAGACGGTTTCTCCTCTGTACTGCTTTGTGTTAGTTCTTCTGTGGTTGTGTGTGTAACTTCCCTACACTCTTGTGTTGATGTTGAATGTTCTTCCAGTGATGGAGACAGATGTTGGCTGGGCCAGTGGAGGCTTCGGCTCTACAGGGGAACTAGGGGGAGAGATGTAGGAGAGGGGAGATGAGGCAGAGCAGACCACTGGGAGGACTGTCCCATATACAGGAGAGATAGATCCTCTCCACCCGGCCTGCTCCATTAACACGTCCACAACTGGACCCATAAATTACCCCTCAAGGCTTTTTTATAAGCCCTGCTGAAACCTTCCTGGCTCCCTCCCCTGCTCACATCGCCAGCTGAGGAGATAAATCATCTTTCTCACTCTCTCCATCTCCCTCAAGATGTTTTTTTCACCCCTACCTCCCCACTCCTGTCTCCACTTCTCTCTTCCAGAGTCCCATGAAAGGAAAACCTTGGGAAAAGGGAAAAAAGGCAGGGTAGCACGGCTGGTCAGTGGAACTCGCTGGAGCGAGAAAGCGGGGTTTTTGGATCAGTTTGAGAGAAATGGTCTACATGATGGACACAAAGATCCATATCCTTAAAGGACACCTGAAGGGCTGGGGGTTAGAGGGGCCACATGACCAGCATGAAGGGTTTTGTACCTTCTGGATGTTTATTCTGTCCCGCAGGAGAACATAACATAAAGACATCCGTGTTTGTACTGCATTACTTATGAGATGACCCACTGTACTCCTGGAGTTCACCTGTGGATGTAATTCTGAATATTTTGGCCCACCCTTTCACACTACCCCCCCACCCCCACAACCCCCCCAACCCCCCACTCCCCCCCAGTCCCTTTCCTCTACCGCTGTCCAACATCATCCATCCATGAGATGGATAGACACTTGGCAGGAAGTGTATTTAAAATGGAAAACCAATCAGCCTGAATACCTTTTCAGATACACCACCCTCTTTCCCACCATTCATGTCCTTCCAAAAAGAATTCATTGACAACTTAATGGAATAACTTCTACGGTGGCCCCTGTTTTAGCCTATTTTGTACTTCAGTTGAAAAGTATAATTGGCGCAACAGTGTGATAATTATTATACATGAGGCTTTGTGCTCTGCGGTCCTGGGCATACGCGACTTCGGGAGCTTTTCTTTAGCCCTTCATTATGTTCCTTAATAAGGATTTCTTTCTTTCTTTTTGCTTACCTCATTTTTTTCCCTGCGAATTGTGGAGGAAAGAATAGCAAGGCTGGAGATTTATGGGAGATAGTAGCTATTTCTCATGCCCATAAAGGTTGACACTGTTCCCGGGCTTTGGAGAGAGAACTTCTGAACGCTGGGCGGCGAGAAGAGCTCGTTTAAATGAGAATCAAAGGCTTTGCCACAGTGTAGAGTAGCAAGGCTGTCTCTATTTAATCACAGTTATGGTCATGGTTTGTTATGCCGTAAGAATCGATTGTTTTTACTTCTGATGTTTGAAGTATATCCAGAGCCAGTTTTAGTGCGTTTGACGTATATGGAACGTGTTTCCTATGCGTAAAGTAAAGTAAACTATGATTTCCATTGTCTGTGTTTGACCGTCAGAAACCTGCATGGGCCTTAATGCCTTGTTTGATTTATATCACAGGCCTCCATTATGAAAATAAGTGCAGATAATGGAGTAGCAAAGACGCTTTGAAAAGATGTGGAAAAGGGGGTGGGGTGCCCTGTTTTTCATGCAGAGGCATAGATTGCTTTGTGCATTTTATCAGGGGTGCAGCACGAGCCGCAGTCATGAGAAGTGCTGTTCCGAGGCCCATTGTGTTTGAAGAAGGCAGCCATGTTCTGCTCTCCGAACAGGCAGATGAGATAATATCAGCCATTACATTTCCCTCAGAAGTTAAATAAAACACCCACACACACACACACACACACACACACTCTCTTTCACGCCACATACAAAGACAGAAAAGGGCTCAGCTTTGGAAAAAGGCTCTGAAAGGCTCTGAAACTAAGCAGAAAGAAAAACTGGGAGAAAGAAAAAAACAACAAGAAATGACATTAGCTGTGTATACAAGGGCAATTTACACTTTCACTGTTTTGGTTTCATGAAACACTGCCATTCAGGACCCGGCTTTGGCAGAACATACACTGTTTATGTACACAGTTCTTTATTTATTTATTTGTGGGAGGTTATGATCATATATTGGTGAGATGGAGATGTGATAGACGGTGATTGACGGGTAAAAGTCAGATTGGGATTTCGAGGGAGGTGAAATTGTGAGATGACAGTGTGAAAGGGCAGCTATGCTGATAGTGCCACAGTCCCACAATGCAGTCAGGTGTTTTTGTAAAATGAGCTAAAAATGGTGAGCCTAACATAATGCAGAACTGCGCAGTGGGATCCACCATACTACGGGTTACTGTTGAACTCCTCCTCGTTTTTTATTGTATGCAAACATTTGCACAATTTTTGTCAATTATCATGCTTTGTTGTATACATTGTCTATAAAAACACACTTCTGCACATTCCATTGTAGAATTATGGCTGCTCTTGGTGAATGGGACAGCTGGTGGCCTAGTAAGGGTGTTGCCCCTGCAATCAGAAGGTTGTGGGTTCGAGTCCCAACATTGTAAGTACCCTCAAGGGTATTTCAATGACAGATCCTTGAGCAAGATACCATCTCCACACTCTCCTCCCTGGGCACCCCTCACTGGTTGCAGCCCCTGCCTCACTTGGTGAATGGGTGAAATGCAGAGGAAGAATTTCACACTCTTCACTCTGTGGTGTGTTCATGTATGACTATAAGGGGCCACATAGTTTAATTTAAAAGTGCTGCTTGTTTGCTGAATATAATGATCTAATGTAGTCTGAATAAAAACTATAGCACACAATGTTTCAGTATGTTCAACAAAAAATATAAATTGCATTAAGTGTGCACCTTTAAAGGGCCTTTATAATAGAAAACATATTTTTAATAAATATTTGGTTCATTCCATGGAATGGGTACATTTTGCACCCCGGAGAAATAATCTGCCATAAAATCACTGTAATACCAGATACATGCATAATTTGAAAACAGAACATTAGTCTGTCTTCGATCATCAATTCTTTCTCAAAATTCTCTCATAAAAATACTTGTATATCTTAATGTATATGTGGTCTACTTTTACAATTTAGGTTTAATAGGAGGATATGTTCTTAAATGTTATATAGTAACCATTTTGTCCATAACAGGGTTGACGATAAATCACATCACGAAGTTGAAAACATCATAAAATAAATAAAATAAATAGCCTGGGATGGCACCATAAAATGTATTGTCTCACAACTTTTCAAATGTAAAAAATTTTCTTTTCATAGATATTATTTTTTTAAAAATGAGAGAATTTTAAGTTGAAAATGTACTCATTTCATGGAATGACCCAAATATAATATGAGTATGATAGAATAAAAGTGTAATGGAGTATTCTAGAATAAAGATACTTGGAAAATAGTATGTAAACACATTAAAATTTTAAAACATACCATTTCAATTCATTATTTCTGTGATTTCACCACTAGAAACAACATATCCTGCTATAACAGTTTAGCCCCACGCAATAACGCTAAGTTTATAAAGACTGTTTCAGTCTGGTCTGCTTTCGGAAGCCAAATACAGAATAGCTTTTCTGAAAAGAATTCATCCAAATATATCAGGCACAGAAACGAAACCGCCCTGCTGGATTCTAAATATACAGAGGGGAGGGAAACCGCTTTAGGAAAAAGTACGGATTATAAAACAACGTAAATGTCATACGTGTATCTCATGGAGAAAACAAATGGGCCATTTAAGTACTTATTATCTCTGCACTTACTTCCACTTGGACAAGATGTAATTGGACTCAGGGGTGTTGAACACTTTGTACTATATCTGGCAGGTCCCAAACCGAAATCCCTCTCTGTAGTAAATATTCAACCTTCTGTAAATACTCATTGTTAACTGGCCCTTGCCTATCGCCATGGTCAAATGAACAGTGGTGAGCAGGCAAAGGCACACTTGTTGTGCATAATAGGTGGAGCACGACCACTGAGCAATGTGCCTTAAAATGAGTTTTGACGTTCACTTTGCTTCATGTCCAGACCGGTAGTGGAGGACATTAGTCTCTAGTAACAGCCTGGCATAGCTATGCTGAAACCTTTTCTTCTTTTTGATGGGCGTTCCATTCCAATACTCTTGAGTTGTACATGCTGTTTGTTATGTTAGTGATAGTCAATATGCGCTGTATGTTTTTTCTGTGAATCATATTCAAAGCCCTTGTTTCTAAATACTTGAGTACTTTAATCACGACTGAAGATCACTGATGTACAGCGCGCTGGAGAGCATCAGGGACATCTGGTGATTTTAAAGGCAGCGAAGCCCTGAGCTGTGCAAACACGCCAGAAGCAAAGGCCGACGCGGCAAGTCTTTAGCCCGTCAGCGTTCCCATTACAGGCTTATTAACAAGAAAAATAGTGCTCAGTAAAAGCAATCACATCACAGAATAAACTACAATTAACCAACCTTATTTTAGACATTAGAGAGGACGGCCACCCTCGAAAGATAACCTTTTCCTCCCTCTCTCTCTCTCTCTCTCTCTCTCTCCATCTGCTGCCGCAAAGCACATTTAGTACATGGAGCCCTTGGTGCTGACAAAAACACATTAAGCAGCATCTGCTAAGGGTGGGCTCCTTCCAGTACAGGCCTGGATCTTTAGAGCATGAGCCAAGACTTGAGGAGGTTACTATATACAGAAACGTGGTTAAACCTAATGTACACTGAGGTGTTAAACTGCAGCCTTAAAGTGTAGCCATGAAGAAACGGACATGATTTTCCTCTTAACCTCGAGTGAGGTTACCAAGCACACACATCACTAATTCATGTCCTCGAGTTACTGCTGCTTCCACTCAGCACTGGTGCAGACAGCGGGTTATGTCACGGATTTCTCGAATCCGCTCGTCCAAATATTTTAGTCACGCTGATGTTGGACAGAGAGCAGCATGTTTTTTTCTGTTTGACTCGCTGCCTAAATGCACGGCAGTTAGGGCAGATGTGGTCAGATTGTTTTTTGTTAAGTTTCTGAGTGAAAATCCACACAGAACACGCCTCTGCACATTTCAGCTCCATGCAGAACAATCTCTGCCGAAGGGACGTGTGAGCTTGAAGGACCCTTTTTGAAGTCTAGACGATTTCCACACGAAGCTTTTAACTAGAGGTGGGCATAGATTCATTTTTTAACACCGTTAACGGCGTTTGTAATCTTGGCGTTAACAGCGTAAACGCGCGCGACAGAGAGACCCGGACGAGTCACTGAAATATCAAGGTGAAATTCATCATAGCTTGCATATTATAGACCCAGCTCCCTCTGTCCGGCGCGTTGACGGCGATATTTTTTTTATTGAGCGATAAGAATCTCGCGCCGTTAACGACTCAGCACCACTTTTAACAGAATCCTTAAACTCATAAAGAACGTTGACAGCATGTGGAGGGCTTATACCTGTACATTCTACACAATAACACATTCTTTACATTGAATAGCTCGATCGATCTTCTGCTACACTGCTTTAAGGAACGCAAGAGCTAAATGAGAACGAGTGCAAATGTTAAACCTTCATGACCTCGTCGCATACAATACATAAACGGATATAAATGGAATTAGTGAAAAGAAACTGTGTCAGAAACTTATGCAGCAAATTGAATTTGTGCTTAAAAAATATTAGGAAATGATAAGTGAATCAAGCGCCCACCAACAAATCCTCAGCCGGAATAAGAGCACTGCTGAGAAACTGCACAGCTTTGCCACAGTGGTGAGCATAAAGACAGGCTTTGCCAGACGGCACTTGCTATGACTCATGAGCCTTTTGGAGTGCGCTGTGTGGGTAAAAGGTCTTTCTGTGTAAAAACAAGGATTAGTGATACAACACACGGGCCGCCCGTCTTCCCCCACCTGTCATTTAACCTCAGCTGCTGGTGTGTGAGACTCAAGGCCACTGAGAGAAAGGTTAGTTTAATCATCAATATGTCCTAGTTTTGAAAGGGCTTGGTGAGCACGAGGCTAAGCTAGCAGCCCCCTGTATTGATTTTGAACAGATGGCAGCCTGGCTTTTTTCCCTTCTCTGACACTCTGCCCAAGTGAGCAGTTATGTAGATGCCCAGGCTCTGTCTGGAGACAAAGTGCAAAACAAGCCACATCGCTGTGGTACATGGACCTGTGACAACCCACTGGACATACAGGGTTACGCAAAAGGTCGGGCACCCCGGGCCAAATGCACCCGAACACAGAACACACATATAAACATTTGAATGCAAATTTTTGCTGAGTTTAAGGAATTGGGAGGAGGAAATGTGACCTGCACTGCGG
>JBBPDH010000144.1:20693160-20704967 GCA_037974565.1 Clupeocharax schoutedeni
AAATATGTAAAGCACAAAAAATAAAAACAATATATACATAAACTGTTCAATTGTGCAAAATGAATTAGCAGAAAAGTACCATGCTTTTCCACATGGAAAATTAAAAAAAATGACTTTTAACTCCATTTTTAACTTAAACTTAAAACTTCACATAAGTGTGTTTGAACAGACGTATTCTTGACTCATTAATTTTATAGTGTACCACAAATCCTGACCAACTACTAATAGACAAACCTACTCAATGTCTGTGTAGTTATCAGTTTAAGAAATGCACCCTTACCCATTTTAAGCTTTTATTTAGCTAAACGTAACTCTGAAGCATGTGATAGGTGTACGGTTACTGACTGCGGCTGCGCGGTTTATCAGCAGTCAGTGCCAATTCCTACTCCGTCATTTTGAATCTGGTAGAAACGTAAAAGTAGCTCAAACTCTGACATTACCTAAACCTAACCCTCACTCTAACCTTAACCTCAAGCCTGAACCTAAATATTCTGAATATAACCTAAGTATAAATATGACCTAAATATAACCTAAAACCTAAATATGCTGTATATACTGTTACTTTTGATCTTTTTCACTTCTGCTGTTGTTTCTAAGGGAATTTCCCCACTGTGGGATTAATAAAGTCAGTCTAATCTAATCTAAATATAACTGTAGCCTTAACTTTACACCTAAACCTAAATCTAAACCTCACCCTAATGCTGTTGAAAAACAAGTCTATTTCACCCAATAACCAATAAAGTGCCTAAAATAATGTATAAGAAACAGTTCTGCTTGTTTCAAACATTATTTCTTGCAGTAAGTAAATGTACTTACTCCGAGAACAAGAAACATACATTTGGAACTCGATTAATACTCTTGAAAAATTCTAAACTTGATGAGAAATATGAATCATATTAACTATTTTTTTATTAATGGTTTTATTAATCTGAAATAAGGCTTTCAGTGACACATGTGCAAATGTGAATAGGAAACGGGACATTGGTTCTTTGGTTCCTGATATTAAAGCCAACTTAAAGATAGTAAAACAAGTGTGTGTGTGTGTGTGTGTGTGTGTGTGTATGCACTCGAAAGGTTTGGATTTCAAATCAGTTTCATCTTTTGGCGCTTTTAAACCTCTGATACCTCGTTTGGCAGAACTCAGAGGTCACTCCATCGATAAAGTGGTCCCTGCAGTAAAGTTCCTGTGGAAAGTTCTTCTTTATTGACTGAAAGTTTGCCATAATAGTATTTGTGTATTCATGGCGTTCCACGTGAACCCTGGATCACCCGAAGCTCTATTTATGTTTGAAATTAATTGGGGAGAATCTACCTGGGGAGCAGGTCAGGAGTATAATTATGGGACTTCGGAGGTGTCAGGCGCCACATTAGGCTACATCAAGCACCTGTCTCCTCTACGGAAAAATTAAATACGGAAATAATATGCAAATCAGTGTGAATCTCTGCGCTTAGAGAAGACTTCCTGGAGTGGCGGAGTAACTGACTTGTTAGGATTCAGAGCAGGGGCATTGTTATGTATATTCATATTGACACCCTTGAAGACAAAGTGAAGACAATGAGGCAGAAATTTCAGAACACCGTGTGCACTTCGACTCGCTGAGTGATTGTGATTAATACTGGACTGTGCTTCCTTGACAAAAGGGGCTGTCTAATGAATGCTGCTGGCTTGATTGACGGTTGATATTAGCAGAGCGGGAGGCAGCAGTGACCTGGGTCATGAATGGCCCACGCTTGGCCCACGCTCCAGATCTTTGATGTGTTTGATGTGTGCTGTGTTCTCCTTCGACACTAAACAAAGGCCCCGCACTGTTCCATATGTTTGATGAGATGATAGAATGCCACCCAAGCTACAATTATTATAATGCACTGTTCTTGCCTCATCTGAAGGGCTTCTATAACCATCAGCAAAGCTCCAACAAAAAAGCCAGGTTTGTTCAGACTGGCTGGGAAAGGCCAGGATCGTTTTTGTGGAGATGATGATCTCTCATTGTGTCTCGTTTCTAAAAGCTTGCTGATGGGATAATGTACAGGGATTGACACAAGCCTGCATAGACGTAAATGGTACGTAAAATGCGCACCAGTTGTCAGTCTTCACCTAGTTTGTGACTTTATACTGCGCGCGTACTGCCACAATGCAGTGTTTCTGTGAGGAGCTGCTGTTTTAAAGCTTGTGGCTGCAGGTTTGGATAATGGAGTTTGTAAACAGCAAAGAAAATAGCAAAGAAAATAAAAGCAGTTTTACAACCGGATCTGGTTTATCATCTAATCTGGTCCATTAAAACACATTTTGGATCCTCCAAGTGCGGTAAACCAAATCTTGCTCTTTTTTTCCATATTTTTTGTAGGTCATATGTATAATTGTATCTGGCTGTATATTTTTTTCTGTATTTAATGTTACATGTCCGTATTCTTAAAATTGCACCTTTTCTATTTTTTGTATTTGATGTTACATGTGTGCACCTGGGGTTTGAGAGTAACGTAATTTCAGTTCTCTGTGTGTCTGGTACGGATGGCAGATTTCAATAGAGGTGAATAAAGTTGACTTTGACTAAACGTCGAAGCGTTAGCCCTATTATTGGGAGAGTTGAGTTTAATTCTATGGCGACACTACAGCCATCTGTGGCGAGTGCGAGGTCACTATGGTACAGTAACCTAGTGCTGGGCAGCAGAACAGAACTGTTGTTCATCTCCAAACGTACTGAACTGTCTAATGACTTCGCATTAGAGGCATTTGTAAAGGATAACATGCCACTACATGTAATCCAAGGCTCATGCTGGCCTTCACGCTCTAAGTGTGGGTGATAACATGTGATTGGGGGAGACTTAGCTATCAGGTAGAACTGAGCTGTCCACAGGGTGCCTAAGGTGTGCCTTACAACAGGTGAGCTTCAGTTCTTACCTGCTCAACAACATACGAGTCAGTCATATTTTATATGTATATGAGAAGAAATTCACTTCATTTATTAGCTTGGACTAATTCATCTGATCTCTGTTTGCTACAAATCCGATGTTATTTTATTAACACTGCTGAACTGGGTCAGGCTGCATACCAGTTTCTCACCGTTTTGGAGCTCTGGAGTTTTCTGCTTCAGTGCCACTTACTGCTCTGTTCTCTTACTCTTGGTCCCCTGCCTCTTTTTTCCACAATCCTGTGTCTTGATGATGTTCAGGACTGTGGCACAGCTGTGCCCTGAAGCAGTCCTGTAGGAGACTCAGAGCAACAAAGGACCCCTGCTCATCTGTCCTCGTTTTGTTGCCACTCTCCTTTAGAGATTTCTCTCTAGGTGGTGTGCTTTTGCCCTCAGCTAAACATATTCATTCTGTGGTAGCGGCCCTGCTGCTCAGATCTGTGCATGCCTGACAACATGGCAGCGAAAGTCTGTCTACTCACTTGGCCACCTGGTCTCCCTCTCTCTCTCTGTCTCTCAAACACACACACTCTCTCTCTCCCTCTCTCTCTCCCTACCTCTCGCTCTCTCGCTCCCTCTCCCTCTCTCTCTCCCTCTCTCTCTCTCCCTCTCTCTCTCTCCCTCTCTCTCTCTCTCTCTCTCTCTCTCTCTCTATCTCTCGCTCTCTCTCTCTGTCTCTCTCTCTCTCTCTCCCTCTATCTCCCTCTCTCTCTCCCTCTCTCTCTTTATATCTCTCTCTGCTTTTCGAAAGCATGCTTTGCTCTCATATACAGATTAGAAATGACAGGAATAGGGTACATGGGCCCAGCTATGAAACTTGACTTGACAAAGCTTCGCTTCAGTGCTTTAGTGCTCTTTGTCACTATATCAGAAGAGTTTGTGTGGTTTAAACTCTGTAAGAATAGGTCAGTCTTGCCCAAACCCATGCGATTAACTAAGCTTTAAGCTGAACCCACTGCTCTAAACCCCTTCAGCCGACTTCCCCCAGACCCCGGCTTTCAGTCTCTCCGAAATCAAAAAACTTTAGTTTCAGCTGATTTATATGTGCGACTGGAGGCAGTTTGGTGTAATCTATTACACAATTAAAGAACATTTCGAGATTTCTGACGAGTATTTGATTCATTTGAATGCCTGTATCAAATAAAAGTTAAGTAAAATATTATCCTTCTGTCTAATAAAGAGGACGGGAAAATGTAAGCCATTTATTATAATTGTGTGAAATTAGAGAAAATATAAGCGTATAAATCACACGGGCAGAAAAGTCATTGTGTAACAGGAGTGACCCATTTATTATATAGGTGCTCAGCCCTTGAAGTGAAATCTGTGTATTATTCAGTTCTGATTACTGGTAGAATTGTTTTGACACCATGCTGTGAAAAATAAAAGCCTCTCACTAATTACAAATGGAGCTGAAAAGTACAAACAAACGAACAAATGAATAAATATATGATGTTATGGCATGGCTTGCTTGTTTGTAATTTTCTTGAATCAAAACACAAAAAACAACCAAAAATCCCCAAATAAATGTCGTCCTAAAACACACCTGATTTTATTGTCACTGTTTGTACATTAAGAATTAATGTCTCACATATTTATCATCTTATATTTCGTGTTCATTCACGTTTTCCACGCTCCTGCTTTGGGTCGGTGTCCTAGTGTGCACAGACACTGGCTGTAAGAGTGTGCAGGGAACAGCTTCCCTAAAGACTGATTTCGTCTTTATTAGTGCTCTCTTATCTTCCTCTCTCTCAGTCTCACAGTCTTTCTCTCTCTCTGTCCCTTTCACTCTATAAGGGCATCTGCTTTTCTCACCAGCCCTCTCCTTCCCGAGGGCTCTCGACCGTTGGATTCCGCTGCCTGTCTGTTTTTTTTTCATGTCCACTCCAGCCTCCCTACATATCAGCAGCACTGTGGAACTCTTGCTCTCGCTCTGCTAATAGATTTTGCTGCTAGGCATCTGGCTACCCACTTCTCTTCCTCACCTTTCAATTATTCAGATGCCACTTATATGCAAATGCTGTCCCATCTAGGATATGCTGGCACATTTCTTTCCTCCTCTGCTCTCTCTCTCTCTCTCTCTCTCTCTCTGCATGTTGTTAGGAGTGCTTAGCGGTGGACCCTCCCGAGCCTGGTTGGATTTGATGCATGGCATGCTTGGTAAGATAGCGGGCGCCGCCTTGCAGTCCCTCATCTCCTTACGTGTGGGCCTCCATCAAGTCCTAACTATTAGAGTGTGATCTAGGCAAGTGCGCCTGGTGGTTCCCTAGCAACAACTGGAAGCAGAGGGGTCTGCTTGCTGCATCTCTCTGTTGCCTAGCTACGCAGGCTCAGACACGAACTCAGACTTTCACTGGGGTTTTTTCACTGTGAAGATCACATTTGCCTTGAAGCACTACAATAGCGGGCTAAAGCTGATGAATTACTTTCATCAGCAGTCTGGCCAGAGTGGCACACCGCATTGTGGCTAATGTCAAAAGGGCAAGGTTTATGTGCCGCCACCGCCACTGTGGAGGAAATGGTTCCTGGTACTAGCTCCGTCTTCACATTGGGCTGCTTCCTCAGCACCCCCATGCGTAGGCTGGTGGGGCTGGAGCAGAGTTAGCAGGATCAGTGGGAGGTTTTGGCAGCAGAGGCAGAAGGTCGAGTGAAGGGCAAAGAGAATGAGGGTTAAGGGCCGGGCTCCTCCATGCACCCTAATTAACAGACATACAAACAGCCAGGCTTCGCTGCAGTTCCAGGAAGCCAGGTTGCTGACTCCTGCTCCCCTCCCTCGGCCTCACCACCTGGCTCAGCGCTCATTTCCTGGGCCTCTATGGCTTGTGACGTGCTGTATTAAAAGTTGCCTTGGTCTTCCAGTGTGCACCACATTGTTGCCTTGTCCCTACTCTGACATCCCTGAAATAACTCATCAGGTCACCAAGGCCTGCACAAACTAATGAAATGAAACTCGGGAGTCTGCGACGGGGTCAGAGATCACTTTCAAAGAAGTACCTGTCACTTTCCCTTCACTGAGGTTATCTCAAAGCCCAGTGAGCAGATCTTAAGCTATGCAGCTTCATTACGATTCTGAGGGCATAAGGATTGAGATTTTCAACTGTTTTGAACTGTTGGATAACTCCTTCACCTTCTCATCTAACTCCCTTTACCACTCAGGGCCAATAAGCACGAGCCTGGGTATAGCACGGGACATGCTGGTGAGATTCGAATCTCAATGCGCTCAATTTAACACTCAAATGACTAAGAATAGGGTTTGTCAAGCAAATCACATGTTGACCCACCTGCTAACTGTGCACTCATGAGGCACCGTGACACAATATGGTTGTCAGGAAGGTGCAGTTCAGGTCAGTTTGTGAAACAAGGTTACATCAGTGTTATTCTGGTGGCAGACGTTCTTTCAGCTTGTGTTTGAGTCTTGAGCCTCATCATTGTGTCCCCTGCCTTTGTTAAATAAAGTCTTTCTACAACACACCTTTTGAGATGCAAATTTAATGAGGTGTGTTAAATCAAGCACACACACACACACACACACACACACACACACGGACACACACGTGATTGCAATGTTTTCAACGTTTTTTCTATCCTGTGCCTCTGCAACAATATCCTTAATGACCACCAATGAATTTATCCGCGACTGAGGCTGTTATTTTGTAAACACTTTAGTGTGGGTACTTGACAATCTCTTTGCTAAGTGTTAAAAGCTGTTTATGCCTTAAATGTACATGTCAATTATAACTAGAGATATAAAATATAAAGTCTAAATTAATCCAATAAAAACTGCCAGTAAAAAATGCTCAGTATTAAATACACTATGCTTTAGCACTTCGCTTCACTTTACTTCATTATATACACAAATACTGGGGGTATATCATGAGTAGGAGAATGTTATAGCAGGTAATGGAGATAAGTAGTATATAAGAACTATTTCACATCCTGCACACAGAGGCTGACACGACCTGTCCCCCTCAACTCCTCCCACTTTCTCTACACCTCCCACCTGTCTCCCATCATCCGAAATTAATCTCACTTCCCAACTATACAACTTTACTTAAAACATAAACTTGCACATGATACAATAACAATAAGACAAAGTTGCATATAATGAAAAGCGTATCACCCAGCTAGAAAACTGCACCTGATTTTGCACAGGGTAAGACATTTGCACATAATAGTCAGATTTTGCATACTCTGATGAGGTCATTACTGCTACTGGACAGTGCTATTCATTCATACAATGTTTATGCATTCTTACATAGCATGCATTTTGCAACACGTCACCGTTAGAAAGTTTTATAGACAACAGGAAAACAATTAACTTGTTAATTCTCAAAAAAAATCTTATTTTAATAACTGTTGCACTAAAGTATAGAGAGTCCTTTTATTAAGGTAATTGGTATCGATGAGAGATGGGCTCTCATCTGTTGCGGGGGTTGCGGGTGTGTTTATGCGCGCAGAGCTTACGTGTTGACTGTAGTCCGTCAGACAAAAAGTGGGAGGGACTAAATGAATGATTCTGCTATAATGGTTCCGGCTCCCACGAATGTATCACTTTCCTTTTCCCCTCACTAGCATACGAATCGACAAGCTTGGCTCGGATGCTTTCATCGGCATAGAAGGCCTTTTGTATTTTCTTGTTAATCTTCTCGCCCATTTATCAGCGCTTGGTGGAAGTGTTTTAAAGCTGGTAATTTGAGCACAGTGCCTCCTGAGCCTGACTTCTTACAGAGTACCTTTCTAACTGGCTGATGGTCTGGTTACTCAAGCAGCATTTACTCAGAATTCACTTCAATCACTGAGCAACGGACTCTGCAGTACAATGTTTACAATGTTGCTTTGAGAAGTTTAACATGAGGATTGGCTTGAGGGAAAATATTCCCCAGACCATTATTAGCCAGGTAGTGCATGCTGAGCCAGGCCTGCCTAAGGCTTGAAGATGCGGTCTTAGACCAGGGACCTCAAGTTGACCCAAACCCTGCGCGTGAGATTTCCGGGATGTGCGGCAGTCAGATGAATGTGTCTCACGCAATGAGCTTGAGAGACCTGCTTAGACCTTTAGAATCTTGTGTCCAGGTTTAGTCTTAATTCCTTGGCCCAGACTTCACAAGGCCAACTTTCATAGCCATCTAACCTTTCTGAGTTTGGTGAGCTGGAAGATTTGGCAGTGGTACTTAAGGGATGATGGCTTAACTGTTAGTTCTGGTCCATGTATTGTGACAGGGAGAGATATTATCACCACCCGCACCTTGCCTGACCGTGTCACCATGTGCCAGTCTTCCACTCCACCCACTTAACATACCAGCTGCTCCGTCTTTCTATCTATCCCTCACCCCTTCATCCCTTCGAGGCCTACCACCTCTGCTGGCTCTGGCCCAAAAACAAAGCAGCCCTAGTCCATCTCCTGCTTGTGAAGTCAGCCATATTGTTCTTTGAGTTATTTATGCATGGTTGGAAAATGTATTCAAAAGAGGTTCTTTCGAACACACACACACACACACACACACACACACACACACACACACACACAGTTTCCTGGTCCGGCCATAATGTTCCATTGCGTACCTCCTCTGGAGAGGCTGGCACTGGCGTACATGCTGAGATGGACCCCTTGCCGCAGAGTTCCACATAATGAAGCGCCCTGTCAGTGCCGTTCTGCTGGATGCGCACAAAATCTCCATCCAAGTCGCAACATGGGAGAAGGCCGCCAGCCTTAAATTACTGTCCTCGCCAACTGCCAGCAGAGAGAAAAGTTCCCTCTATTCCCTCCCTTCCTCGCTTTTGCTTCCAACCCCCCACAACCACGCCTCCCCTTCTTGCTCTCTGGCAATCTCTCTGTTAACCCTTTCTTATCTGGCCAGCATAGACACACACAGTAGATTAAGAGTTTGGTATTTAACAGAATTCATGTTTAAACCTCTCATACCTGTGCTGAAGGCTCCCTGCTAGTCGGTAACATCAGTAATTACATGTACGCAACCTTTCTTTTTACCTTTATGACTCTCATTTGTGCCTGTCAGTGACCCATATTTATTGCTAGTGAGAACAAAAATGTGTGCACATGGTTTTCTGTAACATCACATGCATTATCCAGGTCAAAGATCAGTTTTCATGTGTAAAAAATTGAGAAAAGTAAAAAAAAAAAGAGAGCAGGACATCTGAAGTGCCTGTTTAGTGAAAATACATGCATTCAGATTTGAGCATTCTCACCGGTGTCACATTGCCGTTGAAAATACTGCCTTGAAAATATCATATCTGTGTCACATTCAATATTATATATTGATGTAGGCTCACTATTTGGCAAGATCTCAGATAATGCTAGTTTATCTTGTAGCTTTCTCTCGCAAACTACTTTGGAGTGAAAGTTCTGTCGTATGTGCTCAACACGGAATTTTAAGTTTAGCTTTACAGGTGTGAAGAACAGAGGTGGATTACTTAAGCGCTGATGTATGTTGCTCTGGATACGAGCCTCCGCTAAATACCATGCAGTACGCTTTTCGCTTTGTTGTGTTTTGGTATAAGCAAATGCCTAAAATGCCTCGTTTTATAATGTAAACCCTATATATGCCCCAAATATAGTTTAATACATTACATTAACAAAAATGTTAAGAAAAAACGTATCTGTACAGTTTACACTGCAGTGCTAGAATGTAAATACCAGTATTACCCCTGTACAGGCTGCACTGTAATTCATGCACAGGCATTCTCTTTGGTATGTGCTGTCATTCTCTTTTGCATAAATAGGGTAAATACACAAATAATTGAATGTATTTGTAGCAATAAAAATACAGTATAACGTACTGGTAATCACCAATCATTTTTACAGTTCAATAATTTACTGTTGATCTGGCGGGGAACAAGGAGAACCTTGATGGACTTAAGCTCAGCATGTAAATAAATTAATTTGTACGTAACAGCATTGGTTTAGTAAACAGGCATGAATAAACAAGATACCTTTACAGTTTTGAAGATTCAACATACTTCTTTATATCTTTCAGTAATTATATATGAATAATACTGACCAGGGAAAAAATAAATAAATAAATAAAGGCCATTTGAGTGATGATTAAAAAGAACCGCTTTAGTTCCCTAAAGAAACATGTTCATAGAAATGTATCGAACCGTCACATAATGGAAATGATCTTAACCAGTGTAAAGGTTCTACCACGTTATCTGAAGCTATGAAAAGGTTCTTCAGGGAATGTTCAGTAGCAGGGTTCTGCACATTTCAACTAAAAAGAATGGACAGTTATATACATAGTGTCTCATAATGCCTTCTAAAGAGTTATTTATTCTGATTGATGGGGATACAGGAAAATCACCTATCACTCAATGTGATAATGCCAATGTGATACTTTCCCTCATCTTTAAGCAGGAGAGTGACTCTGTCGTACAGCTTTTGTGTTCCTTATACCTAAGGTAATGCACACCAGTAGCAGAATACAAGTACAAGCTTGCTATATGCTTCTCACCATTAGCAAAATGCTTACCATTTGATCTTCTTTTCATGTAGAAATGCAACAAAGCGTGTAATTTGAGCAAACTTTTGCACCCGTCACTGTATCATCTAGCAGAATTAAGGAACAGGTGAAGTAGGCTTAACTTAAATAATGAGTCTGTGTAACAAGATGATAGCAAATAGCATAAAGATCGGGACACACCTTGTTAAATTGTATGTTCTGTTGAATCAGTTTCAACACCAAAAGTACAAATCAGCAACTACAACAGGGGAAGGGAATAGACCTAATAGAAGCACCTGTGAAGAGAAGCAGCAGTGAAGTTGATGGGACACTTTGAGCAACTGTGACAACTGTCACAGTTTGATGTCTATACAGGAGGTGAGTCGGTTAGTAGTTCAAGTTCAAGTTGGCTTTTTATTGTCACAGAGTATATGACTGAACGGAATTACGTTTCTTACAGTCCTGGGTTCACAGACAGCACAAAAACACAAACACACACAATATATGAGAAAGACAAAGGAGACAGTGTAACAGACAACAGTGCAACATCCATTCACTCAGAAGAACAGCAGGAGATGCACTTTGAGGTACAGGGCAGCAGATATATATTGTGGTAGTGCTTAATGAGATCTTATTCTATATGATATGGATGGCTGGGTGCAGCGGGAGGACATAGCAACAGGATACACTGTGGGAAGAAGACAAGTCAGTGAAGGCAGTCTGATGCTCTGAGCAATGTTTGGCTGGGAAGCGTACCACCTGCCTAAATGTTATTACAGACCCAATACCCTTCTTTCAAGTACCCTGCCGTCCAACAGTATCATGCCAGAAATGGACCAATCTGGTATGGAGTTCTGATTTATGATCCATCTCTTAGACAAGTTTTGTGCTGGATGCCCGTCCTGGTATTCTCATGACCATTTATCTAGGCTTGGAACCACGACAGAGAACGGCCTGACTTGTGCACCCCTTGACTGGGTTATATCCACAAACACATTTTCTTCCATTCAGATCATGCATGCGCAATGGGAAGTTATGTCAGTTATAGCTGCTGTTTTACCACAGGCATGAACTAACTGTGCATTCAAAGGGCAAAACAAATTTAAGAAACATCTGGAGAATGCAGGCACAGTATTGCTGATGGGTTTCTGTGTGAATAAGTGACACAACACTAAGTCTAACCCTAACCCTAATTAATAATATGGTGGGTGATTAAAGGTGCAGTGGTACCAGGGAGACTGTCCTTTAGGCCTCGTTCACATGGACGTTTGAAATGAACGCGCTCTGAACTCCATAGGTGTTTTTGTGGCGTTTGGTAGCGACGATTGATCGACATCAGCAAGGCGTTCAACTGGCGTTAGTCTGATGCCGTTTAACGCCAGCCTGACGCCCGATCTGTAGTTCCGTGTATTCACCTGTGGGGGCAGTAATGACTCTGTCCAGA
>JBBPDH010000144.1:20816777-20828934 GCA_037974565.1 Clupeocharax schoutedeni
CTGAGACTAGCCAGGAGTCAACTGGGCTCCTAAATAAATAACCAATAAATGAATAAATATACAGTGTCGGCCCAAATGGCATGCCAGCCCACCTGGAAAATGCCCAATACACCAGATGGTCAGTCCGGCCTTGGTCATGCCTATAGACCTTTACACGTGTGTGAGTGTATACCATGCATAGACCAGACAAGAGAACACAAATTTGAAACTGAGTTTTGTAGTTATGCAAAATGAAGATGAAATGACAGCATTCTTTTATTGTCACCTGTCCAAGAATGTCAGAGTTCTTTTCTTTCACTCTCTTTTTTTCCCTTCTCTTTCTTTCCTCCATTGTGTCCTTGGCATTGATGGCTGGTTGTTTGTATGTGTGAGCCAAACCCCCTCTCCCCCCATGTGCTCTCCTAATGAGGATCAGTGTTGTTTTAAACATGAAATTGGAATCCCAGCCAAGCGCAATCAATACATGGCCATTATCTTGCTGTGTAATGATTCAGTCTCTCTCACCCTGCCTCCCTCCCTCCTTCCCTCCTCTCCGCACACACCTTCTCTCAGCACGTTTCCGTGTTTCCGATATTGGCTGCGAGGAGGTTATGAAGTATTGCCTCCCAAGGGCATCTCTGTGCGACCGCCCCACAGATTAACCCGCTAAGAAATGGTCGCTGCCATGGCGATGACAAGTAGCAGCTGCTGCCTCCTGCATGATGTGAATGAGATGAACCACACCTCACCTTACTACTTAAGCCCACCTGACAGGTGAGCTTAACAACATAAACAAGCTAACTAACAAGTCGAATAACTGTGTTTGTGAAAAGGGGACTTTTTGTGCTTAAGCTAATGCTAGAATATGCATTTGAAAGATTATCGTTGTTGTGCCATGCTATCAGAAAGAGCAGCAACGTTCGATTTTATTTTAGGGTTAGGGTTAGTGTGAATACCAGGTAGTCAGATCAGGAGAGTGAAGTACTGTTATTTCTAAATGAGACCCAGTAAATGGCCACAATTGTTGACAGGTATCATGAAAACCTGTGTATCTTAAAAATAGTGTGTCTAGAAAGGCTGATATACTGTAACTGAAACATACAGTGCTTACGATACAGGCCTAGTAACATTCTGAAGTTCTTTCATTTTAGATTAGCAGTGCTCTAGCTGTAACATCCTGAGTCAGTGGCCGCTAGAGGCTGCTGTTGTTCAAATTTTGGATAAAAGGACTTTTATATTGAAACTGGGGTTATTACCTTGTGATCTTTATCAGCTGTTTTCAGCTGATTTGTGTTTTGTTAATTAAGTTTGTAACGGTATTTAAGTTCCAATGTTTCAGTGTGTCTGTAGACCCTCACAGAGAATAAAGAGGAAAAAAAATTGTGTGTTTGTGTGTGCCATTTGTGGGAGCCATTTTAAGATCTCTCCAGAGATGTTCAATTGGATTCAAGTCTGGGCTCTGGCTGGGCCATTCAAGGACCATTGTTTAGGGTCGTTGTCCTTCTGAAAAATAAACTGTCGCTACAGTCTGAGGTAGAGAGTGCTCTGGAGCAAATTTTCATCCAGGATGTCTCTGTACATCTGTCCCTATATCCTGACTAGTCTCCTGCTTCCTGCTGCTGAAAAACATCCCCACAGCATGATGCTGCCACCACCATGCTTCACTGTAGGGATGGTATTGGCCTGGTGCTGAGCGGTGCCTGGTTTTCTCCAAACATGACGCCTGGCATTCACACCAAAGAGTTCAATCTTTGTCTCATCAGACAGAGAATTCTGTTTATTATGGTCTGAGAGTCCTTCAGGTGCCTTTTGGCAAACTCCAGACAGGCTGCCATGTGCCTTTTACACACTGGCCACTCTACCATACAGGCCTGATTGGTGGATTTCTGCAGAGATGGTTGTCCTTCTGGAAGGTTCTCCTCTCTCCACAGAGGACCTCTGGAGCTCTGACAGAGTGACCATCGGGTTCTTGGTCACCTCCCTGACTTCTCCCCCGATCGCTCAGTTTAGATGGCCAGCAAGACATCTAAGTGATAAAAAAAGTGAATGAATACTTTCCGGATGCGCTGTAACTCGCTGATACTGTGTAAATCAAATTACTGACCTCCTCCTCACTTTCTCCTCACCAACATAGTGTAAAGTGTCCATTTTGTCAAACATGTTTTCTGCATTTAACTCATTCACCCGAGTGTAGCAGCGGCCAGCCAGGAACACAGCAGTGTGTGGGAACTGTACCTTATTCAGGGGTACCTCAGTGATGTCACTGGCGGTCATGGGATTTACATCCACAACCTTCCAATAACAGGGGCAGGTCTCTTAAGATCACATCCAGCTGGCCCAGTGCAGAGTTAACTGAGAGAAGTTTGGGGATAGTATTGAGTAGGATATTTGCTCCTTAACCAAAAGGTCATGGGTTTGAATCCCAACTTCAGCATACCACCACTGGCAAGACCCTTATCCCCAAGATCCTACAGGAAGACTGCCCCCTGTAGAAAGGGAAGTTTGGATAAAAGCATGCACTATTTTTTTTTTACATTTTTTTTTTACATGAATACAGTCCTCTTACACAACCAGTGGCTCTGAATCTTGCGTAAGAAAACATTTGTCAATTGAAAATCTACTTTGAATTCAGAAGTAGCAGAGAAGTATGTGAGAGTGGTGCAGGATATGTAGGACGAGGCCAGTGTGGCAGCAGTAAGATCTGTGGTAGGACAGACTGATGCGTTCGAGGTGGAGCTGGGTTTACCCCAAGGATCAGCTCCAGAAAGGAGAAGAATGAAAGTCAGTAGGATGAAGACAGAGTACCTGTGCGTGAACAAAATGGAAGAAGTGCAATGGTGAGGATGCACGGAGTAGAGCTGGCAAAGGTGGAGGAGTTCAAGTACTTGGGGTCAACAGTACAGATTTAACGGGAAGTGTGAAAGAGTAGTGAAGAAGAGAACGCAAGCAAGATAGAACGGGTGGGCAAGAGTGGCAGGAAAGGTTTGTGACAAGCAGATACCAGCAAGATGGTAGTGAGAGCAGCTATGTTGCATGGTTTGGAGACAGTGGCACTGATGCAAAGACAAGAAGCAGAGCTGGAGGTGGCAGTGCACTGGGAGTGCTATGGATGCAATGAGTTTGTTAGAGGGACGGCTGGAGTCGGACCTTTCGGAGGAAAGGTGACAGAGGTGAGACTGCACTGGTTTGGAAATGTGCTGAAGAGAGCCTGTGAGTTTGTTGTGAGATGGATGCTGAGGATAAAGCTTCCAGGGAAGAGGAAAGGCCTAGTAGGAGCTTTATGCAGAGTGTGAATTACCCCTCCGTAATTGGTGGTACTGCTTTCCTCACACTGTTAAGAAACACCCCCAAAATTTCTATTTTGTCTCTTTTGCGGGGGTCTAGATCTTGACTGGGGGGTACAGTACCATGGCTTTATGGATGTGGCGAGAGAGGACAAGCTGGCAGGTGGTGTGGAAGAGGAAGATGCAGAGGTGGTTGATCCTCGGAGGTGAACCCTAATCTCGTGCAGCCAAAAGTAGAAGAAGGAGAATGAGACGAAACATGTGTCTTCTGTTATTTTTCAGCAGTAGTCTATAATATCCCACTTTAGTGAACTAAACGAAGCATGTGTCATGCTAGGAGCCAGTCGATACAGCTTGGTTAAATAATAATGTTTCAGAAATGTGCAAAAAAGTCCTTTTTAGGTGAAGTTGTACACCGGAAGTTACGAGTGGTAACTGAGGTCACCTTCACTTGAAAATAAGGGGAACCAGAAGGGTTCTTCGGAGTGATGCCATGGGCAAACCATCATTGATTCCAAAGGACCCTTTCAACACATGGTTATTTTAATAAGAACTCCAGTGTACTGCTCATCCCATAATCCTATAATAGAATGATTGGATTTTAGTGTTAATAAGTTTCCTATTCTTTGCTAAGTATATGTGGCCCTTGATTGTGCAACAGAGATGTATTAGATTAGACAGGACAAGTGATCATTCTGTCATTAGTGAACACACCAGAGCACACAGTGTGAGCAGCACGAAACACTTCCTCTGTATTTAACCCATTCACCAAGTGAAGCAGGGGGCAGCAGGAACACGGCGCCGGGGAGCAGTGTGTGGGACGGTACCTTGCTCAGGGTACCTCGCTGTCTTGGGAATCGAGCCCAGACTTTCTGGTTGCAGGGCAAATGCCCTAACCACTAGGCTACCAGCAGTGGTTGATGAATGCTGGATGCCCTGAAACTTTCTTACAGAACCGTCCTTTTGGTTTCTATATTTCTAAATCTGTCACAAAACTCTAAAATATACTGATACTGGAAAAATATCTTTAGCTGTCCATTTTGGGCTGGAAGTGGCATCACTTCGGAAGAGAATGCATAATCCTACTTGGTGGGATGTGGTGCCAAAGCATTTCATTTGGGCTTTGAGAATGTGTGACTCCAGTTTCTAGGGATTCATGTAGGGCTAGAGGGGAGAATGAAAGAGACCCAAGAGGCACAATGGGCATGGCTAATATGGCCCAGCCATAGCATGCCAACACCCATACCCATTTGTGGTGCGATGAACTACAACAAGCCTGCCCAAAGCTCTTCTGCCAGGCAACCTGTGCCAGGCAAACTGGCGACCCCCCAAAACAGAAGACATGAGAAAAGAAGAGAGAGAATCACCTCCCATGTTTTCTTAATTACTTGAGAAATTATATTCTAATCCTTACCTTATTTGCTGCCAAGCGACTGAATGCGTATTCCCATCCTTTTCTTTCATTCTGTGCCCGGGTCAGGCCTTCTGAAGACATGGTTTCTGCTCATACGCTTCCAGTGTGTGTGTGTGTGTGTGTGTGAGTGTGTGTGGCTCTCACTGTAATGCACAAAGTGCACAGGCCACTCTCAAATGTCTCCGCCTCAGGCTGTTGCCATGGTAATTGCTAAACAGTGACTCATGAAAGAAGGTGATTGGTTTCATTTACTGATTTGGTCTGAGGGAGAACATTTGTTGGAATGTGGTCGCCTGCCGTACAGCCTAAAGCAGAAAATGCTGTAAATGCTACCAAAGGGCCAAAGGACTCTTCAATTTACTTTATAAACTGATAAACGTTCTGAGTAAAATGTGGCGGAAGGATGGAAGAAAGACTGAACGAAAGAACAAAAGGAAAAAAATGGAATATGGAATCCACTTAAACTGTAAAACGTTGAATACAGCAGAAGGCAGTTTGTGTTTTATGTGTTTGGGTTGATATGAATTGAATTATTTAAGAAGAATAGAAGTTAATAGAACCAAAAAATGTTAGTTTTTTTATTTAACAGAAGAACCATTTGAGTTTCACTGTGCAAATGTGAGAGCAATTAAGAAAAGTGAGGAGGTCAGTAATGTTGCTGAAGATAAAATTTTATGTCAAAATTGAATTGAAAAATTGAAGCTGACACACACTCGCATGTTATTCAGATTTATTACACACAGAAATTATACTGAAACATCAGTGGTGAAAAAACGAAATATTAAATATTAATATTAAATTGTTAAAAATCAGGCTTTTTTCAGGTTTAATTTCACACTGGTGCAAATCATTATGTTACACCTCAACCCAGGGTATGCTACAACTAACCTGGACTATGGGGTGACGTTTCACTCCTTCTGCTTGATACTAAACCATGTATTTTCTGTGTAGGTTGCTAAGATAAAAGATAAAGGCTACATCGTTTAATAGCAGAACTGTAGCAGACGTGTAAGCAGTCTGGATCGTATTTTGAACACACAGGCAACAGGATACAGACAGATATGTTAAAAGATGTTACAAATATATCCGGTCTTCCCAACTTCCCTGGTCGTTACAACCAAAGGGGCCACCCAACAGCATTACAGAGCCACCTGAGGTTGGTTGCTGGGCCAAAGCTGAAAGCCCGAACACATCCTGAATTGGCTTTGCCTCTCAGAATATGGGCGAGGCTGCTGTCCTCCCGGCTAAAGCGCGCCGCCTGGTGGCCTTCGGCTGTGCAGCCCTGAATAAACGGACTGTAAAAAAGTGATGAGATGGACGGCAGGAGTGGGGGTCAGGTGAAGACTTGGAGGGCTCACCAAGACGGTGTGACTCCTCCTATAATAAGCGACCTCTTGCTCTTGTTTAATTTTGTCCTGGCGGTGGGGATCCTCGAATTCTGTTAACAGCGAGGAGAGACGCCTGCGGGCTTCAAACTGAGTCAATCAGGAAAATGGGACCGAAACGCAGCGCTCCAGCTTCGCACAAACAGTCTAGACCTGTTCGGGAGAAACAGAGGGGAAAAGTCACGTCGGTGCTGGAGTCCGCCCCTCGCCACGCACTATCTCACTCGGTATCGTTCTCAGTCTGAGCACACACACTCACACACACACACACACACTCTCTCTCTCTCTCTCCCTCACACACACGCACACACTCGCTCGCTGGTGAAGAGAGCGCAGGCAGGTCTCACTTTCCCTCTTCTTGTCTCCGACAGCGCAGCCAGTGATGCCCGGAGGGAAACCACAGCCCGAGTGTTAGGGTGGGAATAACGGAGAGCTGGACTGAAACCAGACCAGCTCGTCCCTTCCGCCACGGAAAAGAAGGGAAAAGGGGGGATTTTTGCCGGACTGCTGCGGTGTGGATGTAACGCACCGCTCTGGAGACCCCGGGAAAACTTTCTTAAGAGGACGCGCAGGAATTCTGGATTTGTTTACTTCTTGACAAGCCGCTGCTTTTTAAATCACATCCTCGTGGAAGACACCTCGCATGAAAAGCCTGCGTCTGAGTTCATCTCCACTTTTTTATTCGTCACACTGTGTTTTCTTAAAGGAATTGCAGCTACAGCCGTAGCCGAACGGAGGTTCAGGGAAAACTCCAAGGGGCTGTCAGGCGGGGGTCCCGCTGAGCTCTCTCGCGAGAAGGTAAGCATGAGTCCCTCAGACCCTTCTGAGAGAACGTGTTGGTAATGTGGGAAAAAACAAGCTGAGGAAAGGTGAGGGCGAAACGTCTTAAATCGGTAGAGTATAAACTGCTCCGGTGTCCCTCTGCTCGAACGGTCGATCGGTCTGAGCGCCCTGTCAGCGCCCTGTCTTCGCTCCACCGGGACCGTCTTCCTCTTCGCACCCGGTACTCATCCATCATTTTTTCGTTTCAAAAACAAACGAATGTCAAGGAAATTGACACGTAAGTGCCCGCCCTCCACGAGCAGCTGAGGAGCTGAACCGCTCGACTACCGAGCGCGTAGTTTCTCCGCCCGGAGCTCTGGCTTTGAGTTCGGCTGCTGTAGTTTGAACGCGCTGGAGCGCTCCTTCCCTTAACACCGCCGAGCGCTGCTCCGGGGTGTCACACCTCTGGCTGAAAGTGAACCAGAAGATTGAGAATCACATTTCTTTCTTTCTTCTGGTCCCTAGTTTCTCGTCGGGTCTCCCCAAAACCGCACGAGAAAAAAGCGCTGGGGCAGAGCGCGTGGAGCGGAAGATCGAGCGCGCGAAACACCGGTGCTATGAATCTGATTCAGTTCGAAGAGCCGATTCTTTCTAAAAGTCTTTAATCGAATCGAACATTAGATTTGTCAGTTTCCAAGAAGTTGCTTTTACAACGCCGTGCTATATTTTGGTCCGTATGACTATAGGAGAGTTTAGGATCTTTTAAAACGCTTCGAAAATACTCCAAAAAAATTGGATTGAGATATATATATATATATATTTACACACACACAAACAAAGAAAGGTTCTTAGGTGATGCACATGTAACACCCGCGATTATTAAACACGCGGCGCGCAGCGTCTACAACCGATCCTTATATTTTTTAACTGCTGATTCTGTAAACTCCGCGCTGTCGCTAAAAAACTCTAAAGGTTTCTATAAGGGCCTTTTAGCGCGACAATATTTTTACGTTATTTGGAGAGCACTCGGTGAGAAATATGTACTTCTCTAAAGCACAAAAGCTGAAAAGGTGCACGTTAAAAGGACGGGAAAATATAAGAGTGACTTTTCTGATTTAAGTTTGGGATTTTAACCGAGAATAAGGAATAAGTCTGCCTCCTGTCCACTTTGGCTTTGTGTTCGAGCAGCGCCGAGCACACTGCCATAATCTCTGTCCGTGTACCTGCTCGCCAATCTCATAAATAACTGTTTCAGGCAATCCCGTCAATCCCGCGCACTCCACCACGGCTCGTCTAATCTTTAGATAATCCAAGGTTTCGAGAAAATGAATTGCATTTTTCGGCAGCAGCCCACCCGGCGCTGACGGTGCGTGTGGCTCTCCGCAGGTGATGAGGCTTCGCGGCTGAACATGGAGCTTTTCTGGATCTTACTGCTCTCCGCCATCCAGCGCTACACGCGAGGACAGGGGGTTTACGGTAAGGACCGTGTGTGTATGTTTGTGTGTGGTATTATCGGCTCCTCAATAGAGTTGTGTCTCGTTTTGTTTTAATGAGAAAGTTATGCATATTTCATATTTCGGTGATAACGTTGTAGGCAAAGTTTTCTGTAGAGAAACTTGATTGACTGAATGGTATAATCAAGCGTATTTGTGAAAAAAATTATTCCGCTTTTTCTGCTGTCCCATTTTAGTCGGCTACCTTCTAATTCTTCACAGACCTGTGGATGTCCTTAGATATAATGTCGGGAGCTCGGTACGCGAGGGATGTAGTCTGGGTGTAAATGTTTAGCTGTGCTTGTATGTGGTAACATAACCAGAGTGAGGAATAAAAAGAAACCTCCTTGTGATGCGTTTCATCTTCACGTTGGAGGGATCTCTCTGAAGTGGCCTAGACCGCCGCCAGATTTTACCTACATTAGCCTGGACCAAAAATTCGGGATAAATATAGGGATTGTTCAAAGTCACTAAAACAAACGAAAAAATAACTACAACGGTATTTACTTTCAGCTGTGTTTTATAGCCAAAAGAGTAGTCGAAATCACATTCACTGCCACATTCGTAGGAAAAATGTCTTGAGGGTTAAAGACTTTGTGTCTTTTTTTAATTAAACATGAGGAAGATCCGAGTTAGAATAGCCAGACCTCTCAGCAGTGCCTGGTGAGATTTGCCAAGCTGCATCGTCAGATTTGTGTTGCTGTTATCTGCATAACAGAGAGTCCTTAGAGGAGAGGCATGAGCTATAGGGAGTGTGTGTGTGTGTGTGTTTATGTGTGTGTTGGGAGGAGGATATTCTCCCAGTGCTTCACAACACTTTTTGTTTATCTCACATTTGTGGCTCTTGCAGCTGAGTTTATTCTGGATGCTGAATATTGCCCTTTTTTAATAAGCATTCATAATTTATTGGTGTGACTGTGAGGCAAAGAGAAAGAACGCGAGATATAATCACTAGTTTATGTACTTTCCCCTTATGTGGTTCTCTCTCTCTCTCTCTCTCTTTCTGTCTATCTATCTATCTCTGTCACACACTCACTCTTTCATATGCAGTGTTCAATCACCAGAGTCAGTTTCAGCGTCTGAATATCAAAGACTGACAGTATTAACAGCATTTACAATCTTAGTTGAGCTTAATGAAGTGCTGCTGTGCTTGCCCCTTAATTTGCTTCTTAATTAATCAATTAATCTCTCACTAATGAACCTAGTGGGCTGTGGCATTCCCACATGGATAGGTCAGTTATCCGCGGCCCTGGGGCAGACAGAAATGTCCTCGTATTAGAGGGAAAGGAAAGGTCCCAACTGAGACAGCTGTGGACCATTCATTATTGGATTCGTACGCCTCTTAGCCCTTCTTAAGAACTCAACACACTAGTGGCCAGAAGACGCTGATGATATCTTAATGTCTGTCTGTATGACAGACTCTTAAAATAAGGTCACATCTCTCTTCTAACCCTCTTTTCTCTGTTTCTCTCTCATCTTTCATTATGCACACAGACTTATCACACTCTGCTAGTGAATGTGGTGCTGCGCTCGTCAGTGGCTGACCTTTATGCCTTCATTATATTTAAGCCATCTGAGTGTTCAGAACTTCATTTTGTGCCCAAGTCCTCTGCAGTGGAAATCTACGCTATGTTGCATGAGAGAATACCACAGCAATGAATGAAGGAACAGACCACTCCGATCAGATATTTCACATCATTTCCTCTCTTTTGCTTTAAATTGTCTTTCGCTGTTTGCTTTTGCGAAGAGTTCTCACCTGGACTTCATATGTGATGGTGTCAAACGCCATACGCACAACAGTTAAAATGCAGTAAACCGTTATTCATATGAAATAAAAAAGTATACACTGTGCGAACGATGGTCTTCATGAAAAAAAAATGTGGTGAATTCTTTGTTTGTGGCTTCAGAGAGTTTCCGATATGGCCGTCACGCTTTTTGGGCCCAAATGTAGCCTGGGACAAATAACATGATCGTCTTATGCTGTGTTGTAGCCGCATTATGAGCTGTTTCATGTGTTGTATGTGTCCCGCCTTAGTGCCACACAGTGTCTTCCTACTAGTGTGAATTACCCCTCCATAATTGGGGGGTACTGCCTTCATAAAACTGTTAGAAACCCCCAAACTGCTATATTTGTCTCTTTTGGGGGGGCACAGGTCTTGATCAGGGGGTACAGTAGCCCCCAGTACCCCCTGTAATTCAAACCATACTTTTAGTGCTCACTTCTGCCTGCTTTAAAACCAGCTTTCACTTGGTAACTGCTTTTGGACTCTTTCATCTCTCTTGCTTCTTTTTTTCCTCTCTCACTCATCTCTTCCTTCAGCCTCCTCCCCTTCTGTCTTCTCTTCTGGTCATTGTTTGTGGACATTATGGAGGGCTTACTCTAAATGAAATCAAGTACAGCTCTTCAGGAAACCGTTCAGTAAATCACAGAATTTTGAGTAAACTTTCTGCATGATTTGCTTTTATTAGAGTTTTTATGAAGTTGTCTGGTCAGCTTTAAAAAGGCTACTGGAGCAAGTAATGACTGAGGCCACAGTTAGCGGCGAGTGGTCACCAGATAAACAGATAAAATTGGCTTGAGCTTCTGCTTTCTTCTTACTCAGACTGGCATTACGGAACGGAACAGCATTTCATTTGCATGCAAGTGCACGTGAGCGTTCGCGTGTCCGTGTCCAAGGGGCAGAGATAACAAAGAGTTTGTGAGTGAACAGTTGGCATGCTATGACTAATGCATGAGGATGTCTGGGTGAGAGTGAGCAACAGAAACTACACAACCTCTATCTCACTCTGTCTTACCCTCTCGATGTCAATATAAACGCCGTGGTCGTTTCTGTCTTTTTCTCCTTTCCTCATTCTTAATCCTTTCACACACTTTTTTAGATCCAGTATCAACTTCATCAAGACAAAAATCCTGATCCTTAAAACAGAAAACAAAACTGAATTTTGGACACCCGGGGCTTATCCCTCAGTGCCTGTAATTAAATGAATTAAAAACATTTGTAATTGTTTTTTGGTTATTAATAAAGTTACATTTGCGTTAGTTAGTTAGTTTGAAATTCCTTTTAGAGCCTTCAAAATATGATCAAGGGTTCAACTGTAAAATATCTGTTAATATCTCCTGCTAGTGTACGCTGCTAATCAGTTGATCAGGGGCAGAATCGTTAAAAAATACAATTTTTGAGGTCGAGTGACCTCTGCAATGTATGGGAAGAGAGAGCCGAAGGCTGAGCCCCCTTTAAAGTGCATACGGAGAGAGGGAGAGAGGGAGAGAGCCTTGTGACGGACCAGCAGAGCTGCTGAAAACTGATCCACTGAATACGTGGAATTAGGAGTGAAAAACCGAGAGTCAAAAATAAGTTTGTCTCATTTATACCCGTTGTTTTGGTTATTAATAAGGAAACAATTCGTTTTTGTTTGTTGAAACAGTTTGAAATTTGTCTGCTTACTTAGCTAGCAAGTTTATGTCTGAGAAAAACGTGTTCATTTTTAAGGCTTTAATCGTCTAACTGTCAGAAAATAAGCGAACCGCTGTCAAAACGTGTCGTCGTGTAGAAACAGAGAATTTAGGCTTTTAAAAAATCATGAAATTTTACAATTTTTGAGGTTTAAAATCCTAATGTTTTTTAAAATGGTGTTGATTTTTTAAAAAATGGATTCAAAACAACAAAATATATATTCTTTGACCGTAGAAAAGCAGACATGTATGAGAGACAGAGAGAGAGGGAGGGAGACAGAGAGAGAGAGAGGGAGAGAGAGAGAGAGAGAGAGGGAGGGAGAGGTAGAGAGAGGGAGGGAGAGGAAGGGAGAGGGAGAAAGAGAGAGAGAGGGAGAGAGAGAGAG
>JBBPDH010000145.1:0-10445 GCA_037974565.1 Clupeocharax schoutedeni
TGTATGTGTGTGTTTTTCTGTGTGTGTGTGTGTGTGTGTGTGTGTGTGTTTGTGTATGTGTGTGTTTTTCTGTGTGTGTGTGCGTGTGTGTGTGTGTGTGTGTGTGTGTGTGTGTGTGTTTGTGTATGTGTGTGTGTGTGTTTGTCTGTGTGTGTGTGTGTGTTTGTGTGTGCGTGTGAGTGTGTGTGTGTGTGTGTGTGTGTGTGTGTGTGGTGTGTGTTTGGATGGATGGAGGTCACAGGAAACATTTGCAAATTATCTCTCTGATGCGTCTCCCTGATCTCCAGCACTGATAGAGGAAAGTCAATCTAAAGCCGCGATTGGCATCTTATCACACACACACACACACACACACACATATATATATACACACATACACACCCCGACACAACCAACCCAGACTCACATTCTACGCTATTTCTCCTTCACACACAGCAGTGTGGGGCTCCGAGAACTGCTGGGCTCAAACATCATATATTTGAATTGCACTTAACACGAACTGCTGTTATAAAGTATTATTATTATTACTATAACCGTAATAGGATAGGCTCCAGCTCCCCCACCCCGACCCTGAGTGCGGGACAAAGAGGTAGATCAGTGGTTCCCAAACTTCTTTTGCTGAACCCCCCTTTGGTAGAATTTTTTGCTCCCCCACCCCCACCCAACCCCCCACCCAAAAAAAGGGATATACATGCACATTTTGTTACCGGAGTCCATTGCAGTTTATTCCACACATTGTAATTAATATTAACCTCAACCCATTATAAGGGTCAAATCTCAACCATTTTTTAAAATAAAAGTGTACTGCCATAAACTGCAGACTGTAATAAGAGTAACAGGTTTCAAGCACCGTAACTGTGCAATGTTCAGTACAACTGGTTTCTTTTTTGTATTCAACATTTAATTATGTATTCAAATTCAAATTTCATTATGTATTTTTGGAAACATTGCCTCTGGGTTTTAAAACATGAGAAGGAAACAAAACCAAAAGGTTTGTTGTGCAAAAAGGGCACCTTTAATCCTCACATCTTTTCAATGACCTGCTTCATGCTGCAGATCTTGTCAAATCTGGGTTGCATTTTTGAGATTGCCACCCTGAGTTCATTCTCAATGTCCAGCTTTGATCTGTATTTGGTTTTGATGGAGGCCTCAGCAGAAAACCCTAACTCACATAGGTAGAGTGTGGCAAAAGGAAGGAGTGTGGTCAGGGCTCTCTTTCCAAGAAGTGGGTGCTTTTTCTCTACTTCAATCCAAAATGCTGCCCGTGTCTTTGCCTGAAACTGCAGCTTGAGTGTTGAGTCAGAGGTGACATCTATGAGCTCTTCCTCCTCTGATGTGCTTAAATCAGCAGGTGATGATGCACTGAAGGGATCACGGATCCAATCGTATTTTTTTGGATCCTGCATCAGGAAATATCTCTGGAAATGTTTCTGAAGGGCAGAGATGTGTGCTTTCATGCATGGGATCACTGTGTTCTGCAGCTTGTTGTCTTCAATGAACAATTTCAGATTCTCGAATCTCGAGTCCACACGTCCAACTTTCACTCGCTGCAGCCACACGTCAAGTTTTCTGATGAATGATGTGGTTTTATCTGGCAGATGTGGGAGGTGTGTATTCGCTCCTTGCGACTGTAAATTCACTTTGTTGAGTTTCAGAAACATGTCACTGAGGTATGCATGTTTCATGAGGTGCTTGTCATAGTAAAAATTGTCGGCAAGATCGCTGCCCTCCTCCTGCAAAACAAATGTGGATTTCATCTCGCAGTTCAAAGATCCTGCACAGCACTTTCCCACGTGACAGCCATCGGGACTCACTATGGAACAGAACAGCTGTGTGGTCGGAGCCCATTTCCTCACACAGTGCTGAAAAAACACGGGCTTTGAAAGGTCTTGTTTTTATGTAATTCACTGTGGCAATGATGTGGATCATTACATTATTGAGCTCGGGACCAAGCTCTTTGGAGGCTAGTCTCAGCCTCAGACGTCACGGAACGTTGGCTAAACGTCTGATGCATATGGTACACTTAACTGGAAACACTTCAGGAATGTCGAAGTCGTCTCTGATTGGTTGAATTTTATTGCCGGTCTGTTGCTGTGGGGACATATCCACGGCCCGAAACGTGAAGTGGGCGGGCCTTGGCCAAAGAAAGTTGCTATGAATTCCAGACCTTCAGCTGTCAGTCTGAAGGTCTGGCTACACAAGACTGTTTGGACGCCAGTGCGTTGGATCATGCAGTGCGTCCACTGCACATTGGGGGAGACGCGTTTAATCAGCGCTTGAAACCCTCCCTATTTTCCAGCCATGGCCTGTGCCCCGTCTGTGCAGATCCCCACACAGTCCTCCCATTTCAATTTGGCCTCTTTCAAGTAAGTGTCAATGATTTTAAACAGTTCTTCTGCTGTGGCCCTGCCAAGAATTAGTTTGCAGAAAAGTAATTCCTTCCTCATTTCATCTCTATCTATATATCTGACATAGGTTATTAATAAACAGTCTTTGTTAATGTCAGTTGCTTCGTCCATCTGCAGGGAGAAGCGGCTGTCTCGCACCTTATTATTAAGTTGCTCCTCAATGTCCTTTGCATGTCATAAATGCGCCTGCCGATGGTGGTGTTGGACAGAGGGATAGCTCTTAGTTTGCTGGCTGCAGTGTCATCAATCATAATTAAAACCTTGTCCAGAGCACAGGGAAGTATTAATTCCTCCGCTACTGTGTGCGGCTTTTTACACTGTGCCACTCGGTAGGCAACTTTATGTGAGGCGAGTTGAGCATTTGCTGGCACCGATGCAGCTTTTGTAAAGAGAGACTGCTGAGCACGGCAGCTAATGAGTTTTTGTCTAAAGAAGTCAACTGGCTTGTCATTGTGCTCTGGATGATTTGTCTCTAAGTGGCGTCTTAGCTTGTTCGGCTTCAAGCTGTCCGAAGCTAGCACTTTAAGACAGACAACACACAGCGGTCTCTCCTCATTACCCACCATTGTACAGGTGAAGCCAAATGTCGTCATATTTTCTAGTCTTTGTCTTGGCAGGACATTGATTTGAAAGTACATCTGGTGATGCTTCATTCTCTACTTTGCGTTTAGTGGGAGCTGCGTCAAGAATTTGTCCATTTTATGCTAGCCATGTCATTTAGTTTAGCCTACTGTATTTGCATTAATTAATTCTTCCCGCCCCCCCTGCAATTTCTCTACGCACCCCCCTAGGGGGCATGCCCCCCCGCATGGGAACCACTGGGGTAAATAATGGATGGATAAATGGATGGATAATAGTAATCCATCCATCCATTTTCTACCCCTTATTCCTGTATTCAGGGTCGGGTGGGGGTGGGGGGGTTCTGGATCCTATCCCAGCTCTAAGGGGTGAAGGCGGATAATAGTAATAATAATTATTATTTTTATTATTACTATTGCAGCTGAATTTGGCCCCTCTTCCCCTCCTATAGTTTTTGAAAAATGGACAAATGTTCCAAAGCCATTTGATTTTTGTGTTAAAGTCCCCTTTGACACATATGGGGACAGATAAAATGTGTGTCAGAGAGAGAGACATCATGTGTACAGGGGTCCATGATAGAACAAAAAAACACACAGCAGACTCATAAACAGACTTCAGTTGTTAAAGGCAGGACTGTTTGTTGTGGTTTAATTAGAAATAATCAGCCTGTGAACCCGGCCGTGCGCAACTTTAGGCGTCTTTACCCATAAATGACTTGGTAAGAGCCGGCGAATTCCTTCTCAACTTCCTTTGTAAGTGATTACAGTTTTTCGTTATTGATGACAGTACCAGCCTGTGGGTTCCCCCATGTTCTATGAAAAGGATTGAAAGATGTTAGTGATTATTCTATGACTGGAGTAAAGTTACCTCTTTTCTGGACCATCAGTGTCAAAATAAAATAATGTTACTCTATGTCTGTTGCACTATATGTACACTGTGGACACTGAGCCTCCCCATTTCATCTCTCTGTACACTTATATTCATGTTGACTTTGACTTTTAGCTTCCAGAACATGTTCCCCCAGTCCGTGTTCTGGTTTTGGTGAACAGATCTCTCTAAAATCTCCTGTAGTCGTTTGAGATCATCCCGTTATCCTGCTGGTTGGACCTGCAGGTGAGAGCAGAGTCCCAGGTGATCAGAGTGTATTGATCAGGTTCAGGGCAATCCAGCACCAACTCAGGCTCACTGTCTCCACCACCAGAGCCAATCAATGCCTCTGAGATGCTCCCACAGAAGCCTGAACCTGGGAGATACTCTGAACTACATGGACTGAGGAGAAAAGAGGAGATTATGAATACGTTCTCCTCATTTTGTCCTTTTTGATGGTTCTTCCACATGCTCTTAGTCGGTTTCTCCTTCTGAATCTTGGTTCCCTATCAGTGGTTCCCCCACTGGTTGCTTTCAGTGAGCTTCTAATTCTTAGTATTGGTTCCTCTTGGTGTTATTTGTGCTTTGAAGCAGCTTCTTGTTTTGAGTCTTGGTTCCTCTCAGTGCTCTTCATGCTTTCAGGGAGCTTCTCCTTCTGAGTCTTGGCTATTCTTAATGTTCTTTATGTTCTTACATAGTTTCTCTCTTTAAGACTTGGTTCCTATTAGTGTTCTATGTACTTCTATGTACCAACTATGTACATAGGAGTTACTTCTTTCGAGTCTTGGTTCCATTCAGTGTTTTTTCATGGTGTTTCTCCTTTGACAACGCATTCTTCTCAGTGATCTTCATGCTCCTCTGTAGCTTCTCCTTTTAAATTTTCTTTCTCTGGTTCTTCGTGATGCTCTTTGGAAGATTCTTCTTTCAAGACTTGGATCTTCTCATTGGCTCTTCCTCTGTTGTAACATTACAAACATTACAACATATGAGAAAGAACACATTGAATGGGTGGTGGACATTTTCAAATGATATCAAATGAGGAAAAACAACAACAAAGGAGGAGGTAACACTGATACGTGGCTGTAAGTGGTGAAGAAATTGTGTCCCTAATTAAATGATTCAGATCCTCGTCGACTTCTGCTTTGCTTTCAGTATTGCCTTTATTTCAGCAAAGTGTTTTTGATAATATACTATAGAATAAATGTTTGTTCTTATCTTTCTTCATCTCTTTCTCTCTGTCTGTCTCTCTCATTCTCTCTCTCTTAGATTGTTGTTGACCTTAAAGAAATGGAAACCTGCCATGGCTTCAGCACCAGCCATCTGCCCTCCATCTGTAAAGCAGAAGGAGAGACATCCTCTTCCAAAGAGAGAGCGAGAGTGAAAGAGAGAGAGAGATAAAGGCAGGGAAGCTGAACCTGTCCAATCAGGATAATTTCATTAGACCTCCTGCCCCTGCCTTGTTCTTCAACTGTGCTTTGGGTGGAGCGCAGACACGCATTCACCCGGCCGTCCAAAGCCTCAGCCTGACCCTGATTGGTTCCGACAGGCAGAAACTGGACTGTAGCATTATATTGTCTTGCCTTTTGAACTCCACAGCGCACCACAAAGAATCAGCCTTTCCATTAGATACATTGATTAAAATCCATTGATCCATTTAACCCCTTTTTTTTTCTTTCCTGATGTCTGATGTGGATCGACTGGCCCAGCTCTGGGGTCCCCTGACGATTCAAACCTTTTCAAAAGAAGAAGTTAATTGTGTTCACTTCTGTGGACTTGATGATAAAGCTTCACTAAATATTTAACTAATTGTACACCCCCCACCCCCCACCCCACACACACACACACATCACTGTCCATGTCGCCTTCAGGGCTGTTTTTTTGTTCACCTTGATACTTTGAAGCTAGCTTCACAGTGGAGGTCAATAGGCAGCGAGACTCATTGATCCACAGTGGCTAGGGAGTGAGTTGAAAGGGTCCAGACACCCGGCATTCGTTGGCTTGCAGATGCAGCTCGTAATTAGATCTGTAATGTGTGCCTTCAATAAACTGAGATACACCTAGCAAGTGCCCCTCTCAGGGGTCTCACATATCAGTGCTTAATGGCCATAGCATCACACAGTTCAATGTCTTCTACCTGAATTTCTACTCATAATTCATTATTTAAAGGAATCATCTGTGCTGAAGCAGGGGATCCCCCCAAAAATACATGGCCAAAAGGTAAATTTCTTGAGAAATTTCTCAAAGCATTATTTTGGAATTCAGTTTGAGTTTTTCATTTATATAGTACCTTTTTCTAACTCGACGATCCTTACAATTCCAGCGACACTACGAATCAATATTGAAACTCTCCTGACTGCCATGTCTCGGCTAAAGGCCCAGTCAGAATCCACTGGGCCATGAGCCAACTCCTCTATCACTTCTTTATGACTGAGTCTCCTGGCGAACAGCCCAGCCAAACTGCATCCCACCTCATAGCCCAATCAAACTCTTCCCAGGTCATGGCCCAGTCACTACTACCCTACACAAAACTGTGCTGGTTCATGGCCCTGTTAAACATGAGGCCCAGCTAAACTCCACTACTATAATGAATGATGTCCTGACTCGAGGCCCAGCTAAACTCCACTACTGCACTGAAGACTGTCCCGACTCGAGGCCCAGCTAAACACCACTACACTGAACGATGTCCCGACTCGAGGCCCAGCTAAACTCCACTACTGCACTGAAGGATCTCCCAACTCGAGACCTAGCTAAACTCCACTACTACACAGAAGGATGTCCCGACTCGAAGCACAGCTAAACTCCACTACTACACAGAAGGATGTCCCGACTCGAGGCCCAGCTAAACTCCACTACTGCACTGAAGAATGTCCCGACTCAAGGCCCAGCTAAACTCCACTACTGCACTGAAGGATGTCCCGACTCGAGGCCCAGCTAAACTCCAATAAACTGAAGGATGTCTCGACTCGAGGCCCAGCTAAACTCCACTACTGCACTGAAGGATGTCTCGACTCGAGGCCCAGCTAAACTCCACTACTGCACTGAAGGATGTCCTGACTCGAGGCCCAGCTAAACTCCACTACTGCACTGAAGGATGTCCCGACTCAAGGCCCACTATTGTGCAAATTGTAGCAGTATTATAATTCTAACAGTCCATTGGAACATTAGTATTCTAACACACCACCTTTCAAATCAAGACCTCACCACCTTGTTTCCTGTGCATTATAGATGCTCGGAAGTAATGACCATGCTTACTGAAAGTCATCTGAATGATGATTAGTCTCAAATTGCCAGTCAGGACTGAGTCATCACAAGCTGTATCTAATGATAGCATTTCTCAGAACACACTGACACTGCCGAAGCTTGGATTAAGCTTCAGGTCAAAATAAGGCTAAGATGTCAGAACAAGAAATGCAAGAACCCAACGTTACATCCAGTGTGTTGGTTCTTTGAGGACAAATGAAAAAGTGCATGGGTTTGCAAGACAAGCCAAGTCAAGTACATTTTATTGTCATATATAAACTACACAATGCAACAAAACTATGTACCTCCAGGACCACCGAATGATAACAAAACACAAAATCACAAGCAAGAAAAAACATAAGAGAAACATTTTAGTACGATTGATTATAACTACTGTACAGGTCTGAACAAATTATTTTACATTATTTCTACATGTTCTAACAGCAGAGAGTTGTGTGCAAAACATGAACAAGAAATCCAGAAAAGAAGTGTTAGATTTGATCATCGTAGGCCAAGACAGTTGAAGATCATTTGGTGCTTTTGATGGTATACAAGCCCTGCAACTATGACACATGTATGGGGAATAGATCATGAGGAGGACTAGAACACTCAACCCTGATAAAAAATCCATATCAATGAACTACAGATCCATCTCTGTTATAGTAACTGAATAAAATCTTGAATGAATCTTTAATTGCACTTTTATTTTGCTCAGTTTGACGCATCAAGCAAGCTAGACTTTTCTGCCCAGTGTCAGAAAATCTTCACTTAATGTGTCCAAGAACCATTAAATTGCTGTTTGATATAATAAATATTCAATCACTCAGTTAACATGGATGTACGTACCTACTGGTGAGTCGCCTAGTTGGTCTAGCCTTGGGCAGCAGTTTTAGGAGGTGGTCCAGCCTTTAATGAGGGAACCTTTATTCCCAAACCACCCCATTCACAAAAACATTCATTGGTAAAACCCCACCGCCGTAGGCCAAAATGGAGGCAAAATGATGTGCCGGTTATATGTACAGCCTAACGTTGTCCAGTTGTGTCTAAGCTGCCTTTTGAGTCAGGTCAGAAAATCAGAATAAGAAAACTTTATTGATCCTGGAGGAAATAGCTTATGTAATGACTGCAAAAACATGCAGAGATGAGAAAAATATAAAATATAAAATATTTAAATATAAAAATATACAACCTAAATAAAAACGAAGTAATAAAATATGTAGAACAAGAAATATACAGTACGCTATATACAAAAATGCTGGGTATGAAATATTATATATATGCAATTAACATAGTTGAGTGAAAAACTACTGACCGATAGTCTGGAATACATTATTGCACTTAGCACAGAATTGGTTGTAATATTAACAAATAAAATGTAATATTTACACAAGTAGTGATATTGCACATGAAGACTATTGCATGTGAGATATTAAACATAATGAAGTGATTCCATACCCAATTATGAAACGTTAAATGATGTTGCACATGGATGTTAGGTATTGCACATACTGATAATGTTTCACACCAGATAATAACACTGTACAATAAACAGAAGAGCGCTCTCCAGGGAACAAATGTGGATGTTTGCTGATGTTTCAGATGTTTGTGGCACATGAGGTTTCAACTGGGGGTCGATCTGAGACAGTAAAGCAGTCTGAGGAGGTTTGAGGTGGAGATGAAGGTTGTGTTGTTCTCTGCTGTGGTGTGGACCTGAACTGAGATCAAATACATGTGTGATGTTTTCGAGAGCATCCCAGATTAGACAGTTGTTTATCGGAAGCCGGAGGGACTTCAGTGTAATTAGTACTTCAGTAATTAGAGTCTGCAGCTTCAGCACTACAGTGCAGAGCTCTATAAGGCTTGTTTTATTACAGGCACTACTAAAGGGAGTACAGATGGTTGTTGGGGAGGTTGGGATGACGGTAAAGGTTAATTGGGTTAAGCAGAGTGTGTGCGTGCGAGTGGATGGGGGTCTGCAGGTTTGTCTGCCCCCTCTCCCCTGCTGACTCTGTTTGGCAGGAAGTGCACTTGCCAGTGAAGCCTGGGCAGCAGCAGCAAGGGCCTGTGGGTAAATTGAGCTGCACAGCTGGAGCTCCCCGCTGCGTCCTCATTGGCCCCTGCGGCCCGTTGCCACGGCTCCTAATGCCCTGCCATGAAATATGGATTGAGAGGAGGCAGAGGGCTTGTTGAGATGGAAAATAAACTGGAACCTGACAAAACACTCCAAGAGCTTGGCCACAAGAGAACACACACACACACACACACACACACACATACAATGCAGGAAAGCATGCGGGAAACCTTGTTATGTTCACATAGGGGCCTTTAAAAGGGCAATTTCCTGAAATATCAAATTTTCATGTTCTGTTTGATGAAATCTTGTTATTTCCTTGACAGTGCAGGAATAAATTAGATGCCAGAATGGATATTTGGAACTCTCTGATGTACTCCTGAAATCCTGCTTTTGGCAAAACTGAACGCCTTTTTATCTTTTGAACAATGTGAATATAATCCCTAAAGACATGATTTTAAACAAATGTGGACAGTGTTTCACTGATCCCAGATATGGCTGATCTGCATGTTTGACATGTTTGACTCCACATTTTGCTTCTTTAGTTTAGAACTGCAGCTGCAAGGATAACGTTACTAACACTAGTAGTCAATTGTGACCTAAATCTTTTCCATAATTACATCACCATAAGTATCCATGTCTTCAATAATGTGGATCATGCTTAATTGTGGACGTGGTTTAGGACACAGTATGACTTACTGTGAGCTGCAAAAATTAACTTAACTCCATTAATGCCACCTAGGACATCCTTGATAAGTCAAGCATGAGTTTGCAATTTAACCTTGAGTTAAGTCAGAGTTAGTTAATGCGCATCGTACTACACGCCCAATGTGAAGAAGAAGATACTCAGATGTCAGTGAAAGGCATTCATTCACAAGTTAAACTAAACTGATCATTCTTTAATCTAAAACTACCATTTCAGAAAGGCATTTGATGTAAACTGGCCATGTGAGCAAGTGCAGCCAATCAGCTGAAGAGAGAGTTTAGGCAGCTGTGAATTAATGAGTCATGGTACATGTGAGCAGGTGAAGTTCATCAGCTGATTTGATTGAAGGGTTTAAAGGAAAGCTTGAGCACTTCATGGTGTGTCTGTTTGCTCAATTACTTACTGCAGTCAGAGGTGCTCTGGGGCTGTTATAGGCATGGCTTGGAAGACTAAGAGGTAATGAATGGAAGTATGCAATATTTGTTTTGATTTTGATTAATTGCTTATGTGTTTTGTTCTGTAGGCTTTGGGCACTTTTCATGGCCTTTGTTTTCTTGGAGCATGCCAGTGGAGG
>JBBPDH010000147.1:0-20428 GCA_037974565.1 Clupeocharax schoutedeni
AGATAGATAGATAGATAGATAGATAGATAGATAGATAGATAGATAGATAGATAGATAGATAGATAGAGAGAGAGTGAGAGAGAGAGAGAGAGAGAAAGAGAGAGACGCGTGCTCCAGAAAATTCACAAACGAGTCAGGATCCACGTAAAACTGGGGGTTTACTATAATTATGCCCAATATTGTCGTTATATAATTGCGTGTAATGAGTCTTGAGTTTTTTTTATCGCGCATTATCGCCATTAATGGCCTAGCACTCATATACATATATATATATATATATTCTAAATATATATAGGACAGGGTGTCAGGTGATACTTTTATGAGTATCAGTTTACCATTGAACACTAGATTCTTACTAAATCAAAATCATGTATTACATATTTTTGAGCACAGAATTGTTAGTATAAACACGTCATATAACACTGTACACTGTACATCAGATGGGATTTGTTCCTTCCATCCATCCACAATTCTGAGCCCTTTTATAATGATATGCTTCCAACTAACTGGCAACAGCTCTCCTGTTCTGGCATGATTGAGCCCCTGTACACCAAACAAACTCCATGAAGACACAGTGGATATGTACACAGAGCTCTGACCTCAACCCAACTCAACACCTTTGGGATGAATCAGAATGTTAGACCTTCTTGTTCAGACCTTCAGTGCCTGAAGTCACAAATGCTCTTTTCACTCAGTGGGCACAAATTCCCACAGACACTTTCCAAAACCTAGTGGAAGGCCTTTCCAGAAGAGTGAAGGCAGTTCTATCCACAAAGGGGATGACTTCAGAATGGGATGTTCATTAAGGCCACATAGCTGTGATGGTCTGATGTCCACATAGTTTTGAACCTGTATACCATTTTTGTGTTTTCTAAGAATTATTTAAAATCTAAAAGGCTTAATACAAACAGCTGCCAGTTAAAGGGGACCTATTACGCAAAATTCCCTTTTTATAAAAACAAGTTATAATAGGTCTGTGGGCTACAAAACATGTTCATGAAGTTTTTTGCACAAAATCACTCTCACATACAGAGATCTCACCAGCTTTATTCTTCTGAGTTTTGTGTAATTCTTACACTTCTGTGTAATAGGATACACACACTCACGCACGCGCAATGGCATTAAAACAAAAACAAACACAAAAAAAACCAACAAGAAACCTTGTGGCCGTCAAGCACTGGGCTGTGCAAGCATCATTTAAATGTAATTAATCTTCCAACCCCATCTTTTGCAGCTCCGATTTATGGCAGTGGATTATTTTAGGTATTAAAAATACATAATTCCCCCCAAAGACAAAGCCTTCTCGGTCCCAAAGAAGCGACAACATTAAACAGTCGTTAGCGGCAGTGAGTCAATATCTGTAACAGCAGGATGACACAGCCGCTGTCCTTCTGTCCCTCCGCACGGGAGGGGCGGCGCCGACACATGACATAATCTATATCCATCATCCACTTCAGCCTCATGTCAGTAAAATATAAATTTATTTATTTATTTTTAAAATCTGCCCACCCCAAAAAAGAGCCCCTGGAGCTGTTTTACAGCGGTGCTGCCCTTTTTCAGGCCTGCCGCGACACGTATAAAGGGGGAAAAAAATCAATGGAAATGGTACAATTGCTGATCCCACCACTTAACGACAGCTTTACAGCGAAAAATCTAATTTATACAATTTTACTCGGTTCAGATTTAGTCGATCAGCCAAGACATGCTGCGAGTCTGTTCACTCTTGTGATAAACAAAAGGAATGTCAACGGGTTGTACGCTTATATTTATATACACAGGGCTGTGCTGAAGTCCTGAGCCAACCCCAGGAATCATCTGCACCTGTTTCTTCACTGGTTCAGGCCTTAGGTTCGATGTGTATTGTCATGCTTGAATGATTTACACATAGGTCGCTGTTTGGCTTAACTGTGTGTGGGTCTGTCATCCAGTCTTTGCACCTCTGATCTGATACTGGATCAGTCAAGGCTGCCCTCTTTATTGAGTCATGCATGAAAAAATGTCAATCAATGGAAGGTGTGGAGAAACAAAAACAAACATTTAGACTATTTGTGGAGATGTTTTCAACATTTGTCAGGATTTCTGAAATCCTCTATTTTGGACCAGGCCTGAGAGTGGAAACCTCACCAAACCCCTAAACGTTCCCCACCCAACCACATCTACTACCCGCACCCCCCCACCCACTAACATACACCAACTAACTTTTTCCAATGTATTTTTGAGCTGGTTTATTAATAGTCATAGTGTTAGTGTTAGCCAGCTTGTAAATATCTTTATAATTCCAGTCCAGTGACATTCAGAGAAGAAGCAACCTTAACAGAGACAAACAACTTAGACCAAGAGCTGGTAACACAAGCATGAGGCCACTATATCTAAGGCCTATGGGGTATTTTAGCTCAAATCAATTTAGTATAGTCCCTGCTTCACCATCTTCGATGTGGACCATTTTCTGGCCTATTGTTACACGTGTGTTTCTTGAAGAAAAAATGAGAACATTATGTAACACAAAGGAAGTTACTGTGTGATCGCTGTTATGAGTTACTCTGCAAATTCTATTAACTTCAAACAGGCTGGACAAATGTTGAGCAAAGATGTGATCTTCCATGTCTCTGGGTTTCCGCTTTCTCTCTCCATAAAAGAGGAGGTTGACTTGGTCAGCTTAACTGCGGCCTTCAGGTGGCTGACAGTTTAGACTAAAACAGATGTAGTGAAACAGACGTAATCATCGTTCTGCAGGCTGGAATAGGCTTTCAGGGAAAAGTGAGCCATGAAAATAAAAGGGAGGCTATTAGAATGCTCTCATTTCCGTCGTGATGGAGAGCAGTGTCTGTTTGGATACAGATACGGATCCACCTCTAATGGCGATTTTCCACCGACACAAATACAAATAGAGCGACCCGTATTCGAACTGTACCTGAGCCTTACTTAACTTACATAAACTGTACGTGACCAATATACTAACTGTACCCGAGCTGTACCCCCACTGTACCCGACCCCTACCTGACTTATACCCAAGCCATACCCAACTTGTACCTGACCTGTACCCAATCTGTACCCAGCACACACCTGTTCTGCTCGAGGGCAGGATCAAAAGTAAGCCTCAGCTGAACTGACTGTATCAGTGCTTTTTTGATTGGTCAAAATGTTTTTACAGTCCATGCAAAAAAAGAGATAAAAACCAACAACTGGGAAGTCGACAAAGTACGAGCACTATAATCTATTTGGGCTGAAGATAAATTTCAGTGGGAGTTTCTTTGATGCTCACAAATGTATCTCTTAACACAGCGAGAAATGTGAAGGTATACCAGGACATCGCTAACAAATTGGCTGGGTTAGTTTTTTAACACATGGCTAAAGAATGCTGAGAAAAATCTATGAAAGTCAAACAAGTCTAAAAAAATATAAGACCACAATAACAAAAGTGGCTCTGACAGAAAAAAACTTTTCGCAGGTTTGACTCCATAGTTCTGGAACACATGGCTGAGATACACTGGAAAATCAAAGTGCTTCCTCTGTGCCGTCACAGTATAGTTTATGTACAGCACAGTTCTTTTATACCTATGGAAGTAAGTGTATGTTGATGGATATGCTGATACACGGCGTGTTTGTGGAAGGGACTGATTTGGTTCAGCTCCTGCGGGACAGAGCTGGTCGATGAAGAAACTATGATCCATTTCAAACTGGACCACTTTTGGGGGGTGGGGTGGGTGAGAGAGAGGAGGTCACAAATAAATGAAAGAACATAATTATTTTAACACAGAGTACAAGCTGGTTGAATAAAAGCAGAGGTCCCAGCGGAGGAGGATGAGTCGCTGTTGGAGAATAGAGAAGTAGTTAGACTTCCTCTCCTTTTTCTCTGAGGAACTCAGGTTAGATTTTCTCTTTGCTGAGTCTTTTTTCCCCCTGACCCACTTTTACTCCTCTGACCCACTCTTTCACTGGCTGTGAGAACGATACAGCCAACAGAGTCAACTGGGATTATATCAATCACTCCCCATTCACTTTGTACTGCCTTGTACCGGACATTTTATTGAAAATGACCACCTTGTGCTTCCACTCACTGGCCACTTTATTAGAAACACCCACACCATGCTTCTACTCACAGGCCACTTTACTGGAAACCCCTAAAATGCCTGTATTGGAAATGATTCCTTTTCCTCCACTCACTGGCCACTTTCCTAACTATAGGCCTATCGAACTACAGGGAAGAGGTTTCTTTAATGGAAACACCTACACTGTACTTCATTAGAAACCCCTACCACGTACCTGGACAGTGTAAAGGTAAAGATAAACAACACAACATTGCTATTAATGCAAGTATTGTTCTCTCTTTCTCTTTCTTTCTCTCTCCCTCTCTCTCTCTCTCTCTCTCTCTCTCTCTCTCTCTCTCTCTCTCTCTCTCTCTCAGAAACTCTTCATTCTGTCTGCTGATGCTTGTCAGAAGCTCGAGGGTGGGCGGGTCCGACCCTGCAGCCGCTGTAGCGACTCAAGTCTGGCCAGTGAAAGATGATTGAGGACAGTTATTAGCAGAGCAAGGACACTCTCCATGGCGACGGTGCCGGAGGGTCCCCAGAGGGGCCGGACTGAGCTTTGATTACAGTCTGATGCTCTGACAGACGTTCAACCCTCTGAGACATAGACACTGCTGCTTTAAGCACAAATATCTGCAGGTCAAGGCAAAAGCATAGGCGGTTGGGACGGAGCGCTGACATAGACATGTTGCAGCTCAAAAGACTCCAGTGCTCAGTCTTAAAGCGCTTTTTCACTGTCACAAGGAGCCGCGCCGTACCACCAACAAACGTATTTCCATCACAAATAAAGCAACCCATACACAACCTGAACCTGAGCCACAGCAGACCTGAACCTGGGCCACAGCAGACCTGAACCTGAGCCACAGCAGACCTGAACCTGGGCCACAGCAGACCTGAACCTGGGCCACAGCAGACCTGAACCTGAGCCACAGCAGACCTGAACCTGAGCCACAGCAGACCTGTACCTGAGCCACAGCAGACCTGAACCTGAGCCACAGCCAACCTGTACCTGAGCTGTACCTATGTCGCACCAAAGCTGTATGCATGCTGCTCGATGTCAGAGCTAAAAGCGGGCTGCAACTAAATTGTGTGTGCCGCTGCTATTTGATTGTTATGTTATGATAAGAAACACGAAGGTGAACCAGAACATGACTAACAAGCTAGCTGGGTTAGGTTTTCATCACACGGATAAAAAATGCCATGTGAGAGAATAAAATGAAAAAATTCAAACAAGAATATAAAAATAAAAGACCACAATGACAAAAGCAGCTCTGACATTCTGCTAGTACTCCATGGACTCCACTGTCCTATTTAAGACACACAGATACAAAGGGAGACTCTTTTCCACAGAGGAGGAACATCTTCTGGAAATTTGTTCAGATAAGATAATTCAGGTCAAACTGGACACGACACACAAGAACTCAGAGATATTTGGTAAAACGGTTGACCGTCTTCACACTTGTGGACCAAAGAGCCACTGAAGGACATAATGAGGAGCTGAAAAAACTGCAGGTTCAGTATCTGAAGGGATGGGACGCTCCATAACTCTGCAGCTCACTGGGCGAAAAAGGAGAAACCAGTGAGGGCTGAGAGGATGAAAACACACTTGGGTTTTGGAAGACAATGCTCACACCAGCATGGAGGAGTGAAGAAGGGGCAAAATCATGATCAGATCACTGGGCCTAGTGTTAGAAAGCCATTGTTCTGTTCTAATTTAGCAATATCCGTAATGCTTGAGGTTCATATGACCAGCAATTCAAACCAAAAAGAAATGTGTTCCCCTCCCTCATGCCATGTGACCTAGCAGTGGTGCTCACACTCCATAAAGCCGAGAGAGGACTGTAAAATTGCACACTACCGCATATTAATCTCAGTATCATCCAAAACAACCAAAACAAATGTGTGGAATTACAGGTTTTTAAAGCTGACCTCAAAGAACACAGATGAACACGATGTGCACAGAACAGATTATAATTTGTAAACTATTATATAATATGAAGCAAAAACTGTTTATATAAATGTTAAATGGGGACAAATTGACCCCAAACATGATAAGGGGGTTAACATATGTGCTGACTCCCATTACTAGTTGTCCTAACTTAAACTAAAAAAGACAAATATAGATGCCAGAGTCTGGACTTTTTGAGAGAGAAACTGCAGTAAATGTGATTTTTTTTTGTTAAACGATCACTTTAGCTCACAGAGAGAGTTGGCACTGGAAAAAAGGGCCAATTTCTGCCCCAGTGAATGACGAACATCAAAGGCTTGGGGTGTGTGTGTGTGTTGTGTGTGTGGGGTCAGTTTTATGCTTGTTTAGTTGCGCTTTAGGCTTCTGCTGAGTTGAACTATGTTATCTGCTCTTGCACTACAAAGTCTAATCCGTCAACCTAAAGCTGCGTGACAGGCTGTTGAGAGGCGGACTTCCTTCGAGGAAAAATGATTGTATGTGTGTGTGTGCTTGTGTGTGCTTGTGTGTGTGTGTAATGGGAGCTGTCCCTTTAACACACAGCTCTAACATGTGAAGCTGGGAGCTAGTTTTTCTGAAGTTGACGTGTGTAGGCGTCTGATTTTACACTGTAATGTGATCTAAGATTATGCCTCTGATTATATACTGGAATGTGTGTATACGTATGTTTGCACATGTGTGTGTGTATGCGTGTGTGTGCATGTGTTGCTTTTGCAAATTAGTTCTATAACTGCTCTTGATGACATCATTCCACTGGGCTGTCGGCTACTGAAGGAAGTGTGTGTGTGTGTGTGTGTGTGTGTGTGTGTTGGTGTTTCCTGTGCCCAGATCAGACAGCCCACAGATCTGGGCTGTGAAACAATTAATTGTAGATACGTAGTTTAGCTACCACATTACTGACTATGCTAAAGAACGAATATCACTGTTTTTTCTAACATCCCCATAATTCACTGGTTCAGAAGTAAGCAAAGCCGTTCAGTGTGTTTTTGGAGTGCAATGGCTGATTGTAGAGACTCTGTGAAGCTCCACCTGTCTCTGAGTATTTATGCGGATGTTGATGATAATAAAATAATGAATCTGAACTAAATCAGTTTCATCTGGGGACTATTTTGTTGACGCCCTGCTTGTATCCTTCCACCATGAATGACACAGTCTGCCTGGCAGTGGAAATAACAACAAAATTTGTGATCACACACACACACCACACAGCCTGGTGAAAAATAATGCGAGTGCGTGAGAGAGCTTACTGAATGTGGCTGTTATTGTTTGAGTGCATGCATGTATATACATGAGTGTAGAAGTGTGTGTAGGTGTGTAAATATTTCATTGGTTTTACTAAGCATAGTCAGCATTTGAATGTACTTGTGCTTAGGCGTATGTAGGAGTGTGTGTGTGTGTGTGTGTCTATGTATGTGTGTTTGTATGTATGCAGACAAATAAGTGAGTTCGAGGAGTTTACTTAGTGTTTGTGTGCGTGTAAGAGTGTAAGTGTGTGTGTGTGTGTGTGTGTGTGTAACATGTCTGAGCCTGATGAGATATTTTTAGTCCTGTGTGTGTGTGTGTGTGTGTGTGTGTGTGTGTGTGTGTGTTTGCACTTGTGATGTGAGAGACTACAGTTTCTTATAATGAGCATCACCACCACTGAGCCGCTCAGCACCTTAACACTGATCAGAGAGACAGAGAGAGAGAGACTGAGAGAGAGAGGGAGGAAGGGAAGGAGAGAGAGAGAGAAAGATAGAAAGAGAAATATAGAGAGAGAGCACACTAAGAAGAATGGTAAAGAGAGTAAGCGAGGAAAAATGTAGAAACAAGAAAATAGTCCATGCAATTCAAACCATTTCGTTACAATGGTGGTGAATGGAAGCAGACGTCTCCAACACAAATACCTCACAACGCCTGCATGTGTCAGGAGTTTAGTTTTAGGACCAAAAAGCTTTTTACAACTCTGCTAGAACAACATCTTACGCATTCAGGTGGCACAACTGTAAACATCTGATGAAATAACTCCCTGTGAGGAAGTTTTTAGAGGCAGACATCAGGTCTACATTCCTCCACTGTGAACAGATGTGACTCACTCTGGATGACTGTGTTTCTGATAATGCTATATTGGATCACTATAAAGAACATTATTATAGAGAAAAAAGGTCCTTAATTACTATTCCCTATACTAGATTACTATTCAGAACACTCATAGTGAACGGTCCATAATCACTACTTAATACACTGGATCACTACATTAATCAATATTATAGTGCATGGAAATTGTCACTAGTCACTATTCCTAGTTACAAGTCCCTTTATTTGAACACTATGTACAACACTATTATAGTGAACAGTGTTCCTTAGTAACTATTCTCTATAATGGAGCACTATATAGATCGCTATTATAGTGAACAATTTCAAGTCCCTAAAGTATTCCATACATTAGTAAAGTATATTTTTCATGCGACTGACACTGTGCATTATTGGTGTTCCGTGAGCACTCGGATGCATCGTCTTTAGTAGTGCAGGACTGTAAAAGGGTGCTGGATATTGCATACTGTCCAAAAATAGTGCACACTGTGGGGAGTTAAGTGTGGTTTGGGACACAGCCCGTCTGTACCTCTTATCAGCAGGTGGAGTTTCTTGATTCGCCGGGTTCTCCTGCAGGTCAGGCAGGTTGGCAAAGTCGTCCTGTTCGGCCAGTCCAATCGCCAACGTCAGCACCACCATCTTACCCTCCCTGCAGGACACACACACACACACACACACACACACACACACACACACACACACACACACACACACACACACACACACACACAGACTCAGCCATGCTGTTTATACTGTTTAAAAGGAGCTGGAATGAAGCTGAAGTGGTAAAAACGTAAAAGTAGGTCACGTTAGAAGTCAGAGAAACATCCAGGGTGAATATGTGAGACTCAATGTGACGTGGATGCTCTCTCTCTATTGCTCTCTCTCTCTCTCCATCACATACACACACACACACACGCACCCTGGCAGTGTCCTGAAGCTGCTCATGCCTCAGCGTTCGATCTGCCTCAAGCAGTGTTAGTGACTCATTCCTTCCTGCCACTCGTCCTCCTCTCCTGCCCTCTTTTCTTCCCCACTGTTCTTCTCTCCTGTCCTGCTCCTTCTCTCCACGCTCAGCTCGGTCCAAACTGTGCGTCTGTTTCATTAAAACAGACCTCTGACCAAATTGCAGCAATTTCCTTTAATTAGGCTTATTAGTATGCAGTTATTTTAGTTATTTTTAAAACACACTGAACACACAACTATTTAAAACACCCGTGGAAAACAGAATAAAACAGTAATTGGTCCCATCACCCAGTAATGACACAGATATCTGTGGTCAGGAATCTAATGTAGAGTAACAGCCCTCCAATTACTATTATAGTGAACAGAAACACTATTTACTACACTGGGGCAGTTTATAGAACATGATTATAGGGCCCTTAATCACCTTTCACTATAATGAATCACTACTAAAAACACTATTATTGTACACCATTATATAAGGCCCTCTAATCACTATTCACTATATTGAATCACTTTGCAGAACACCATAATCACTAATCCCATCACTATATAGAACACTATCACAGTGAACAAAGTCTCCTTAATCACTATTCACTATTTTGTATCACTAGCAAACAGAAATTCATCAAATCACCACAACACTGATATTAGGGGAGCAAATCACCTAAAAGCTCCCAAACAGGTTATTCCACAAAATGGTAATAGATGCACCGCCTGATGCCTGAGACGTTGTTCTACCAGAGTTTTGAGATGCTCTTGGTCCTAAAAGTAAACCCATTCATTTTGGAGGGATACATGTAGGCTGTCATAAGGCCAAATAATCACCACAATAAAACTGATTTACTTCAGATTCATCGCTATTTTCCCATCCTCAGCATCCATATGAACAAGTGGAGCTTCACCAGGGGTCGATAGTGAATAAAATGGCTGTTATTGTGTTGGAGACGTCTGGTTCAATTTATCTTCACTGTGAAGAACCTTTTCACACATATAAACGCACTCTACGCCAACTGTTCATCTCTTTAAAAATTCAGTTTCAGATCCACGCACCCTTGTATAAACCTCAGGGAGTTATTTAGATTGTTTTATTTAATTATCTAACCTGTGGTGTTTACAGGTATATCCACCTCTCTAATCGACCACAGCATTCTGTGTATATATTTTGAAGAGTTCGTTTTTGACTTTCTATGATATTTTATATTGCTCTTGTCTTTGTGTCTGTGCAGCTATTACATAAGCAGGATCATCTGGGATCAATACAGTTTTCTGATTCTGATTTTGGAGAATATTTGCATTTTCCATTTTTGGCCGCAGTGCTGGAAGTTTGGAGGTTTTGAAGTATGTTAGAAACTCCCCTCCCCTCCAGAAAACACTGCATTAATTACTGCAGCCCTAAAACAAGAGCCATTATCAGATCAAGCCTAAGATATTGATCACTTTCCATCAGCAGAGATTCCTCAAGGGCTGCTCTGGAGCCAGGTAGAAAAACATCAGCTGGCTCTGAATTGATTTGACCCAGTTCCATCTCCATTTAGATAAATGAGAAGTTTTTTGAAGTCCCTCCTTCTCGCTGCATCATTACAGGCCATTTAAAGAGGAGAAAAGAGGAATGTGTGATCTCTTCCCTCTCTCTATTTCACTCCCTGCCTCTTCTCTGTTCTCTGCTATCCGTTTTTTTTTATATCATCGTTTCTATTGTTGTTGTGCTCCTCATATATATCTCTGAAGGAAAGCTCTCCAGTTCAAAAGCTTTTCCTCAAGCATGCAGCATCTCGCAGCACAATGGCCGAGTCGCTCTGCTTCCTCCGAGAGGGCAGGAGTTTAATTGCCTGTCAGACAGAAATGAGGACTGGACCCTTATTCTTTTCTGCTCAGGTGGGTCCACATCAGCAGGAGGAGGCCTGTACCCACAGCGGCTCAGGAACAGGGGGAGGCAATGGGAAGATCCTGCTTATGGTAAAATTTAAACATGGAAATAGGAGTTCCCAAGTACCCATTGAAAAATGTAGTATGCAAATTTGAGCTGCAGTAAAGGCCGTTTATTAGTTTAATATAGATTGTTTCTCATAGTTCGTTTAAACTTGACTTAGTTGAGCCCAGAAGAAACTGCTTATGTTAAGACTGTACAGACACACAAACACAAAAAACAACATAAAATATAAACAGTCAAAATATGGTTCAGTTTATTAGTATTGGGTCATTGATGCATTTATTGCAATTCTCTCTCTGGACACCTGTCCTGGTCAGGCCAGTGGCTGTTTAGGGCCGCTGCTTTTTGGTTCATGTTTTGACTATGTTTTGTTTTTGGTTTTGTTCTGTGTTCTGTGGGGGACTCTTAAGTTGATAAGTGTTCTGGGTGTATGCTTGTGTCACGTGTTCTGTCATGTCATGTGTTTATTAAGTTCCAGGTGTGTCCTGTTTGGCGTCCTGATGTGTTGTGTATTTATACCAGTGTTTTTCAGTTCTTCCCTGTCTGTCCATCGTCCTTCGGGCACCTAGGGAAACGTATCTGTTTTGGTTTTTGGTTTTGGGCCCACGTGCCTCATGTTACTTTCTGGTTTTGAATAAAAGACACACGTGGCAATGGATCCCTGGTTTCTGGAGGCTCCCTGCCTGATTCTAGGTAGCTGCGGTCTGGAGCCTAGCGGCTCCGATCGTGGCACCACGAATATAGATGTGAAATTAAGTGATCAAGATATAAAACATCACCTACATCAGCATAAGTGGATTAACAATGAAAAGAGCAGAAATAATACTAACATTTCAAACCTGGACTGGTTCACAAACAATCTCACTCTCTTCCTCTTTCAATCTCTCTTTTTCTTTCTCTCCTCATTTTCCCTTTTCCTCTCCCTCTCTCTTTCTCCCGACCCTTTTTCTCCTCTCCCTCTTTCTCCCCACCCTCTCTCTCTCTCTGGCAGTAGGTTAAAGGAGTAATGATGCCGAAGACAGGAGATCACTGCTGAGTTCATCTCCACATAAACACGCACACACACACAACCTTACACATCCAGATACACACATACACACACTAACAAAAACATGGTGCTGAATGCTCCAGCATGCACTCTTTATTCCCCTCTCACAAACATAAACACATGCATACAAACACACACACACACACACACACACACACACACACATGCTCGCACACAAAACGTTTTACACTAAATGATCTTGCTGCCCTCAAACACACATTTAAGCAGCAGTATGTCAAAGACTCTTTCTTTTCGCCTGTCCTTTCTTTCCTGCATTGACTTCATTGATTCAGACGAAAGTATAGAACAGCTTATTAGTTGCTAAACTGAAAACCATGGCGGTTTAAATGAAGTCTGGGAGGTTCAGGGTTTGACCCGGTTGGTTTAAAACCCATCACATGAGCGTAGATGCATCTCTCAGTCAGAACCGACAGCCAGAGGCATGTTAATGTTAGATTGGATTAGATAGGACTGGGAGACCGATGGACTCTAAGAGGAGACATGAGACACCTGGGTTGCCAAGTGGGGAAAAATCAACAACCATGGCTTCAGGTCTCATTCATCAGTGCCTGTTCTGTTTTAAGTGGAAATCGTTGTCGGACTAATCCACCTCCCAGAGCTGTTTACCACCCTGCAGTGGGCAGGTGGACACAGAGAACCCAGACAGATGGACAAACTGGGAGACACAAGGGCTGGATGCAGCCAGGCATAAAAAAACGATCAAGCACAACCAAAAACACGGGCTATGAAACATGAGCAAATAGGCAAAACCCGGGCATGAGTAGTGTTTGGGCAAGTTACCATTTGTGAAACCAGCGCCTAAGCTCTAACCATGAAATGTTCAAATTTGCTGCATCACTTAATACTAAACATAGTGATTCAATGGGCTTTGATTTTGAACTGACTTTTATTTCCTATCCAAAACGACCAGCAAGGCTACAACTTTTTTATCGATGATGATAGAAGTACCACTTAATTAGCACTTAGAACTCTCCTGTGGGACTCGCACTGTCCTGAAACTTGAGGGTTTCTGCAAATTGTAAGTCACTTTAGATAAAAGCATCTGCCAAATGAATGTAATGTAATGTAATGTCAAAGTAGAAAATCTTTAGGACTACTTTGCTTCACAACACCCTGCATGTATCCCTCCACCACAAATTAGTTTCTTTTTAGAACCAAAAGCTTCACAAACATTTCTGGTGAAACTCAGGTGAAAAGTGGCTCAAGCATGTCAGTTTTACTGTGAAAATCTGCTCTGACAGAACTGTTTCTCCAGAACAGAATCATTTACTTGTACAGAAAATTTGAAAATAGTAGAATTCAGCTTTAGAAAAATACGATATTATATATTAGGTTTAAAATTAAAATGTAAAAAAAAAAGGAGCAACAAATTAGACAAATGCAAGCACAGAAATACATTTCTTTTGTTTTTACAACATGAAAAATGCTGCATCTTCTGTCAATGATTGAGTGCAGGACCACTGAAGATTGAGGGCATTTGATTTGTCCTATCATGAACTTGCCTTAACTGTCCTTTAAGTTCTTAGTTAAGAACTTTTTTTATATAATTCTTATGTTTTGTTTCAAAACATATATTTTGGAGATAAAAAAAAATAAAGGTGTAAAATATAATCGATGTTGACCTAGAAATGTAGGCCTAACATACATTATAGGAAAACTATAAATCAATATACTGCTACATAACATCAAACCCACCCCATCTTCATTTTTTGTGCACTATTTTATCTTTCTGGCTCAAACTCTTTACCTTAGGCCTTCAAGACAAAAGGCTTAAGCACCTCTGTTTTAATGCAGTGTAGCCAACAGCGAACCGCAAAAACAAGACGCAAAGCTCTGAGCAGGGAGAAGACGAGGGACAGTGTTATGTAACCAAACGTACAATTCTAACAAAGTACTTTTATTGAGGAAAACTGGGAATAATGGTATCAGTAAATTCTGGTGCTTTGAACATTTATTGAGGGCGTTTATGACAGATATCTCCTTTTCTAGTGTACAACATCCTTTATTGAAGTTTTTTCTATTACTTCCTATTCTACTGAATCTGAGCATTTGTGTTCTGAGGTGTTTAAAGACTAATATCTCCTATTCTAGTGTATCTGAGTATTTATTAATGTACATTTCCTAGTGTATAGGAGTGTTAATTGAGGTGGTAATGGACTAATATCTCCCATTCTACTGTTTCAAGTAAAGTAAATCGGCCCTCAAAGTCATACGTGGGCACAGCACAGTGTGAACAGTGGGAAGTTCTTTCCCACTCGGGGAGCAGTGAATGCGGATGGTACCTTGCTCAAGGGTGCCTCAGTGATGCCACTAGCCATCCTTGGATTCAAACTCATGACCCTCTAATCATAGGGGCAACTCCCTAACCACCAGACTACCAGCTAATTTTTGGACTAATATGGACCAATTCTGCTGTCCCTAAACATTTATTGAGGTGTTTATGTACAGATCTCTCCACACACTCTCCAAAACAAAAGGTTTGGGCACTCTATTCTAGTACAGTGTAGCCCACAGTGAGCAGCTAAAACAGACTCGAAGCTTTGAGCTCTGTTTTTGTGTGTGGGACAATCCATAAACCATGAAAAAGGAATTCTTTTTTTTTTTTGCTGAGGCAACACTACAGCAAGTGACTAGAGTAGAAAAAAAACTAAAACCAGGCAAGAAGAAGTGATAAGATATGAAAGAGCCAGTGAAAGGGCACGACCAAGCAAAAGGATTTAAAAAGACAAAAATCAAATATGAGCAAGAGATAAAACACAGACGTGTGTAAGTGACAGGACAAAAAAGAAACATATTCTAGGCATGAGCGAATGATAAGACAAAAGAGCGAAAAACAAAAACACAGGAGACAGACAAAACCAGCACTGCCAGTGTACTGCAGGGGTGTATTGTGGTAGGATTAAGGGTACGGATGTTTCAGCTGCTACACAGAGATGAAAACATCCACTACAGTGAGTAAAAGCAGGAAAATTGGCTGTAAACAATGTTCGTAGATGATTCCACGCAGCATACATACAAAGTGACAGCACAGCCAGAGCAGAGACTTTAAATCGGACGCGGTGGGAAAAACCACAAACTGCACCGCAGATGGTGAATAGAAACACAGAGTGAACGTTTAAATTCCAGACAAGAAATGAACGGATAAGACTATGCAAATATGCAGCATGGAGCTTAGAGGGCATCCATGTACTGCATGCTGGTGAAATACATATGCATATATGCATAGGGTACAGGAGGATAACAATAGAAACAGGCTGAGGATACCACAGACACATGAACAACAGAGAAAATAAGTCCAAGGAAATGTTAATACAACTACTATTCTAACAAAATATTGACAAAAAGTGAAGAGTGTCCTCCCTAATTGCCAGAGCTTTCAGCATTTATTAGAATGGAAGATTCTAATGGGGAATTGGGATTCTTAAAATCATTTATGAACATTATGTCCTCTTCAAGAATATCAGAGCATTTGTTGTTTGTGAACTAATATGCCTTATTCTAGGAGCATTTATTCATGTTGTTAATGGGCTAATATCCAGGATCAAGATCTGCAACCACTCTAAAATAATGTTGCAAAAAGCTCTTTACAAAGAAACTGCAATGAAATGAATAGAATTAAACTGATTCGTACTCACAGGAAAGATTTGACATCCATCCCTCTGTTGCGGATCTGCCCCATCATGTGGTCCCAGCTGCCTGGGTTCGAACGTGATCGTGCTCCTCCGCCCGTCCTGTAGCGTGACGCCCCCGCCCCAGCCGGGCTGCCACTGCCACGCACCCCCCGCGGGCCCCCCCGGTGGCCCCCACCCCCAGGCCCTGTGTGCAACTGGCCCAGGCTCTGGGAGGTGGCTGGGGGGTCGTTGGGCCCTGGCGGGGGCTGGTGGGTTAGGGGCTGCTGGAGGCTCTGCTGCCTGACCAGGGGCCTGGGGCGAGCTGCTGAGGACGGGATGTGCTCCAGGGTGGAGGTGGTGGACAAGGACGGGTCCCCAAAACTGGGCCCCGATGCACAGAGCACAGGGGCCAAGTTAGGGGGAACAAAAAATGTGAGAGAGAGAGAGAGATAGAGAGTGACAGAGAGAGAGAGAGATAAAGAGAGAAAGAGACCAATTTGGAAAGGAGCGGGCAAAAGGGAACAGGTGTGAGGTGATTGAGTAAAGGGGTAAAATGGGAAAAAGCGATGCACCTCAATGAAACGATGCATAAAGAGGAAACAAAGAAACAAAGAGGCAAAAATTAAAGTAAGGGTCATGAAACAAAACACGGAAAAAATCCGGAGTAAAGAAAAAAGGAAACAATTATGGGGGAAATTAAAAGGTATAAACAGTAAAAAGAGTGATATAAAGGAATAAAAGGGATATTAAGAGGTAAAAAGAGATGGGTATGGGTTATAAACAGGAATAAGAATATTAAAGGATATAAAATAAAAGAGGGAAATTGATTAGATGAAAAGAAAACAAAGAAAAGAAAAGGAAAGAGAAGGAAAAAAGAGAGAGGGAGAAACAGGGGATGAGAAGTGGCCAGAGAGGTGGGCAGGTATCAGAAAGACAGAGGGAGAGAAAGAAACATGGCGATACATATTTGAAGGGAAGTGGGGAGGGGTGCAGACATTTTGATACATTCCAACACAGGGGGACAGAAAGTCACGATGGGGTGATGAAGAAAAAAGAGAAAGAGAGCAAAGTTAAGCCACAGCATCACTACAGTCTGGAACAATGACGGGAGGCATGATATTCAACCAGATCACGTCTGAAAAAGAGCCCTGCATCGACTAACAAAACCACCGCTCCATCTCTTCCCCCACGTTAATTCTCCATATTTATGCCTCTGTCTTCTCTCATTCCTTCATTTCTCCAATCTTTGCCCCCCTGACCCTTCCCTCCCTCACTCTCACCTGTCCAATCTGACTCTCACCCCGCTCTCCGGCTCCAATATCTCAATTCAATTATCCCTTTCCGTCCCGCTCTTCCTCTCCCCCCACTGCCTCCTCTGCTCTGCGTCGTGTCTGATTAGTGTAAACCACTGCTGAGCCCCTCTGCCTGATGCTAATGCTCTGCTGGAGGATTTAGCGGCCGCTCCGAAGGCGTCTCCGATCACTGTGTTTGTGAACTTAATTAATTTCAACAATAACACATCAGCTCCAGCTATTCTTATAGCGACATCCATAAAAACATTGCTTTCTTTATTCGGAGCTGTGGCACGCGGCAAAAGTTTGAACCCACCTCAGTGAATATGCATGTCATCCAAAAGAAGATATAAAACCTTTTATATAAAACGATATAAAATTTGTTTCACAAATTAAAAAATAAGTCAATGTTAAAATGTAAATGTACAAACTGTTTATGTAACTTGTAAAATAAAATTTTCTGAACACCCAACAAGTAGTTTCAGTACACAGGTACTTTTAATTGGGTTTACACTATTTAGGCCCACTGCCTCTCATAGTGAATGATCTAACAGCAGTACGAGTCTGAGTTTATTCCACAAGTACATGGTCCTTCCCTGATTGCAGACAGCTGAAGCTTGTTTATGGGGTGATTCATGGAGCTCCATCCACCTTTGGAATGTGCTGGAATAGAGTTTGGAATCCAGATCATCAGTACTTGGCTGCAATCAAATGCTCACAGCAATGTTTTAACATCTAGCCTTCCCATAAGAGTATAAGCTGTAACTACAAAGAAGGATGATCAGAAGAAATCCTAGTTTCTACAACCTTCTGGACCCACAGTGCAGAAGAAACATCTCAGATACCTCCTCATCAAGCTTGATGAAGCTGTTTCATGGTGGAATGGGCTGAAGAAGTCATTTGGTCATTATATGTACTATTTCAACAGCTGAAAAGCCTTTCTAAATGTTGGTGCGTCCAAACTTTTGACCGCCACACTTCATCGAAGCACTTGAGAAGGTCTGGAAAGACGACGGTAGAGGATGGAGGTTAAAGCGGATGAAGAGATGAGTTACGGTACAGCGTGGTTCACTGGAAGACTAGGATGGAGCTCTAGTGTGTTAGTATGATCAGGCAGGTGGGCAAGTAGATTTGACTAAAGTCACAAAGGTCACAAGATACAGCACTCATAAATGCAACAATAGGGGCCAGTAGAGTACATACCACACATAAACATGTGCAGGTATGTACATTATGTGTTTCCCAGTATGGATTCCCGTGTAAAGCACAAATTTCGAGCTTTGTCCTGTACCCTCCTCCAAGTCCTGACTTTTTGGGTGTGATAAATAAAAAAACACAGGGAATTAATGTGGGTTCAAAGAAATAAACAAGTCAAAAGTTACTATTTGTTTTTGCGGCATAACATCATTCCACAACACCTCACACTGCTGAAAATGATATTAAACTCGAAGTGTGTTCTATGTTTCTCTATTATTCTGAATCTTTTTTTTTGCTTCTAAATGGATCGATACACCTCCTGGCTTCACCTGCCTTGCTCCATCTCTCTCCTAAATATTTCATCAGTGGTGCAATGAGGATCTGCCAACCTTGGGAAACTCCCTCTCCAGCCTGAATTGCGGCAAAACATTCACGCCTCCACTTCTCTTTAGCAGCTTTAGCAGCAAGTCCGAGGCTCCGAAGGTTACTGAGGTTTAGCTAAAACCTGTGGCTGCATATTCTTATACAACCTTGCTGATGAATTGAGGCACTTTTCTATAAGCATACAAGAATCGTGCTGTATATAAACTGTACTGCATCAGTACTGAACTTGCAGCACGCTTTATTTTTACCATGTATCTCAGTCTGGTAACAGCCGCTTTCAGCTCTGCTATTGAGCAACCCATGTCCGGCCTGGGTACAGGTTGCTTTATTTGTAATGGGAAAACCTTTCTATGCGAAACGGCCGTATCCTTGTGCCAGAGGGAAAGCGCCAATGGAGGAAAACGTGTAGGGAGGATGATGGAGAAGAGGAGAAAAATGTATGAAGTGTCATTCTGTAAGTCTTGTACCAAAAATAGAACCCAATAATGGACATGTTGGATAAGAGTGGAAAGGAATATTAAAGAGGAGAGTCAGGAGCTCTAGGGGAGTGAAGGAAAAGGGGGTGAAAATAATTTCACAGCAACCAGAAGCTGCTTAAAGATCTTCTCAACACTGTGCTGATCAAATAAAAGACAGAATATGATATATCTGATATGATAAATATCAAATCAAACAAAAAAGGCTACATTTCAGGTGTCTTGGCAGCTGTAGCAAACTGAGACTGACGTTTCCCCGACGTTTTTTACCACAATTTAAAATCTCAGATCTACTTTAAACTATTCAGTATATATTACAAATAATTCTGTATACAGTAAATGATTCTATATCTAATACGAATTATTCTGTAACTGTTATTAAACTAATGCATAAGTTCAGCAGTGATGAGAGTTAGAAATTAAAGTATGTAAATATGTGCCCTTGTCCTTTAAGGGCTTAATAAATTTAAAGTAATGATCAGTTGGCTGGACTATCGGCGCTTCTCCCATGAAGGCGGATTAATGTGTTTAACATGGAAGGCCACGGTCTCCATTCCTTCATGCTCCGCTACCCGTCCTTGCGAGAATAACCTTCAGTGTAAATGACCCCCATAATGGTGCACAACCCCATAAACATCTGCAGTAATATCTACCCAAACCTCCCCCCATCCCCAAAAATCCCCCATCATTCAGAACAGTCCTGTCGCTGCCACTCACTTGCTGGGCCTCAAGTTGCCGGAGTGCAAGTGGCTCTGGACGGTATGCCATTTCCCGGCCTTGCTGCTGCCTGCCCCTATGCTTCTGGCGCTGTCACTGCGGCTTGGGCCACACCCTGCCCCCCCACCCGCCTCCCCCTTCTCAAGCGTTCCACTGGAGTCAGCCGAGAGGGGGGGTACGGATAGACAGACAGAGAGAACGACAACAGACAGGATAAAACAATAAAAGAGATAAGGCATAAATTACGATTAAAAAAAAAAAGTTACATTGGAGACAAATAGTGTAGGGAGTAAAGCGAAGGCTGCACACCTGGTTTGAACACTTTATTTTGATGATCTTTTATAGATCTACTATAAACTACCTGGAAAAGCTACCTACAGGTATATCTTCAGGTAAGGCCTGGATTCATCCAGGCAGTGCTGAAAAATCTTCCTTGGTTAGTATAATTTTCATTAAAAACCAAGCAGGGAGCCACAAGACACAAAATTTACCAAGCCTGAAGGCTTTAGAAGTTCTCTGGGTTGATGGAGCTCCATCCAAGACGACTGGGAAGAGTTAGAGTGGCATTTGAGATCCAGAACTGTAACTGATCTCACTGACGCTCCCCAGCTGCAGTCAAACACTTGCAGCAGGTTTCCATCATTACAGGGAGTGCAGAATTATTAGGCAAATGGGTATTTTGTCCACATCATCCTCTGTATGCATGTTGTCTTACTCCA
>JBBPDH010000148.1:39652-49916 GCA_037974565.1 Clupeocharax schoutedeni
ATTGTGCATTGTCTGAATGCTTAGTAAACATGTTCATAGTTTTGTAAAAGATTCTTTTAATAATTTAATAATAATGATATAAAGTTTTTCAGTTTTCGGTTTCGGTTTTCGGCCAAGTGTTCCCCCATTTCCGGTTTTTGGTTTTGTTCCAAAAAAATCCTTCCGGTGCATCACTAATATATATGCATATATTACTGTTTTGACCAAATATTCATTAGCAAGAAAGACAGTCTGGCTCTATCTGTACATGGTATTGTGGTATCGTGCATTGTTTACCTACAACTTCACAGCCAACATTTGCAACTAAAGGTAGTGATTACATAAAGCTTTGTGAAGTTATGAACAGTCTTCAGATGGGTTCGTCATACGCCCTGCTTCTGGTCTGAGACACAGGGTGCCTGGCTAGCACTCACTAAAATGGCCCTGCATTACACAATGTTAATGCCGATATTTGGTAATATGAGTACTAGCTTCCCACACAACACACGGCTTACCATCAGGTGCTGGTTGCAGTGCGGCCAGGAGCAGCGGAGGCGTTAGAAAATCATCAAAATTGTGCAGTCAAATTATGTGCAGCGTGATATCATTACTCAGTACCTCCTACTGTGTCTTAATTTTACTCTAAACACTAGCGCTATGAGAACTAAAACATGCCCTATTCTAAACAGCATCAAGTCTTTGTAATATCAAGCTAAGACTAAAGGCTACTAGTGAACTTACAATGTTTTTAGTTTTATTTGAACATAATTATATTTTTTGTATTCTTTTTCTGGTACTTCTTGAGACTTTATTCACAAACTTAATGTAAATTCCACACACCTCAGCACACAGTGTGAACAGCACGAAATTCTTCTCTGTATTTAATCCATTCATCAAATCAATCATTGGGCAGCCAGGGGCAGTGTGTGAGAATGGTACCTTGCTCAAAGGCACCTCAGTAATGCCACTAGCAGTCCTGGGATTCAAACCCATGACCATCTGATTGCAGGGGCAGCTGCCTAATAACTTTACTGTAAATGTATAGTTTATAATATAGCTTACCCATTTGCACATACCATAGATTTATAGATTATTATATACTGTCTGATTGTTTGTCTTGCACAATGTTTTGTCTTCTCTGTCTATAATATTTCTACATTTTTCTACATTTTTCATTTCTAAATGTTATTTCTTCTAAGTATTTTTATGTACACTGCAGATCCATAACTCGAGCCATGAAATGACAATAAAGTTCACTTTGACTTTGACTTTGAACTAGGTCACCAGCTGCCTTACAATAAAAATACATTAGCTACTTATACACTAATACACTTACTATACATTTAACAGGTACTATATATCAAGTAGTGATGCACCGAAAGGATTTTTTTTTTTTTTGACCGAAACCGAAAACCGAAAATGGGGAAACACTTGGCCGGAAACCGAAAACCGGAAAAACAGTTTTTAAAAATTAAAATATTAAAAGAATCTGTTACAAAACTATGAACATGTTTATTTAGCATTCAAACAATGCACAAAATAATATGTAATTTGATATAATATATTTTACTTGGCCCCTCTCATGAATAGCCTAAAAGTAAGATAGCTGAAATGTTATACTGTGACGAGCGGTAGAATCAGGCGACACATGGACGGATGAATCCATTTCTTTTCTTTGCTTTATTTTCTTGCTCTGCAACAGCACGTACACACAAACTCTAACTCTCCAACTAACGGCGCCAAGCACCGCCCCTCCCTCTTATACCACCTTAAAAACCCACCAGTAACCATGGTGATGGGCAGGTGTTGCCCATCCCCCTCACATGAACCCACATGTCGTGGAAACCTGAACGTCCGAAACCAAACTGAAGGGAGTAGAACTGAACTGGACCAAACTGAGCTGGTACCAGTCAGTGGAGAACCCCCTTTAAATATATGGAAATGCGCCCACACTAGAGACAAGTTGACTGTAATCCAGTCTGGTGGGTGCAGTTTACGATTGTTGATCACTGTTTCGGTCAAGTTAAAAAAAATTTTTTCCGGTGGCTGAATATTGGATCCCTAATATCAAGTATAATAAACTTAAATTTGATATACCAATTTTGGTTTACAGCTGGGACCCATAAACACCATGTATACTAATGCAGGGATGATTGCATTTCTCTCCTAGGGTTCACCTGTAGGTGACACATGTGGTGGTCCTGATGAAATTCCGGTTCAGCTCGCAGCGGGGCCATGTGACACTTACAGCTTTTAGGACAATCTGCCAGGCTCTCGTTGGGGCGTGCTATACCAGTCGGAGGTGCTTTGTAATGATCACTTCTAATCTAGATTATGGAAGTAATATTACACTCACCTATCTCTCATCAAGGGATATTTTGGTGTGCTGGATTCCGGTTGACCCACTTACTTGGATATTTGTTGAGCTTATGCTCTGGTTTCTGTGCTTTCCTGCGAGTGCCTCATGAAGCTCTCAGCCTGTGCCACTCACACACTGCGTTTTTGTTCCACAGAGGGGAGAAGCTCCATTGAAAAACTGCGAGGTGATCTCAAAAATACAGCTGGGAATAGATGCACTCTAAGAACTTATCATGGGCAATTAAAGATTCTGTTCCCAATGTGTTGTGCTAATGGGTGGGAAAGGCCCATGCTAGAGTGACTGAGAGCCACTGCTGGTGAGACTGAAAATCATTTCAGCCTCATAGTTAGAGCAATGCAGCTGTTTATTTATACTCCCCATAATACCTTTTCCAAGGTTTGTTGCTGTTTTTACACCCTGCAATGCCTTTTTCACAGATTCTTTGGTGTCCCATTAGCACATCATCTGTTTAGTGTTGGTCAGTGAGAGAGTATTGTGCATTTGGTTTAATGAGGTGATGCCAAGAAAAAGCAGAGGGCATCATGCTGTTCTGATGAATCATTATCAAGCTTAACCCCCCCTCTTAGGGATCAGACATGGCTTCGGGTTTTGTCTGAGCTGGTATTTTACCATGTCTGGCAGTTCTTACCTTTTGCCATAATGAGAAAATAACAAGCAAGAACAAACCTAGAGTGGTGAAGGCTCTTGCAATGTATATGACGTCCTCCACTGAATTTTCTTAAACGTCTAGCTCTGTCATGCTCAGAGGAGCACTTGAAGACTGCAGGTTCCTGCTGGGGTTGTATACATTCACATTTCTATTTCGTCATTATGCAGATGCCCTTGCCAGAGAGACTTCAAATGTGCCAAAGCAATGCAAAGTACACATATATATACTGCAAGAACTAATTAAAAAGTATTCAAACAAACCTTTAGAAAGAGAAATGACACAGTAAATGGCAATAAGTGCGATATAGAGTTACATAAATAGCACCTAAAGAGTCTTCAGACTGAGCGAATATGACGAGTGGAGTTCAGAGGCAAGTTTGTTTCACCACTGAGGAGCAAGGACACCAAGTTTTTAAAAAGAACATGTCACAGAAATCAAGGCCTAAAAAGACATACAGGAGTGTAGGTCTGGACCAACATGCAGAGGAAATTAAACTCTTTGAAGCTTTGAACGAGAGAACCAGAGCTTTATATCAGACTCTTACTTCCACAGAAAGCCAGCAGAGTGATTATGACATTCCTGAATGCTCTGTAGAGAGAAATGTCATATGAAGGAAGGCCTTTGAGGGGAAAATTGCAGCAGACACAGAGCTAGAGCTTGAACAAGGTATAATGTGGCAGTGAAGCAAGGGTTCCCTATAGCCTTGTCTTTCCCAAATACAATACAGCTTGTGTCATAATGTCAGAACTGAAATCTGAAACTGACTCCAGCAACGAGCCTCACCTATCTGTTGCTACGCAGCGCGCTCACAGTGCCATTACGGAACATCTGGCAACATCTGTCCAGTAAATTTTCAATTAAGACATATCCACACTGTGCAGAGTGCGTAATTAAACAACATCACAATGTGTTGAGCAAGAGTACATGAATAAATACCTACATGTGATGAAATATGGAACTGGCATGCACTAAAATTAGACAGTAGAGGTCTGTGTGTGTTACGTAATGTAGACATGGTGGATGCTTTTCATGTAATCTGCCTGTAATTTCCAGTGGCCTCATGTGACATCGGAAGTCCCGTCAAAGTTTGGGTCATGCAGGCAGTGCTCTCTCTTAGAGGCTGCATTATTAAAATTTAAGATGCCAAAGGAAACGAAAGGGATACAAGAGCCACTTTTATTTCCATAGGGATCTTATTCAAAAGATGCACAAATGACTTTTAGGAATCATTTGTGCATGTCAAGAAGTTTTGGTTAGTATACTGAAAGGTTCAATACCAGTTTAATGTTTGTTTCTAGAGAGATACAGCCAATCATATATGAATTATTTAAGAATCATTTGGGGAAAGCAACAATATGCCTCTCATCTAAAAACAAAAAAAAAAGAAAGAAAGTAATAACAAACAAACAAACATGCAGGATTAGAGGCTCAGCACACTGTTCAGATCTAGGGAAGGAGAATAGCAAACAGCCTCTGTGATGAAGAGAATCACATCTGCGTCACCACCATGCAATTCCGAACTCACACACGACTGCTTTGGTCTCCTCATGCTCCCAGAGCAGTGGGAGCGCCCGAGTCATTAGTGGCACTGATGCAGAAAGAATGAGATTATTTCCTTTAGACGAACCAGACTGACCCTCTAGTACACACACACACACACACACACACACACACACACACACACACACACACATACTTCTGAAACTTGCCCATCCACCTTGAAGCCAATTGTATTACCAAAAAGAGCCAGGCTTTCTCTAAAATCCCTGTCAGCTGCGAACAGTTCAAAGGAAATTCAATATGGGGTGCGGCTCTCTGCTCTTGCTTCTCAAAAAGCCAACTCTGGGACTTCTGACAAATCCAAGCCAAAAGAAGCAGCTGTCACTGGGCCTGGGTGCTGCTCTGTAGCATAACAGAAGATCTGGGACAAACACCACTGGGCATCCTGGGGGCTTTCTTCAACAAAATGGCTTAAAGGCAGACCGGTGCAAAACAACTGCTATTCAGAAACTAGAGCTGCAGAAGAGTGAATGAAAGTGGTAGCGCTGATACCTGGGTTAGCATTGTCCGTTTCATTGTAGCTTTGAGACCAATCTTCATAACTGGGAGGCATATTTGGGGGAGAAATTTTGGAAGCCCCATCATAATATGCACTGAAACAATTACTGACATGTGAAACGTACTTAAATGTATGTTGATGACAATTGTTGAAAATTAATGCTAATGTTAGCCACATAACCAACTTTTCACTTCTCTCTTTCTTGAGACCTGAAATTCGTGAGACCGGAATTTCTTATTTGGAGGGAGTATTTTAGAAACACACAGTTCTATACACTGAAATTGGGAATGAGATGCTTGGAAGTGACTGGAAGTAAAAATGTTGATGACTGGATTAGCCTCTTTGTCACTTTGCCATTTCTCATTAGCTTTGAGTCTTCTTAGTCTGGAGTTATATTTAGAAAGAAATTGTAGGAAATAGTTCTTTATTGACATGGCATTCAAACTCTCATATGCAGAGCACAATGCATTAATAGCCCATCACCTTAACCGCTTCTTATTTGAGTTGTTGAGTTCAGTTTAAAGTGTTGTAAAATTCCATTCGGCTTCACCTGCTGTTCTGTATTGCTGGCTTTTTTCTGCTCTGTCCTCTGGGGGCCTTTAAGTAATCTCAGTTATGTCAGACTTGCATACACATGCACAGCTCAAGAGATTCAAATAAGGAAATAAGGCATTATTAGTCACACACACGGGTTTCCAAACAGATCAGCCTTTACCTCAAATTACTTGGAAATGAATGCTATTAGACAATGCAAGACTAATTTAGCCTAAAAGAGAATTATTGAGCATGAGTACTTCATCTAATACTCACTTAGTAAACACAAAAGCACAGCGGGTGATGTAATTGTATGCTGATTCTGTTGACAGATGATGCAAGATGGAGAGAGACAGGAGGATCAATTATTAATACATTTTCTGGTGCCCTGTGTTATGGTAGGTAAAGCAGCAGAATGTCAAAGAGACTGCAGAAGTGGCTACAAAAGCACAATTTTTTCACGGAAATAATCAACCAGAAAAATCTAAATGAAATTATTTTGAGACTCTTAGTGAACTCAACTGGAGAAATGCATTACACTCAAGCAGAACTTTGAGTCACAAATATTCCAAAAAAGCCATGTAGAGTCAGATGCCCAATTTGATGTTTATTCACATGCAGCATGGTCAGTTTCCCCAGCCGTTTGAGTCAGGCTCAGTGAGCAGTAAAAACTTCAGCATTTGGCCACATTAGGCTGTATATGGCCGTTGGGGTGCGTCACACTTGCTGCTATCCTGTTTACGGAACTCTTCCAAGGGCGACAGAGTTCCCGCCCTTCCCGGCCACCTGCGCGGAGGGAGTGGACGGAAGGTAAGAAATGCTGAGAATGAGCATTCGGCCGCTCCGGTCTCGTTTAGCGCGGCCCTGCAGATTGCAAGTGACAGATTGGCCGCCCCCAATGTTGCAGCAGTAGAAGATGACTGTAAAGCTCTCTTGCTCTCAGCCTGCCATGGTGCGCTCATAGCTACATGTAAACAGCGCCTGGGAAGGCAGAAGTGTGTGTGGTGCTTATGTAACCTGGCCGTTTTGCTTTAGACCGAAACAGCAGGAACGGAACAGACCCTGATAACCGTGATGGCCAAAGCGAGATAAATCCTGCTTCATCATGCGCGCCACATGGCACGAGCACCTGCAGCTCGTAACATCTGGCTTGGGCAAATCCAGGGCTTCGGCGCTGGATCATCACTTATGGCTAAATTATCCTGTGGTGTAAGGTTGTGTTCATTCACTCAGTTGCTGCTAATCTCCACAGCATTCCTGGGATATTAGTCAGCTGTTGAACTTTTCTGTTTACGAGTTTAGTGCAGGCCATTAGGGGTGCGGCGAGCCCCACGCACTGCTTGCCTCTTACTAAGCCGGTTACCAAATGAGATTCCTCCAACACAGAGCAGAGGTTAATAGTTCTTAATTACCTGCTTTAGAACAGCTCTCCTGTAGTTTTTCTATGAATGTTTCCATAGCTGATTTGCAGTGCGTGTGTTTTGTATGGTATGGTTTCTCCACTGTTGTGTTTATATATATATATATATATATATATATATATATATCACTTTCATCAGACTGGCCATAGGTGCACATTGCCTGAGGCACACTGCCTTTCTGGGCTTGGGCTCAGGATTCTAGCAGGAGATGCCTTCTCATCCAGCCAGGCCACAGCCCCCTTGGTAGGTAGTGCTCAGGGCATCTGGCAGCAGGGCCAATGAGAGCGCCGCAGCTCCTGCTATGACTCCAGGCTACTAAAATCTCACACCATCACTGTCTGAGTCATTGAATCGGTGATATATATATATATATATAAAAATTCCTCAAGGATCCGGCACAGCCATTCTGAGTTTCTAACCAAACAATCATGGTGAGATTGTCTGGCAATCTCACAAAACAAAGCGACGATTAAATCCAATACGGCTTATCATTCACATTTATTGTGGGTATTTGGCATTCAGCCTAAATGCCTGAGGAGGTAAACATTCACACACAACAGGAAAGAAATCTTAGATCTTAAATATAAAACCTGGTCCCCTGTCTTACTACAGGTCAAAGCAAAGAGTTGCAGAAGCCAATGTTACATCACTTCAAGCAACTTAAACAAAAATCACAGTATAAATGTTACATAAAAAAACATTTGAAACTCAAAATGAGTTTGGGCTGCCCAACTGAACTGCATTCATATATTTTATGACATAGATATTATATATTCAATTGCGTAATGTTTAAATTATTGATAAAGATCACATAAATATTTTCACTTTATCTTTTAGTGTAATTAAGTCAGTGCAGTTAAACCTTTGAATTGACTGTAATATTGCTGCAACTGATTGCCCTAATTTAGTCGCACTACCTCAAAAGATATGCTATGAATAGATATCCAGCTGCTCGAAGCTACATGAGTTTTAAGCACATATTTGATGACAGCAATATAGCAACACTTCACATTCATAAAATTCATAAAAATTCATAAAAACAACAACAGCTGGCTTTAAATAGTAAAAATCAACTGTTTCAGGACATTCCATTTGTTTTGCCTGCTTGTGCAGTCTATTCAGAAACAGTGTGGAGAATTCCAAAATCAGCCACTTATCTTTGTATGTAATACATCACATTCCAGCCTTTACCAAAAAAAGCTTAAACTTCAACTTTAAACCTTAAAAAATGACAAAATGCCGTGCAAATGCATCACTTAAATGCTAGTAACTAAACTAGACTTATAAAGATGTTTTAATTTGAAACTGCAAATAGAACTGTGTCAAAAGTTGTCAGTTTAGAAAAAAACACACACATTGTCAAACGTATTCAAACGTTTAAATTTTTTTTACACGTTCTTCATTATTTTTATTTGTTCTTCCAATTCATTCAATTTCAACAGTAACAGCTACAGTTTTTATGCCCTAATGATTTATTTAAAATCACCTACTAATGCCGCCACGAATGGTTGTTATATACTCTTTGCTGTTTCTCTTAGGTGGATTACATTTTACATGCAATATGATTTCTCATCTCCAAGTACTTTGCATGACTCCTCCAAGGCCTCTGGGTCACTTTCATATTAGATTCATATGGAAATCTGGTTTGATTTGGGAAGGGAAATTCTCAAAGCACAGATGAGCCCCAGCCTGAAAATGGGGTGAGATTCATAATGCATGGAGTTTGGGATGGCCTTTTCTGTGTGCCAGCCTCTCTGGAGCCTGTCCCCTTTCGCGCCATGCATGACAATGGAGGGAAGGTAGTGGTGAAGCATCAGGCATGTGTGTGTCTGTGTGTATGTGTGTGTGTGTGTTTGCAGAGGGGCAGATCTATGGATGCAGTAAGGCTTCAAAGACCCAGAGGCCCAGTTGCAGTCATATCTCATTCCTTTTGTCCTCGTGCTCTCTTTCAGCCGCTCTCTCAGCCACCGCGGATCCTCTTTCCAATCGCTCTCAAAGGCAGAAAACAAAAGACCACATCACAAGGACTGAGCGCCACTCTCTACCCCCTACCTCATACACTCTCTGTCTCCGCCTTGCCCATAGGCCCACGCAGCCGCACGTGCACGCACACACACACACACATCCCTCTATTCTCTTTTTGACACTGCAGTGGTACCTTAGGGTCTCTGTTGTTCCACTCAGCCTTTTCATGTCTATTTTCGCCTCACCTCAGAGTGCTGGAAAATATGACGGTCTGTCTGTTTTGATGAGAAAAATGGATGACGTCTTTGTCCGTGGTGAAAGAGTGATGACGCATGTGTATCACGCCGCTATTATGCCGCTGACAGTATTCGGCCCATTTCAAGGAATAACACCAGTGGATGAAATTGGCTATGGCCCCTGTCATCACAAATGCTAAGCCTCGCACATTACTCCAATAATGTAGAGTTAGCTATTCTTGATGTGTCTGTTTCTGTGCATTATTAGGACCTGATGCGCCTAGATTGGCTCTGAATATCTCTGCCCCATTGAGATCATCAGTGTGGCTTCTAACGGGAATGTTCTTTCCAAATAAAAGCGAGTAGGCCGCTTTAAATAGGCCGCCTTGTGCTTGTTCCCTTTGGCTCAATACAAAATGAACACGCGTCCGCCGCTTGTTAGGGGCGAACAAAAAGCTGTTGCTCGACAGCTGTTGGAGCACTTGAGTGACGTAGACTGACATGATGAGCATCTGCAGCTTTTCTCTGTCTGAGCTTGTGATAGCGGATTCTAAGGCTGCGAGTCTGATGTGTGATATGAAAACATTAACAAATCCCCCATCACTTCAATGCCCCCATCATCAAACACGCCTTTCATTATGCATTACCTCCCCGTTTGTTCCTGAGACTTCCTAAGAGAGCGCCCTAGCAGTCAGAAATATGCCACAGACATCTCTGTTTGATTAGCTTGAGCTTTCCTCGAGTGGATAAGGGCAATTAAATAAAAACATCTCTTCGCTTCTCCAGTTTTTGCACACAACTGTGGCTGAGTTTGATTTCAGCAATCATTACAAATCACACTATGTGACATGGATCTAATGAACCTGACTACAATATTTAAGTAGATTGTACAATGGTGTGTGTGAAGGTGTGTAGATTTGTGATGGTGTGTGTGACGGTGTGTGTGAAGGTGTGTAGATATACAATGGTGTGTGTGAAGGTGTGCAGATGTATGATGGTGTGTGTGAAGGTGTGTAGATGTATGATGGTGTGTGTGAAGGT
>JBBPDH010000150.1:12337-24658 GCA_037974565.1 Clupeocharax schoutedeni
TCTCCTAATCCAGTATCCCCCAATGCAGTCTCTCTCTCTCTCTCTCTCTCTCTCCCTCCCTCCCTCCCTCCCTCCCTCCCAATCCAGTCCCCCCCTCCCAATCCAGTCTCTCTTTCTCTCTCGCCCAATCCGATCTCTCTCTCTCTCTCTCTCTCTCTCTCTCAATCCAGTCTCTCCCTCTCCCTCTCCCTCTTCCAATCTAGTCTCTTCCTCTCCCTCTCTCAATCCAGTCTCTCCCTCTCTCAATCCAGTCTCTCCCTCTCTCTCTTTCTTCCTCCCTCCCTCCCCAATCTTCCTCCGCAATCCAGTCTCTCTCTCTCCATCTCTATCAATCTAGTCTCTCTTTTCCTCTCTTTCCTCAATCTCCCTCACAGTCCAGTCTGTCTATCCCAATCCAGTCTTTCCCTCCAATTTTTCAATGTCTCTCACTTTCACATTGGTTTCTCTCAGACCCTCTGTCACGCTGTCCTTTTCTCTCACCAGCCTCCCTCTCTTTACAAATCCAGTCTCTCTCGCTTTCTCAACCACTCTATTCACTTTCTGTCCAGTGTCTATCTCACTTCAGTCTCTCTAAGACCAGTCTCTCTCGATCACTGCCTTTATCTCTCACCCTCTCACCAGTTTCAATCTTTCTTTCTCTCTCTCCTGTCTCGTTTTCCCCTTTTTTTTCACTCTGTCACACCTCAGTCTCTCTCTCCTCAACCTCTCTCTCTCCCCCAACAGCATTTTTTTTCTTTAAGTAATGCTTAAACCATTTGCAGTGTAAATGATCTCGCCTCTCCCTCCTTTTCTACAGAATTACAGAGAGTACCACCTCACCAGCCCACCAATGGTGTGTGGCAAACACAATATCTTTGGAGGAAGGAGTGCTCGGGTGTGAAATGCTGCATGGGTTGCGATAGGCCTTGCTAATGTTGCAGCAGCCGTATCTGGCCGCACCTCGCAGCTTCCTCGCTTTTTCAGAATATATCCAGCCCTCAATGGCTGAGCTTTTTTACGAAGAGGGCGACAGGCAGACCGGGTCGTGCCTGCAGGAAGAAACATGCAGTAAATACTGCGCTTTGATATGCAGGCCCTGGCTGGAATATGCTGCGTCATGTGGTTGAACCGCCATCAATTTACTCTGTTAATCTGAAAGGAGTAAAATGAGTGAGGCCATGCACAAACACACAGACACACACACACAAGCTACTGTTAGGAAAAAGTCACTGTAAGACTTCAGACATGCATCAACATGTGTAATGTGTTTAGGTGGGTCATGAACTAGAAGGGATTAAAGAAAGCATCACACACTGCTTAAGTTTAAACGAATGTTTCAGCCAAAAATCTATTTTTCTGCTGCCAGCAAACCTTGTTTCTTGAAAATTCTACTCAATATCTTCCTCTATATGGTAAAATTTGGCATCAAAACATTCTGAAGGAGTTTTTTTATATAATTTAGGATAAATTTCCCCTTTAAGTAAGCTCAACCAGGCTTGCTGATGTGGTTTGAGACACTGATCCACATGGAGTCCTATGCAAAAGTCTTAGGCCCCTAAGCAAATAGTTTAAAGATATTTATCTTAGATAATAACTATGCTTTTCTGCCAAGTTCAGTTCCTGATTTCTCCTCTATGCCTCCAGGCATTGCATGGATTTGTATATCCCATATATTCCACCCATACATTCCTTTAATCTTATGAATTACTCATTAAGCCACACTAGCTATTTAACTGTAACACTGGGGTTCCACAATACCAGGTTTGGAAACAGTAAACATGTAAATCACTTACTGCCCAGCTAAAGAGCCTTTAAATATAAATTTCCTCACTTGTCTAAGACTTGTACAGTAATCTACATGATATATGATATATAAGATATATAAGAGACAAATACAGAAAAATGTGTGCTCCATGGCTAGGAAACGTATTAACAGCCTTTACTTTATCTTTACATTTGCCCTTATGTGCAATTCTAGCTTGTATGGTGCCCTGGGTGATCACACAAATGTCACCATTTCGATTTTTTTTGTGCAAATGCCCCGTGCTGCCACCAGCAAAATGCTGCCTTGGACACCTCTAAAACCAAAACGTGGAAGCTGCATTAGCCTCATAGTTCCGGTGCAAAAGTAACAAAGCACATATTGGACACCAAGCATGGCTTGGCTGATGGGCTACATTTGGGATGCGGGGAAAATCGAGTTAATCTGATTTATGGCTGAACTTTAACTTTAAAGTTGCCTCCGCTGAGACAGCGCTGAGTTAGTATCAGCTGAAACGGCGCTATGATCTAATATCAACTCCCCTCTGATGTAACCTCATTCATTAAGACACAAAATGTAAAATAACTCATCCTATGTAGATCTTATTCCGAACATCCTTATCCATCCTTCGGCTAGTAAAAAATCCCAAACCTGGAACGACTCCAGCAGGCTCTCAAGCAACAACGCTACAAGTGTCAGAGCATTTACAATGCAAACTATGCACGTTTGTATGATCTCAGATAGAGAACTAAGAGCTAACCCTGCGGCGGGCATGTTTCCACGGTTACTGTCAAAATCTAGGGGCTTCCAAAATCTAGGTTGAGCATCAATGCAGCGAAGTACACGCTGGTTAATGAATGCACACTCTGAGCCAAAGCTGAGGAGCAGGGAAAAAGGAGTTGGAGCGATCCTCACAAACAGATGCTTGGGAGGATGAAAGAGAAAAAAGTTTTTTTTTCCCTTTCTGTGTTTTTTTTTTGAAGGTTTATATAAGAGATTCCATAACCACTGCTCTCCTTACGTGCACTAGCCCATAGTTTCCAAATGGAAATGCTTTACATGGCAAGGATACTTTTATACAAGAAAAGCCATCAATCATAACGCCCACCCTCCCCACCCTGCTGCCCATCCCTCACGTTCACAGGTGGTCATTATGGCACTGGAGAGGAGAAAAAGGGGCAAGTGGGGTGATGTGGCTGGAGAATTGTGGGAAATAAAGATGGAGGAAAGGGGTCTGGTACGGGGTTTTGTGTGTGTGTGTGTGTGTGTGTGTGTGTGTGTGTGTGTGAGCGGAGAGACAGTCTGAGGGCTAAACGCTCCCACAGGGCTTTTGTTAGAAACAGGAATAATCTGGCTCCAGCTCTACACTGGCAAAAGTAGTAGGCCTCACTCAGGACCAGGGTTGCCATGGCAACTGGCGAGCCCAGCTTGTCGGATCTGCTCAAGCCTGCTTCCACACACACACACACACACACAGACATGCACAGAACACACGCGCACAAGGGATTATCTGTATGTGTGTGTGTGTGTGTGTGTGTGTGTGTGTGTGTATGTGCATGAACATGTGTTTGTCTCCATGTACATGTATGTATATTCTACCAGAAGACAATGTCATCCTCAGCCAGAAAATTTGGCTGAGAAAATAATTTTTATCTCGTGACTGCCTTCACCAGAGCTTTTGGAGCTTTCAGTATTTATCTTTGCTTCTCCTCTTTTCATTTCGTCTCTTTTCTTTCATGAACTAATTCACATTTCGCCTCCGTTCTGATGCTAATCACAATCAGAGCCAGTTTAAATTGTTTTGGGGAGGGGGGGCCCAAAAGCTCCGCTCACAATGTGCAATTGAGCTGCCTGGCTGTGTTAAGCGATGTACAGGGCTGTGCTGAATGGTTAGAACAGCATGGAAACAGAGAAGCCTGAAACAAATGGGGAGTCCCTGGCCTCAGGGACTAGCAGCTGCTTTTCCACCCACCGAAATGACTCACGGAGCGTCCGCATACAAACTCCTGTCCAAACCAATTCACACTGCCAGCAGAGTGGGCTCGGTAAACCGACCGCTCTTAGTTCCATCTGGATCTCGATTTCGCTGCGAAAGTGAGTCTGGTTGGGTGCTCATGCCACGTGTGAAGGAATAAGATGGTAAATCCATGCCTCATCACTTTTCTGCAATTTTCTGAGTCATCAGGAGAAAATGACCAACTTGAAAAGTCTGTGCAGCACCGTCCACCCTTCCACCATATATCACTGCAGTTCATGAAATGCTGTTACAACTCATCCAAGAGATATAATGATCTGAAACTCGAGGGTACAGATACATGTGGGTCTTAAATTGGGCCAGAACAATCCAGGGTCCTCTAGATAAGTCATCTTGGAAGACTCTGACACCTACATTCTCCAGGAGTTCATTGGTTGAGAATATTATTCGGCTGGAAATGAATCAGAAAGCCTATAATGTATAACTGTTCTACTGAAAATATCATGAAAGATTTGCTAGTATTGGCTAATATCTGAGCAAATGGAACTAACTATTTATGTGCTTTTGTCAAATTTTGCAAGTGATTTAAAATGTGTTTTTAAAGGTTTATGTGCCTTTACTCTCTGATTTTATAGAGCTCATTCAAAGCAATAGAAGTTCGGTCTTGTACAACTGGAAATAGCTGTTTTTGGGCCTTTATTTTAAAGAGTGTAAGATCATGGTTCAAGAACGGGGTCTCTAGCCACTCTGGAGCGTTTGTGAATCTGACCAGAACACCGTGTTCTGCACCTCTGGCCGTGCACTCTCCACATTGGGCTGATCACTCACACCTCTCGCCAATCAAGGCTTGGCTTTTGGGCCAACCTGCTCGGGCTAAGCGCTGATATTAGGACCAGCAGCTTGAGGCTGGAGTACACGCCAATTACCCAGCCTCCACTCACACCTCCGGACCAATTACTCTCATTTCCTGACAATCTGCGACGGAGGACTATTTTTTCTTGTCTGAGAGTGATTCCATGGTACTGGTAAAGAGCTTGATAGACTTGAGCAAGGATATGGTTACTAACAGGGGCATTTACCTGGTAGCTTTGATACACCCCTAATCTTCATGTCTTTCTCCCCACTTAATGCTAAGTTTTTATCCCCTGTGGGGACGCATTACAGCGAGGCCCCATCTCTGGATTTACAGCTGAATGATGTACAAAATGAAGGCAAACATCAGATATTTGCTTGTCAACAGAGTGGATGTCAGTGCTGTCAGCAGCAGAATGGACTACTTTAATTTGGGAAGAATGGCTTGGTTGTCATGATGCGTTGCTATGTATTTAAGCACACTACACAGGATCTCATTGTGATGGGCAGTTTGGTGGCTTAATTATGAAGCTGGCACGAGTATCATTCACCAAAATAAAAAGCTGAGAATAGCAGATGGCAATATGGATAATGACGAACGAGTGAAATGTATTCTCTAACATCGACTTCTAAGGGTTAAATATGGGGAGCGATCAACTAGAACGGACAGATAACACCTCTTAATATGGCAGCGTGTGTTTCTTGGCACAAACTATTTAAAAGGCCCATATCCTACGATTTTCTCGTAACATCTTTTTTTCCCCTATCAGTTCCACTTGTAACGTTTGCGTGGGTTTCTAAATACGGACTGAAAATGCTTTGCAATCAGGCAGCATAGATCACAAAATAGCTATTTTGTGACAGTTTCGATTGTTTATATTAACTAAAAAACAGTTTCAATTGACAGCAAGTTAGACCTAAACAGTAGATGCTCCAGATGTTTTATTTATCCTCATCTTCAGAAACGCTGCAGTTTTGGAGAACAGGCGGCTTTTGGGACAGTAAATTAAATTTTAGTCAGATCCCCTGCTATTTGACATTATGCAGAGAGAGTGAGCACAGACGGAGTGAGTGAGAGCGCCGCTCTAAAGCAGTCTTGCTTCTGTGGTGCAAGCCTGTTTGCTATACCAACAGAAAACACTTACGACTGCAGGACGCTGCAGTTGTAGAAGACAAAATCGGTGGTGATGAACTTGAGCCCCGTTTCCTTGGACCTGAGGGAGAGCTTAACCACTCGTTTATCACCTGGGTAGAGGAGGAGATAAGAAAAACAAAAACAAACAAACAAAAAAACAGGAAAAAGGTCAATTAGCACAGGAACCAGACAGGCAGAAATTCACACAGCAGGAACACAGCAACTGTCCACCTACCTGCACAGAAATTCACCTGCACGTAATTTCAAAATTCGTAGCTCTAATAGGTTTGATTGCGAATGCATTTATCCACTTCCTCCATCTGCAAGCGAAATGCACTTACGGTTCCAAACTCGACGGCCCTCTTCTTCCACTAATGACTAAATTTTGGGGCATTCAATTATACTTGTGTGCCTCACTTCACCATAATTGGCATAATATATCCATTTGGACATGCCATAATTGTCATTAATGGGAATATCAGGCTTGGGTAGAAGTCTAAAGGTTACTACTAGTACATTTCTGTTCTTGGAGTACCTTGAAAAGATAAATAAAACCCTTGGATTGCGTTTCAGGTACATTATGAGCACCATCTCTGTCCTTGGACATTTTCTCTAACAGTAATAGCTATGGAAAAAGGAATAAACGGTGCTGTTTATTGACCCGTTTGTAGGGACTGCTTAAATATAAGCAGTATATTTTGCAGTTAAAATAACAGGGTTTAAATTAACACTTGCAGCACATGTTTGAACACGTTCAGGAGATCTGATTTAGAGATTTTGTCAAATATACTATTGTCTGATTGTTATGGCACTATAGTGGTGCTGGAGGTAGATTTTCTCAAAATGTATTATTTCCAACAAGCAATACAGGAATGCTACAAAGATGCCTGCTGAGTGTTTTTAGTGTAAACAAGTTAAAAGATCCTCTGCAAAAAACAACCTATTAAATATTACATTTTCTGCAGTTTTTATAGCAAAAAAGTGCACATCTGCTGAGTTTAACATATAAAAAATATAAAAGTCATAACTTTTGGACAGGCCACATACAGCCACCACGTGTTAAGTCCAGCAAATAAAGAATAACTGTGTATTATCGTGTGTAGAAGTGTATTCTGTGTAGATGATGTGTAGTTATTTTAAATTAAGAAATTTAAACAAAATTTGCAGCTAATTGCATCCTGTGCAATATTATATATTGTCTACTCACCACACTCAGGTATGCATCCCAATCACACTTTGGTTACACTGTTGTATTGTCCATTTATTGTATTGTTTCTGTCATCCCTTGCACTTTATTCAGTGCGGCTACCTGCCTACTGTGCAATAATCCAACTAATGATGCAATACAAGTCACTCTGGAAGGTTTACATACTATACTGTCACATACGTCGCTGAACGTTGTTGTGATATTTAATGAACTGTTTGTATTTTTTCTGTTGTTACTTTCTCTTTGCTGAATGTTGTACGTTTCTGTATTTTGCCATGTGGTCCTTTGAGAAATGTGGTCCAAACTATGGACAAAAAAATAACTTAGAAAACTGAGTACTATAGAAAAAGATGGGAAATTATTCTTGCCTTCTAAGGGTTTAGGGTTTGATAACCAGAGGTGGGTATTCGAGGTCTAACCCCTGTTTTACACTGGATGCGTGTCCGCTGCGTTTCCATTCCGTTCAAGGCCGTGCGCCAATTCGCACTGGACGCATTTGTGGTCCGTATCTGACCCGGCGCGCCACTGGTTTGCGAGATCATATGATCACGGGAGAATTGTAAGATCGCGTGGGATAACGCGATAACAACTGTGGGTAAACCAACAGCATTTGTTTTGCTGTTTATTTGCTGATTTCTGCGCACTACAAACTTTAGTAGTAGGCTTCCTAGTTAATTTTGTCCTTGTTTGTGTTTAGCATTGTGTTGCATTGCTGAGTTTAATGTTGTGTTGGTCATACTTTATTGTGTTGTAATAAAGAAAAAAATAATGCCTTTATAGTCCACCTTTGAATGACATTGATTCGTTTTTTTGTTGAAATACATTGGTCAACAATATGTGGGTCATATATATATGATTTTATAATCATAAAATTATGGTCATCTGGAGTTGGCGCATGCGCTCTGTGTTGCGTTCTTGATCCGTATCCGTCAAAATTAGACTTGATGCGCATCTCGGCGGACTGCCGGAGATGTGACGGAGCAGAGATGTAGCGGAGACGCAACGCATCGGATCTGGTGTAAACTGATGCATTGACTTTATTGGTGCTGATTAGCTGCGGCTGCCGTGTCGGAGACGCACCGCAACACAGACACATCCGGTGTAAAACAGGGGTAAAGAGTAAATATGCTCCCAAGGATTTTGTTCCCACTGCCATGGTTCTCTAGTCCCCTCTAGCCCCAGCAATAGCAGGATACAGGTGATTACAATAAGGTCCCGAGGAGGGTTTTTACTTTTTGGACCTGGATTACCGGATTACCCACCTCTGTTGATAACAGTAAGACCCAATTACTTCTCAAAAGTCCTGGACCCGAATTGTGAGTGACTGTGGGGTGTGTGTGTGTTCCATCTCTTCTCCTTACCGTATCCATGTGTGAGTGTCGGGATGTCCCGTAGAGAAGGGGACATGCAGAGCACCTGGCCCTTAGGAAGCACCTCGCCGGGGCTCTCACTCAAATCTTCAAACACACATGTCACACCTGGCGACAGGTTCGGCACGTTCGCCACCCTCACACTCAGCTGGAATGCAGGAAACAAACACAAACATACAGAGATTGACGAGGACACAGACACACAGGAACTGCCATGAAGCTCAATAAAATTGTTTGATTCACACAAGTAAAAAGAAAAAAACTACTGAAGCACCACAGCTCTGCTCAAGCATAGAACTGTAACCAGCTTGGACAATAGTGTGCCTCTGATTTTAGTTAATGGCCTCATTTAAATATTTATTACTCAAGATTGTTAACTACACGTACATTAAGAATTCATGGCACATTCATTAATAGTATTTTTCCGATGAGTAATATGAATATAATGTAATGAATCAAAACCTTTACACTCCATCATATGCTTCATGATAAGATCATGTAATAAAACACACATCCCTTCTTTTCATGGAATGCGTCAAAAGACATTCGAAATTCATTCATTCATTACTGCTCCCTGACTTACCTTCAAAAACTACTGAGTAATAAAATAGTGTCAGTTAATAAAATTCACAGCATTTCTATAGATTACACAAACTCACCCAAGAGGTTCATAAAAATTAATTGATTAATATTTCAAAAAGTGATTATTATGAATGAATTACATATGAAGAAATATATTAAAACAGCTGTATTATTGCTGCCAGAACAAAAAAAATGGAAAGAACTTTCTTGAATTTCTTTGCAAGTAATGCAACACGATGCTTTTCTAAGCCACTTGGACCATTTCTGTTGGTCTGTTTAATGTTTAAAAGTTTTTAAAGGTGATGATTTATTCCTTCCTCTATTTTTTCACAATGGTTTTATGTTTACGTTTTACATTTAATTCACCCAGTCTTATACTCTGGGGAGACAGGAGACACAGTACAGAGCTTCTCATACACTCTGGATGTGAAGAGCACCATCATAGCATGGTTTTAGCGCCAGGTTTTAACTTGATATACTTCATGTGAAGCCATCACTGTTGATAAGGTCATTTTTATAGAATAATCATCAAAACAGATTCATTAAATTGTCATGATGTGATTTTGATGCAGATCATTTAAGTCATTAACATTTTTAGTACAGAAAATATTCATTAAGTCGTCATGGAGCTATTCTCATGTTAATGTAATGCCATTAACATTTATTAGTACAGAAAATTGTTCATCAAATTGTCATGGAGCGGCTGATGTAGTTAATGTAAAGTCATGAGAATGAAATAGTTCAGAAGTCATTTGCTAATTGGTCATTCTATTTTCAGGTTTCTTATTGTGTTCACTAAATTGTCTTGAATAAATTTGGTTAAGGCAACAGAACGTTCATCATTTGCAGCTTGATGGTTTGGTGTGCTATCCATCCAGATACTAATATTCTGAACAATGACATATTTAATACAGTATTTAAACTGTGTGCTAATAGAACATGAAGTGGTCAGGAGAATTGAGAATTGCCACTTGATGTTGGCTGATGTCTTCTGAGTTGAAGGGGCGCTAGAGGGCGCTCTTGAGAGTTCATAACAAATGTTTTCCAGTGGCATTTTAGTGCAAAATTGTCATTTGTTCTACATGCAGTGGCTTTCGTTTTCATAAAACAGAACAGAATAACATTTTCAATCCTGGTCTGATATTTTTAAATGTTGTACAGTTACAAGACTTTTTCAGCAGTGGCTACATTCATGATCTTAGTGGGCACAAACAACCAATCAGCAACTCAGCTTGCCAACCATTCAGCAATCAGTATCCAGAAGAGTCTTACTGCACAAAACCATGTTTGCTTTAGAAATGTAACTTTTATTTAACTTCGTCGTTCCAAAATTTAAAGTAATCCTTTTCGAAACCTTAAAAACTAACCCTAACCCTTAAAAAGTTTTTTTTTCTAATATTAACTAATATTACAGTCCTATTTGCCCCAGTTCAATTAGGACTTACAATTCATAAAATGTCTTTTTAAAATAGTTCCGTTTATCAGGATAGAACCAGCACAATAAAGCAACTTTTACTGAAACATCACTACTTTGCCAACTTCAATCAAGAAATTCATACAAAACTTTTAATACATAAAAATCTCTAATTAAATGCTTCACGCTATACACAAAATATCACTGAATAATGTGATTATATTGATACTATTGTGATGCTGTCACGGCTGAAGGTCGTATGGGCCAGTTTTCTGTTTGTGTTCTGAGTTTTGTTTATGTCACGTGCCTTCTGTCTTGTAGTCCCTTTGTAGTCCTTAGTCACGTGTGTCCCCCTACACCTGTTCCTTGTTAGTCCTCCCCAGGTGTATCTCGTTTCCCCAGTCCTGTCTGTGTATTTAAGTTCTGCCTGTTCCTCAGTTCCTTGTCGATCATTGTATTGTCTTTAGAGCCCTCGTGCTAATTTTGTTTTCTGGCCTAAATAAACACCTTGTTTAATGGAGACCTGGGTTCCTGACTGTGTTTCCCCAGATAGCTCTCGGCGCCTGGGGGTTAGCCCCAGACATCGTGACAGATGCTTTGTAACATATTAAACACATTGTTGAAAATTAGGAGTGACATTATTAAAGAGTGCGCTGAACTGCTGTAACTGAAATGGTCAATGATTTTTGTTGATATGTATATCTTCATAAACACCCACAGGTCCACATGTGGAATATCTGAGGTTGGTTAGTATTCTCGAACAACAAACAGTTAAATACTACAACGATGCAAAGAAAGTGATTTTAAACGTGTATATCATTTTCACATTTATTTACATTTGTCAGTTACCGATTTGCTATAATGTGGAAATGATTTTTGTTCAACATATAATCAGATTCTACGATTTGGTGACACTGTGGAGGAGAGTGAAAAAGTCTAGTCCACAAGAAAGACTTATTCACCTGTGTGGAGGCAGCGGTCACAGACATGTTCCGAGGGTTGACGGTGATGTCCACACACTGTTTGAGCTCGGTGTTGAAGTGTTGAGGCACCTCCCATTTCTGACAAGCTTCCTTCCTGGAACACCTAAACACACATTCAAAGCCCAGATTAGACTCCACAGTCCATGGCTTGCAATCGCACAACATCCCATGTTTACTGGCCTGGTAATTTACTGCTCTGCCTGTACTGTAAGTTGAAGTCTTTAATTTATCCCAGCTCTGACTTTGCCTAAACAGTGGCTACTGCTTAGTCTGGAGCTAAATGGCAATCACACAATGGGGGAAAAAAGGGGGAAATAAACTGTATTTCATGGGACAATCAAGCAAAATATAACAAATACAAAAACTTTCAGCAAACTATTTCTTGTTTAAATTCCTTGTGTCAAAGGATACGTGAACATCACTAATCCTTACTTTTTTGTTTCACTATTTAAACATTAGTTACTGGGATACAAATTCATGGTGCACAAAACACCCAAATCAATAACGCAAAACATCTCCAGCCTGGGTCAGGGACGCTATTGATGATGTTTATGAGACCTTGAATGCGTGTATTTTTCATGTTTTGTTTTTCTTGCGCTGTCTGTGGAGGCGAGTGGCCTGGTTTTCCCGCGAGCAGATACGCAGAGCGGCAGCCGGATATTAAAACATTCATAACGCTGGCACATTTGTTAGACGTGTTAAGTGGCGTTAAAAGTTGCACATGTTTGTGCTAGGCAGATGAACTGAGGAGGGTATGTGTGTGCGGGTTTGGGAGGAGGGGGGTTACTGCGGGTTAATGCTTGCAAATGGGCTTAAATCTCCATTTTTCCCCCCTCACTGTGAGCTCTTAAAAATGCCACAGCCCTCAGGCCAAACTGACCATATCTATCCATAATATATGTGAAATAAAACCTGGTTCTGTTAGCTGCTTTCAAAGTGACCAGGATGGTGGAACACTGGCCTGGTTAAACCACAGCTGATGAGCAAAATAATGTTGTTTTACTTAGTGAAAGTGACCATTTGTCATACATGAACACACCTCTGCACACAGTGTGAACAGCA
>JBBPDH010000151.1:33515-53144 GCA_037974565.1 Clupeocharax schoutedeni
GTTAGGACTCGACGGATCCGGTTCAATCGAGACCTCGGATTCGTGATTCATGAGTCATTTAATGGATCCGGGTGATTAACCCGGATGAGTCGTGAATCGCTCACCTCTACATGACATGCTATTTCTCTCTCTCTCTCTCTCGGTGAACAGTTAGGACCCTAGTGCATGCAACTCTGTGCTGCTAGAATACAGTACCTGTAGTAATACTGTATTCATTCAGACTCTAGCCATTTCCACTACTGCACTAAATGTTGTCTTGTCCGGTTGTTTTTTTGTGTTTTTCTTGCGCTCTCTTTTGCGCTGTCTGCGCTGGTGGTTTTGTTATGTTTCTGTTTCTGTTCTTGTTTTGCACCGTGGTCCGGAGGGCATGCTGTTTCGTTTCACTGTGCACTGTGTGTGTATGGTCAAAATGACAATAAACTTGACTTGACTGTTGTACCAACGAAAGCTGACTGACTATGTTTACATGACCGTAGCTTGACAACCTTTGTTACTGAACAAAACGCCGCATTCCTGCTGCTGGCAACGTGCCAACTGATGCTACTAAAGTGAAAATCACCAGAAAGTATTTAACATCGTTATCAAATCAGGGGTGCCCAGCTCCAGTCCTGGCAGTCCAGTGTTTGGCTCTGAAGAGCTTCTTCTGCCTTCACCGTGTGCTGTCTCTGTCCTTTTGTTTAAATTATCTTTCCTGTATCTGCTCCTTTTCACCTCTTTTAATTAAAAATGATTCCAGACACACATAGAGGCATTAGACTCTAACTCAGGTAATATTTTGCCTTTGGTCTTTTTTGTTTTTTGGCTTCTAGCAAGACAGTGGGAGACTGTGGGGCCTGAACAAGTCCAGGCCGGTCCCAGATTTTATAGGATGAAACAGGTGAACAGGGTGTGTGCAATGTGTCTCAGCTTGACTTTCCTGTAAAAAAGAAAGGCAATCTTTGTGTATAGTTCGTAGGGGTAGGTATGTGTGATGTAACAGGAGGTTGTACTCTGTTCTGCTCTAAAAAGCAGAACTAAGTATGGCTATAAGTATGTGTGTGAGTCTATATGTATCTTTATAAATCTGTGTTGTTTTCCAAAGAAATACAGAAAACCTGAAGACTTCCAAATAGACCTCAGAGAAGGTAAGAGTTCTTCCATTTCCTCTGAGAGGTTGGAAAATTAATTATTGCTGTTTTTGATACTTAAATCCACTCCAAAATTGGCATATTAAGGATTTTAGGAAATAGTAAAGAAAAAATCAAATCTAAGAAAAATTTAGGTTATGGGCTCTATAAAGCATCCTGGCCACTTCAGGTTTCATTACATTGGGAGGTTAAACGTTTTGTTTACTGTGATTTGGTGCAGTGTGGTGAATGAAAACCATTGTGATTATGGTTACGGTCGACAAACTTCCCTATTTGTCCTAATATATCAGACCTCAGAAACACTAAAGTCCATAAAGTGGGCTTAGTTTGGTGAAAATGTCTTGCCCATCTGTGGTTTAGTGTAACAGTCTGAAGTGAAAAAAGCAGTCAAAAATATAATAACATACAGGGTGGATCACATGACCATCCCATGACGTCACTCACTTTTATGCCTTTTGTTTATTATTCGTACTTATTGTTTCTGTCTGCGCTGTTGTGTAGAAATCAAAGATGATGATAAAGGTGATTTTATCGCAGACATGTTGATGACTGATGTTCAAGTCCAGTCTGTGAGATTCTACACTCTCAAGTTTTTTACATTGCACTGACAACAACCTTATTAGCCTGCATTGTGAATGTTAGCATGTGTATTTTGTATGGTTGAACTTTTCACAGGGAACCATCCAACTGTGCGTGTGAAGAGTAAAGTCCCTTAAATGGGGCAGTCCAGCAGTGGAGGGGGAGCCCCTGACCAAAAGTGAGTAACTTTTTCCATAAGTATGTTGAGAAAATGTTGTCACTTACTCAATAAAATAATTTTTGCTTGAAGGTTGAGATATGCAGGATCTCAAGAACATGGGAGTCTGAAGAGTGACCGGTCCCTCAGGAGTGGAGACCAAGCCATCAAGCAACCTCTTCATCTCAGCAGTGGATCAACAGAATCCAGCCATACAAGGAAAGACCAGTCTGTTAAAAAACCTCTTCATCTCAGCACTGGAGGAGGAGAACCCAGCTGTGGGCCTATGAGGAGTAAGCAGTCCGTGGACTGCAGCAGTGCAGGAGACGAACCCAGCTGTGGGCCTATGAGGAGTAAGCAGTCCGTGGACTGCAGCAGTGCAGGAGACGAACCCAGCTGTGGGCCTATGAGGAGTAAGCAGTCCGTGGACTGCAGTAGTGGAGGAGAAGAACTCGTGGTTCTGAGGGAGGATGAATCCACTGAGCGACCTGTTCATCTCAGCAGTGAAGGAGAACCTAGTTGTGTGCTTCCGAGGAGTGAAGAGTTCATTAAGCAACTTATTCTTCTCAGCAGTGGAGGAGGAGAACCTAGTTGTGTGTTTCCGAGTAGTGACGAGTTTGTTGAACAACCTCTTCATGTCAGCAGTGGAGGAGGAGAACCCAGCCATGTTTCTATACGGAATATGCAGTCCATAGAGCAAACTATTCATCTCGGCAGTGAAAAAGGAGAACCCAGCTGTGTGTTTCCGAGGAGTGATGAGTCCATTGAGAAAGCTATTCATCTCAGCAGTGGAGGGGAATCCAGCTGTGTCTCTACAGGGAGTGACCAGTCCATTGATCAAGCACCTCACCTCAGCAGTGAAGTACACGAGGAGGGACGTGTGTCTACGAGGAGGGACGAGTCCATTGAGCCACCACATCATTTCAGTGGCAGAGTTGTATCCTCTGACCAGGAGTAAGTAAACCATCTTACTCTTCATGATGACACTGTTTATTCAAGATGGCACATTCTTTGTTTTTTTCCAACTGGAGCCTCCCAGAATTTCCCCCTAATTCCTTTAAGGTAAAGGGAAATCCTGGGGCTCCCTCACAACCGTCTAACCATCATTGAGAGATTGTGAGATTAAGCCGGGAGCACTGGTTTCAGTCTCACTGGGTGGATAGGGCGATCCTTCTTCTCCCCCATTAATTAGCATAACAGTCCTCTCTCTGAGTGGGAAGGGTGGTCCTCCCACTCCCCCAATCACTCAGCATAACTGTCCTCTCTCTCTCTGGGTGGATAGAGTGGTCTTCCCTCTCACCTAGCATCGTGCTACCCAAATTGGGCCTCATTTAGCTGATGTAGCAACACTGAAGATCCCCTCCAATAGCATTACGCCATTCATTGATGCTGTGTTAGCAGTTTGGCTCGTTCAAGCTAGGCCATGTCCACATAGCTCATGGGCATCATATGCTAGCCTCTTCATCCATTCAGTGTTGGTAGTATTGTGTGATAGGGGTGTTCTAGCTAGAGTGTAACTGGGGTTCTAGCTAGAACTGTGGTTACTAAATTATGATCTTTTCTGATGCTGATATCTGTGTTATTGTATTTCTCTCCCATCAGGCAGAACGTCAGAGAAACCGCCCAACAGGTTTGTACTCTGAAGGAGGGACCTGGATGTCTGCAGCAGGATCCTCACAATCCTGTGGAAGATGTCCTGGAAAAAGTCATAGAGAGACACAAAACAAGTATGAAGAAGAAGTACAAGAGCTTACTTGAGGTAAACGAAACAGAAGAGAATAAAATGCACCTTAACAGGGTTTACACACAGCTGTACATCATAGAGGGAGAGAATAAAGAAGTGAATGAGGAACATGAGGTTTTACAGATGGAGAAAATACCAAAGACATGCTTTCAAGACTCTTTAATCAACTGCGTAGATATCCTTCAAGCTCTACAGGGTCCTGAGCGAGAAACCAAGAAAGAGACAAAGAAAGACAAAGAAAAAAATGAAAATAGAAAAAGGGACAAAAGTGCAAAAGGGTCAAAACTCAGAACAGTCCTGACTAAAGGTGTCGCTGGCATTGGAAAAACCGTCTCTGTGCAGAAGTTCATTCTGGACTGGGCTGAAGGAAAAGCCAACCAGAATGTAGATTTCATGTTTGTACTTCCATTTCGAGAGCTGAATTTGATTAAAGATGACCAGTACAGTCTTCATGGGCTTCTGTGTGACTTCCATCCTGAGCTCAAAGATCTGGATCCAAAGATATATGATAAGCTCACAACTGTGTTCATTTTTGATGGTCTGGATGAAAGCAGAATTCCTCTGAACTTTGAAAAATGTGCAAAAGTGTCTGACATAACCATGACAGCATCAGTGGGAGTGTTGAAGACAAATCTCATCAAAGGAGAGCTGCTACCCCCTGCCCTCATCTGGATAACCTCCCGACCAGCAGCAACCAATCAAATCCCTCCTCAGTATATCGACTGTGTGACAGAAATTCAGGGATTCAGTGACCCACAGATGGTTGAGTACATCAAAAAGACAATCAGTGATGAAAGCCAAGCCACAAAAATAATCTCACACATTAATGAAGCAAGGAGCCTCCACATCATGTGCCACATTCCTATATTCTGCTGGATCTCAGCCACTGTGCTTCAAAGAATCTTGGAGCAACATAATGCAGAAATCCCCAAAACTCTGACTGAAATGTACTCACACTTCCTGCTCACTCAAACAAACCTAAAGAACACGAAGTTTGAGAAAGTCGTGAAAGACCCAAAGAAACTTCTGGAATCCAACAGAACTGTAATTCTGAAACTGGCTGAACTGGCTTTCAAGCAGCTCATGAAGGGAAGTGTGATATTCTATGAAGAGGACCTGAAAGAGAGCGGTATTGATGTCACCAAGGCCTCTGTGTATTCTGAGATATTTGCTGAAATCTTTAGAGACGAATGTGTGCTGTATCAGAGGAAGGTCTTCTGTTTTGTTCATCTGAGCTTTCAGGAATTCCTGGCTGCTGTCCATGTGTTTCACTGCTACGAGAGTAAGAACATGGATGATCTCCAGTGTTTTAAACCACAAAACAGAGAATGGTGTGTGGATCTTTCACTGGATGAGCTGCTGAGGAGAGCAGTGGAGGAAGCTGAGAGTCAGAATGGACACCTAGACCTTTTCCTCCGTTTCCTACTGGGCATCTCACTAGAGTCCAATCAGAAACTCCTACAGGGTCTGCTGACACACACACAGCACAGCTCTGAGAAAACCAGAGAGTACATTAAGAGGTTAATAAAAGAAGACAATGGAGAAGCTAACAGATCACTCTCTACTGACAAGTCTATCAATCTGTTTCTCTGTCTGTCTGAAATGAAAGATCAGTCTCTGTCCAGAGAGCTTCAGGAGTATATAAAATCTGAGAAAAACTCAGAGGAGAAGCTCTCTCCTGGACAGTGTTCAGCACTAGCCTACATGCTTCTGGTGTCAGAGGAGGTGCTAGATGAGCTGGATCTGAAGAAATACAGCACATCAGAGGAGGGTCACAGGAGACTGATCCCAGCTGTGAGAATCTGCAGAAAAGCTATGTGAGTGATATATCTCCATTAATGTAACAGATATTTTAAATGGTATCAGGCCCAAATAACTTGCATATTCATTGTTACTTTGGTGTTCAGTCAGCCACACCTGTTTGCTCGTTAAGTTCTGACATTGAATGTGGAGAAAAACACCAGCCGTGCTGCTGCTGCTTCCACGGTAGTCCTTCTAACATTCAGTTGGTTCAGCAGACTGGAAATGACAAGCAAAACAATCTAAATAATGATAAAATAAAATGATAAAAACTCAAAAAAAAACCATAAAAGATCAAATAAAGCTCAAATAAAACACCTATGGTTATAAATAAAACAATAATTTAAATGTGTTGCAGCTTAATAGAGAAATTAGAGAAAGCTAAAGAGGAGATTTTTTGCAGATTTTATCATCAATATTATACTCGTCTTCACACTTTCACTAATGTGAATAAGTGACATTATCCAAAGTCATATACTGTTTAGTGAAACTGTATTTATGTTTATTTTTGGGAGGAACATCATGCACTAGGCAGAATGGAAACCTGACCTCAAACATAAATAGTAATATTATTTTCACACTAGACTGCATATATACTGTTTTAACTATACTACATATACTATGTTTAATATTGCCCTGCAGATTAACTGGTTGTAATCTCTCCGTGGGGTCCTGTGAAGCTCTTTGCTCTGCTCTACAATCAGAAAATGTCTTCCTGAAAGAGCTGGACCTTAGTAACAATGACCTGCAGGATTCAGGAGTGGAGCTGCTCTTTGCTGGTCTGACAGGTTCAAACTGTAGGTTGGAGACACTCAGGTAAACTTTCTGTAAAATAATTCCTGATTGAAAAACACACTTTACTGAAGATACACTAATTATTTGACTGCTTTTTTTATTATTCTGTTAACACAAATTATTTAATTGGTTCAAGAATGCCATAGTTTTTTTTTTTATTATTTACTAAGTCAAATAAAACACATGAATGAAGATGTTCTTTGTTGTTCTCTCCCTATTTTTATTATTTCATTTTGAAGCTCTCCTTTGAGTGCTTTGATCTGTGGTAAAATTCTTCATTTGCAGACTAGCCACCTGTAATCTTGGGGGGAAAGCCTGTGAATGTTTGTCCTCAGCCCTCCAATCAGCAGACTCATCTTTAAGAAAGCTGGACCTCAGTAGCAATGACCTGCAGGATTCAGGAGTGGAGCTGCTCTCTGCTGGACTGAAGAGTTCACACTGTAAACTGGAGACTCTCAGGTGAAATCAATGTGAATTCAGTCTTCAGTAAAAAATGTTGAGGCAGCACTATTAGTCTAACCACCCAAGTAACATGAAAACACCAATTAAACACCGGTTATTTAATTAAATAATATACTTTTCCTTTGAACCCGTTTGAAATAGTTGTTTCCGAACATTTACAGAACTGTTGTCATTTCAATCCCTTTTACAGCCTAGCTATCTGTACTCTTGGAGGAAAAGCTTGTAAACATCTGGGGTCAGTTCTACAATCTTCAGACTCTTCCCTGACAGAACTGGACCTCAGTAATAATGATCTGCAGGATTCAGGAGTTGAGCTGCTCTTTGCTAGTCTGAAGAGTTCACACTGTAGACTGCAGATTCTCAGGTGAACTTTGTTCGCCTCCAGTTTTTAATGAAAGAAAATGCTGATGCATCACAAGACAATGTGTTATGTAGATTTTTTTGCAAGATGTGTTGTAATTCATCTTTCTTTGCAGACTAAACAAGTGTAATATTGGTAATAAAACATGCGAAAATCTGGAATCAGCTCTACAATTAGCAAACACCTCCCTGAAAGAGCTGGAACTCAGTAACAATGATGTGCAGGATTCAGGAGTGGAGCTGCTCTCTGCTGGACTGAAGAGTTCACACTGTAGACTGGAGATACTCAGGTGAGCTTTGTGTTAATTCAGTCTTCAGAGAAAATGATGAGACAGTGCTATTAGGCAAAGTAATAAAAACACAAAAAGTAAATGCATTAATTGAGTACAGTGTACTAACAGTTTCTCTGCTTTTTGCAGCCTAGCTAATTGTAATCTTGGGCAGAAAGCTTGCGAACATCTGGAACCAGCTCTACAGTCATCAGACTCTTCCCTGAAAGAGCTGGACCTCAGTAACAATGATCTGCAGGATTCAGGAGTGGAGCTGCTCTCTGCTGGACTGAAGAGTTCAAACTGTAGACTGGAGACACTCAGGTCAACTTTAATTCTGGAAACAAGATCTCAAACATAAATGTTAGGTTTTGATATTTAGAGAACATCTAAAACAGATGAATACTCCCGATCAGCTTGGATAAGGTTGATCTGAGGGGACAGATTTTCTTCAGTGGGTCTTCAGAGCTTAAAATATTAGCCAAGTCTAGCGTCTGCCACAGGGTCAAAATAAACAAAATGTGATCAGTTAACTAATTCATTGACCAATCAGCTAAAACATTGATCATATATCTTTTAGCTGTGATAAACATATTTTAGTGTGAATTGAGATTGCTGATTCTGCATGTGCAGTGATTAGTGTTCCGACTCTATTTTAAATGACTCTATTTTTATTTGAGATCAAAATGTTGATGTTTATCTGATAGAAGATGGTTTCGTTGTTTTTGTGATGCAGAAATGTTTTTGCCCTGTACTAATTTACCTGTCCCTCTGTTTCCTTTGTCTTTGCAGATTGTCTGGGTGTATGGTTACAGAGGAAGGCTGTTCTTCTCTGGCTTCAGCCCTGAAATCAAACCCCTCCCACCTGAGAGAACTGGATCTGACCTACAATTATCCAGGAGAATATGGAGTGAAGCTGCTGCAGGATTCCCACTGTACACTGGAGAAACTACAGTGAGTCACACACACACACACACACAACAGTGATCTTGATTGTTTTTGTTGTATAAAAGGGTTTTAAAGTTTTAGTCTGTGTGTTTATTGTAATTGTCTATTAATGAATAGTCATTATAATTTACGCATATACATGTTTTAGACATTACTGACATTTCACTGTGTGTGTGTGTTCTTTAGGATGGAGCATGGGGGGAAGAACAGAATTAAACCAGGCCTAAAGAAATGTAAGACACAAACACACACACACACACACACACGCACACACACACACACACACACATGTGTGTATGGTCTCCCCTAATCTGTGTATGTGTGTTTGTCTTCAGATGCCTGTGATCTGACACTGGACCCAAACACAGCACACACACTCCTTTTTCTGTCTGAGGGGAACAGGAAGGTGGAACGCGTGGGAGGAAAGCTGCCGTATCCAGATCATCCAGACAGGTTTGAAGGCTGGACACAGGTTCTGAGTGCAGAGAGTCTGACTGGACGCTGTTACTGGGAGGTCGAGTGGGATGGGAATGGGGTTGATGTAGCCATGTCATACAGGGGGATCAGCCGGAAAGGAGAGGGATCCGAGAGCCGGTTCGGACGCAATGACCAGTCTTGGAGGCTGTATCACTACAATAACAGGTACTCTGTTTATCACAGTGATAGGAAACCTGCAGAGCACCTCCACCAAACCAAATCGGGCAGAGTGGGAGTATATCTGGACTGGCAGGCACAAAGCCTGTCCTTTTACAGCATCGCCCCTCACACAAATACACTGACCCTCTTACACACATTTCACACCAGATTCACAGAGCCACTCTATGCAGGGTTCAGGCTGTCTTCTGGCTGTTCAGTGCGAGTGTGTGAGATAGAATAGCATATACACTGGGCTAATTGCAGGTTAAGGCATGGTGAAGCACCTAAATATATAATTGCCCACCTGTTTCATCATTATACAGCCTGCTGGGAACTCAAATCAGGACAGCAGGGCCTGTTAGTGGACTCCTCGTACCCGACTGAAAACTCAGGCAGTGACACTTAAAAAACAGCTAAAACCTTTCTTTTATTCTTTCAATCTGATTTATGCTTATGCTGTTTTTATGGCATGTTTTATGTATTTGCTTGCTTTTCATGTAATGTTTTATACACTGTTTCTTTAGTTTTATATTCTCTCCCTTGTTTTACTTCGTTTTATGACTGCACAGCGCTTTGTTACTTTTCCTCTCAGATAAGCATTTACAATAATAATAAATTACGTATGTGTGTGTGTGCGCACAAGTGTACGTATTTACTTGAGCATAATTATGTAAGTCAAGACGGTTTATTTATACAGGGGTTCCTCGAGTTACGACATAGATCCATTCCTTACCGCAGTGATGTAACCTGAATTTTGGTGAGTTGAAAAATACATCCTAGCCTAGGACAGTCACTTACCTATTCTAACACAGATGTAAAATCATAATCTAGACCATAAACACAAAATTAAGCCACGGAAAAAAGAAAAAGGACAAATGTTCTGTACACTGTATTGAAGTAACCGAAAAAATAACAAAAAATTAGTGTAAAAACGCTAACTAGAACTAGAGCATAGAACTAAGAACCATTTTGTTTTGTTTGTTTTACTCTGTATTACTGCAGCAGAGCTACATCAACAAGTCAAGCACTCATTTTAGTTGCATTAAATATATTTTAATGTATTAATATTTAATATCAAAAGACACGTTTTTGTGACATCACTACATGACCTCAGTTGATATTATTACAAACATTTACACCCGAGGGGAGTCATTCAGTGTGGCTTAATGTAACATCATTTTAACCAGAACCAGAGCAGAGACAGGTTAAGGGATGCCTGGCCATTCCCTGTTCCCTCCATTCTAAGATTTAAAAAAATAAGATGCATACCAGAGTCAATCAGTGGGAGTAAAGGGGGATCATGGGACTAAAAAATGTTTTATACAGAAATTCCCTCTTTTAAGAAAAGAATGTAAAAAAAAAAAAAACAAGTAAAAAAAAAAAAAAAAAAAGTAAAAAAAATGCTCTGGTTGAGGAGCTGATTAGTGGTTGTGAAACGCAGCTAGCACTCACTGACGTCCAGTGCTGGAAAAGTCCCACAACCAGAGTGGCAAGTTTAAAAATATGTATATGCTATGTTAAACTGTTACACAAACGCTCCATAGGAACACATTTATGTTGGACGGTGAGTGTCCTCTCTCACAAGAAATTATGTAACAATAAGTGTCTTAAAAGACCGGATTCAGAAACCCAACCACAGTCGGAAAAGCTTCATCATCTCCGCATGCAATAACCAGCTCAATCCCCACATAAACACCTGCGCTAATAACACCATCGGCTAAACGGACATGCTCAGGTGCGCCATCTGCAGGAGAGCCACAATGTGGGGTTTAAAAATGACCAGAAAGTGGAAAATAAGTGAAAATGAAACAAATAAATATACATCTTGAAGGAATGCATGAAATACACTGTAGATTATCTAAACTAGAATTAATTCGGTAACAATAAGGTCCACTTGCTTTGACCTAAGCAGTTTTTACACAAGTCCCTTTATAACACGTTAAATTTTTTTTATCAAACATCTTAACACAACAACCATGTTTACAATGCATTTGTGAGAAACATTTAATATCTGTTGATATTAGCCGTAAAGCTTACTTTATGGGTGAATTTCATTAAAATATTAAGCTTTATATATTTTGTTACCTTTATATATATTTGGTGTGAAATAGGGAGGACTGCAGAACCATCCTGTTCACCGTTTCCATGCTCTCCTGACTCAACGTATTAACTAAGCGAGTTTAAACTCAAATTTCTGTTTCAACCTCAATGCCAACCCAACCTCAACCCCAACACCCATTCCAACCCAATCAAACTAAATCTCAACCCTAATCCAGACCTAACCAAACCCCAAACCCAATTCTAATCCTTTATCAGTGTTGGGCTAAATACTTGAAACAAGAAGCAAGCTACCAGTTTTTGTACGAAAACACACATGGAAGCTTGCTTTGTAGCAAGAGAAATGGGGTCCTGGTTACGACACAGTTCCAGTCCAATGACAGTGACTTAACCCAAATTTTGGTATAAATTAAAACACACCCTTACCTATTCTAACACTGTTGTAAAATCATAATCTAGAACATATAAACACAACTGGGCCTCAGAAAAAGGAACTGGACATAAATATATTGTAGCTCTACACTGTACAGCACTGGGTGACGCTAACTCTCTCATACAGGGCGGTACTGCGTATTTTTCCACCACACGCAACCAAACTTGTTTGCCTACGTAGTTCGTAAACACTTAGATTCCCTTTTAAATACTTTTATGGGAGTGAGCATCGTAAACTCAAAACATTTTTATGTTAAGGCTGTGATAATCTGAGGATCCCCTGTATAGGTAGTAGTTCCTTTACCCTAGTACAGCACCAATTTAAGATAGTAGTGTAGCAAGCTACATTTCTCTATCTAAAAAAGATAGCTACCATGAGAAATGCAGCCCACATTACTAGATATACAGTGAGCTACTACACCAATACTACTGCAAATGAAGCTACTATATGACTGATGTCTCTGAAGCCAATTCAAAATCTACTTGCATAATTAAACAACTTCTCAAAATCTATTAGATGAGCATTCTTTATACTTGCAGTTTACGTAAACTCTTCCAGCGAACACAGCTCGAGGTCCGTCTGATATTGTCATGTGGACAGAAGACTTAACCAGGCCCTTTATGCGCCACAACTTATAAAACACAGTTTATACACACATAAAATCACAAAAAGCCTCATATTGGGGTGGTAGTAGCCTAGTGCCATGCCTATGTGTTACAATCCTCCATTTCCTCCAGAATAACCACACACACTGAAACTGGTGGATAATGAGAACCCCAAGCCCACCTACACACCTTCACAAACACTTTACCCACTTTTTTGGACATGGCTGATTTAGCAGGCTCTCAAATGGCATCACCAGAACATCATGTTATATAAGTGTTGCCAGGATGTATGGAAAGGCAACCAGAGTGCTTGGCCTTTTTAATAATAATTAATATGAGTCATTTGTAAACCACATTGTTTAAGTGATGGCCAGCAATCTAATTACAACTATGTCAGAAATTTGTATGCATGCATGCCAGTTTCCAGCCCAGCGCCATACAGGGAAATTGCACCAAACCAATAGCTTTGGTACTGGTAGTGACCCTGATGCCAAATAATGACTGACCCTACTCTTAACCCCTGACTCCACAGACCAGTTGTATTGTCTCCAGAAAGATCCACCCTCAGCTCTGCTCCTCCGTCTTTTCATCCTTCAGCTGTACTCTCCGCACCTCCTGCCGATCCGTCAACCCCATCCTCCTCATCAGCACTGCGGCTAAACTGCCGGCGGGATAGGCGCTCGGGGTCATGAGACGCCATGTCACTGAAATCTCTGAAAATATCCTGGAATGTTTCATCATCACCTGAGAGAGAGAGAGAGAGAAGAGAGATGGAGAGAGAGAGAGAGAGAGAGAGATGGAGACATACTGGTTTACTCTGCTTCCTGCCCAGATCAGCTCTGATTCTGATCCACTACAGAAACCAAAAATATGGTTATGGGAATTTTTGCTATTGTCAGGTTAGACTTTACTGACCTGAAACAGTGACACTGTTTAGGGAAAAATCTTACCCACAGATCCAAAAAAACCCTCAGAGTCCCTCATCTCCTCATTCATCCGGGCCATTCTCAACCTGTGACACACACACACACACACACACACACATACACAGTTATTCACGAAAACATGTGTCACACACTTATGGACTTACTAAAACTCTCACTCACAGGGTGACTATGTCGGCATGAGCCGTTTCTATGGCGATACTGAGCGGGTCCTTTCCCTTTTCGTCTGCTGCATACTGATTGGCTCCCCTCTTTAACAGCAGACACACCTGCCTGACCAATCACAGTGCAGCACCGCGGTTAACAGCACAAAACACTTTGGTCTCACATGATTAAATACAGGCTATGATGGTAAGACTTCTACAGATCATCAGGTTTGTGTGTGTATATATTTACCCAGTGTGCCCCCGTGTGGCAGCAGTGTGTAGTGCAGCTTGTCCATGCTGGTCTCTGTGGTTCACGTTCGCTCCATTCTGCAGTAAAAACTCGCATGCCAGTAAGGAACCCTGCACACACACACACACACACACACACACACATACAATGACAAACTGAAATCACTCAACACTCTCAGGTTAAAATCAATGTAGTGTACAACAATAGAAGGGACGGGAGTGTACCCCAATAGCTGCACTGATCAGAGCAGTCCGCCCTGCTTCCTCTGAGTTACTCCAGTTCACGTCTGCTCCCTGGGCCAGCGCCATGGCCATCGAGACAAGATCCCCGCCCAGCGCCGCCTTGTACAGCTTCTGTCCCATCTGCCGCTTCACAGTCTCTATGAAAATAGTGTAGATGGATACACATACATACACACCTCAATGTTTCTGTGTGCTGAAATCAATTACCAGTCCAATAAGAATGACAATAAGAAGAACTGTACCAGCATCAGCAGAATTACACTCCTTCTTCACAAAACTCCGCTCCACATATTTTCTCCTAATCCACACCTCTTTCACCTGACTGTGGAGAGTGAGGGGAAAAAGAGAGAAAGAGGTCCAGAGAGGAGAGAGGAGATGTAGAGAGCCAAAGTGTTTGGTGTGATCCAGACCAGTCCAAGTGTTCATTATTTAAAATACCAAACCTTGATAAAATCCCTTTAAGTTAGAATACCGCAAGTCGCCAAGGCAATGTAGCCCATCAAAAAGATCCAATAGTATAACATGGAAAATCCAGGTTTAGATCAAGTTAATAGTGAAAGTATGTATGTATTATGTTCTTACCGGGCACTCTGAGGGTTGGGTTTTTCCAGTCCATCACATGCACTACACTCATAGATGCGGTTAATGACATCATTACCCAGAACGCACAGCAGCTACAGGGGAGAGTTAAATAATCAAAAACCCATTTACAGCCCTTCACTGAAATGGCAGAATGGGAAGGCATGAAATGCTCTTACATCTCTACTGAATAAGAGATATGAGTAAGTGTGTGTGTGGTGGCAGCTTGGTTACCTTCAACTGTTCCGGATCCCATGAATCCAGAGTTAGAGAACGCACCTTCGACACGTGAACGCCCAGACTCCTAAAACATCCATGTTTAACACTCATCATCATTTCAGGTTGACAAAACATCTATGATCAGTGTGCTATCAGCAACAAAGACACTGATCAGTTGCTATTTCACAGTTACTCTGCAGTCAAGGAGTGAGAATAAGTCTTGACATTCACTCGTGGCAGCACAGGAGTGTTAAACCTGGCTTTTCAGAAGATTTTCAGAAAATTAGCTGTCATGAGTAAAATAATGAAATAATAAAAATGTCAAAAACTGTACATAATTAAAAAATGACTAAGAATGTTATAATTCCAAATTAATTTATGTTTTAAAGGGTTGTGTATCAAAAAAGTAATGTAAAGACATAATTACAGCATATTTTATGAAGATCTTGTTCAGAGTTTATAATACTGAAATTCTAAGTTATTATAACATATGTCATGCCAAAAGTATGAAGGGTACAGTATGTATATTAAAGTGTATTAAAAAGTATGTAAATTTATTTTATCAGAGTTAAAAGACTATTAAAATGGACTTAATTAGAATAAATGACCATTACGATCATTTCTTTACTAAAATATTTTTAACGATATTAAAGGTATGCTGCAAACAGACTATATTGTTCGAGTATAAGCTGAAGAGTGGGTGTTGGTTAGAGACCTGTGTATCCCTGAGCACTCGATGCAGAAGGTTATTCCCAAGTTCACACTCGCCCAGCGAGGCTCCGCCTCTCCACAATCACAACAACTGTGGTTACCATGGCCACTGAGAGCTACCCCCAGAGCAGCAGGTAAGGAGGGGGGGTCAGGAACCGGGGCAGGGACAGACGGTTTCACCTGAACACACACAGACACACACAAACAGTCACACACAATGAAAACACTGCAGACACTTTGTTATAGCTAGAAGTGTGTGTGTGTGTGTGTGTGTGTGTGTGAGAGAGAGAGAGAGAGAGTGTGAGAGAGAGCGTACCACAGTATGTTCGGACTCCACTTTCTCTCGATAAGCGATGTCAATGCAGCTCTGCACTGCGTTTATCCAAGCCATCTTCAACTCGTCCGAGTCCGCCTGTAACACACAACATCTTCACACACACACACACACACACACACACACACACACACACTCACAGAGTTTAGTGGTTTGTAAAATGGCTGTATTCAGTGTCTATGGAACACATTTTTGTAAAGAATTATGCTTTTTTACATCTAGAATTTGACTGAATATATTTATAAGAACAAATAATTTATCAGGTTCCAATTAAACATGATTCATTCACAATATTTGGGACTCATTTTGTGCTTACTGTTTCTGTGTGATACTTACTTCTGCACACTCAGCAGCTCAAAACAAAAGCGCCGATCAACTGAATCCAGAGACTTCACTGCACACAGCCGCAGATCATCAAACAACACCATCGGCTGCTCCTACGCACAGACACACAAAGAAATGATTTAAGGGCAGCATTAAAAGAAGTAGACATATCTTCTACAGAACAGAAACAACTTTACCCTCCACTCCACTGGCCTTATTAACGCACACTTAATGGCACTGCTGCTCGAATACATAATGTTGCTCCAGAGTCCTGGAGGAATGTGGTTGCATTTGACTGTGTACTGTCAGCCATATATACTTCAGTTGACATGATCTTGTTTACTCGCAACTCCACACACCTACTTCACATTCCATAGCACCTGTTGTGTCCTTCACTCATCTTTATTCTCCTCTCTACTGACCGTTCTACCCTTCACTTGACTGAACAAATGTCATCCTCTTCATCGAGGGTAGAACGGTCAGCTGGTAGCCTAGTGGTAAGGGCATTCGCCTGAGCAAGGTACCGTCCCCACACACTGCTCCCCGGGCGCCGTGTTCCTGGCTGCTCCCTGCTTCACTTGGTGAATGGGTTAAATGCAGAGGTTGAATTTCGTGCTGTTCACACTGTGTGCAGTGGTGTGTTCACGTATGACAAATGGTCACTCTCACTAATCTAATCCACACATATAGCAGTCTTTTTTTGATCAGACCAGTCTGTGATTACCTTGTGTGTCTTTGAGTACAGCAGTTGGTTATTAGTAGTGGAAAACCAGCACCTGAACAAGAACAAGAGAGTGATTAGTGGAGAAAAAGACAGATGGAACGGGAATCAGTCTCTCTTCCACTCACCTCTTCCATGTCTTATTCTTCCTTCGAGAACGTTTGAAGAGGTAGCCCTGAATGATGCCTTCATTGGACGGATTCAGCACGACCACAGGTTCGCCGCTGGCATCCTGCAAGAACAAAAACAAACACTGCAGTGCAGCAACAAACACAAAATACAGCACAATTAACAAACAACAACAACACAAGCTTACCATGTTACTCACTCAACTTTACCCTCTTGGGTCAGGATGCTGCCCACTGATCTCTGGGCACTACCCACTCAACTCAGGATGTTACAACCTCGAATCAGGACTCTACCAACTCAACTCAGGACATTAACCTCTCGATTTAGAATGTTACAGTCTTTACTTACTCTCTGCTGGACAAGCAGGTGCTGGTTTTCCAGATCTTTCCTTTTAGCAGCACACTCAGTGGACAGCTGGGCTAGCTGTTAGTTCATGATGGGGTGGGCAAAAACATTACATCACAATATCCATTAAATCACAATATCCATTTTATCATGGCATTTATATTCATTTGTAAAAGTATAAGCAAGCTTTTAATGGTTGAGTACTGTTTCTATAAGGCGGGCATTAAGCAGACTAGCAATCTCTCTGCTTTGGCAGATCATCAGCACATTTCAGCATATTGCCCACCCATAGTTCATGAAAAGGAAAGGCTCCCTGATCTCACATCTTCGGTCAATTAAACATCAAGGCGCACTGTTCATAAGGACAGTGGAGAATGCATCACAGTGGTTGAGCAGGAGCAGTTCTGACTCTATTTATAGCAGTGATGTTCTCCTAAGGAAGCTTAGCATTTCTTTAGTTATGTTACAATTAAGAGATATAGCTAAGATAAAATGAGCTTTTTAAAAAACAATAATCTACCTTTGTAGCAACATTCATTTACCTCTATTATCAGTTTATTAATAATCATAAAAACCTAATTACTATGCAGGTATAACACAAACAGTTGCATAATACATAAATGACAGGTTTCTTACTAAAATTAAGACCTAAACCTTTTATTAGGGTGGTCTTATTTTACATGATACCAATAAATCTATTTAAGTCATTTGAGATATTTAAGGGCTGCATTACAATAGGCGTTATACCTCAGATGCCATAGTCTTCATGGTGGGTTCGAGATCCCTCAGCAGGTCAAAACCTTGATGGAAGAAGGTGTACTGTGCATGGAAGTAAGAGAATACCTAAAAGAACAAATACATTTGTATAAAAGAGTAGAAAATGAGGGGGACACACACACTTTAATTTTTACTCAAATTTTCCTCTTTTCTGACATTCAAACCCTTTTCGTCAGGACACTTACTGAGTTCAGGATGTCCAGCTTCTGTTGGACCTTGAAATTATTCAGCTGGGGAAAAAACAGAATAAGTATTCACTGCAGTCCCATTGCCTTCTCCCAAAGAATTCTAGATAAAATGCATTCAGAGGCTCTGTCGTCCTGTATTTGCTCAGACAGGGCTGGGAAGTTTTAGTTCAAATCATTTTAGGTATTTTGTCATGAAGACAATGTGTATTCTAAATTCACGGGCACACGCCAACTGGTGGTTTTGCTCTTAATTTCCATGGACTAATGGGCCCTTCATCTAAAGAGGAAGGGGAATGCACGGCTAACAATGATTTCACTAGCAGGCAAAAACAGCACCATGGTCACTAACGGTACTTCCCTACTCCTCAACCCCCTAGCAGTAAGCTACAGATCAGTAAGCTGCATGTGGCGTTTCTCCTAATAATGGTATGTTCCAACATAACCTTGAAATGTGCCACAACAGAGTGCTGTGTTAATGATCCTCAATGTTAATAATGTCTGTGGATGAAAGTCACAACAAGAATCCACAGAATAATGTCTGAATCAGTCCTAATAGACACACTCCATCAAAGTGTTACAGAGAGCAGGAGTGTAGAGTGGGCTGGCCTTTTACCATCCGCACGGAAGAAATGACAAAAACACACAAGCATACACACACACTGAAGGCAGTCCAACCCAAACATACATCCGGGAGTAACACAGTTGGCGTACACACACAGAGCCAGCTCTCTCTCACACACACGATTCTAGTAGATACAGGGTTATCAGTCTTTGAGAGATTTAGGTTGGCCTATGGCTAGCCTTTAAGAGAGTTAGTCTGGGCTGGGGCTGGTCTTTGAAAGATTTACTTTAGGTCGCATCATAGCAGTGTGTTCCTTTTTTCTCCTTGTTCTTATTTTTAGCCAATTCAGGGCTTCATAATTAAACAAGGTTGATGAGACAGACGGTAGTTGTGGGAATAGAGTGAGGGTTAAGGCTAAAATAACAATTGTGCAGTATTTATAGAACATCAGCAAAGCCTGCACTAATAAAATGTAGTAACATTCACCTGTGGCAAGCTTACATTTTCATTAGTGGTGGACATAGATTAATTTTTTAAAATCTAGATTAATCTCACTGTAATCTTGGAATTAATTTAGATTAATCTAGATTAAAATGGCCCATTTGATTTCAGCCGAAGGTCTGAGGCCCCCCCCAAAATGATCCCAAGCCACCATAAATATATAGTCATTATTCTACTATTTTTAAATTATATATCCAAACATTTCATACAAGATATCACGGAGCGCAGACACACACTTTACAAATAGAAACAAGACTATGAATTGAAGTGAAAAATAATAAGTCTACGTAGCAGGCGTTAGGAGCCAGGCAAAGCTATACAGTGCTGCTTGTTAGCGAGTAATAACCGAGCGCGTTTAGGAATTTTTCTCTGGCAGCGCTGTTTGTACTCAGTTCAACAGAACAATACTATGAGTGTCCATAACTGTTCACTGTTTAACTTTACTTGTTTCCTTAAGTGAAAGGAAAGGTTTGGTGAAAAGTTTTCAGTCCTCTATACACGCTAATTCCTTCCTACAGCCCTGGGGGCTAAGCCCCCCTTGTCTTTCTGTCCTAGTGACGTCCCTGTTTCACAGTAGGCATGTTTCACAATAGGTTCAAAGACTTGTTCTCGCCCCCTACAGTGCAATTCGGCTAGGTATACATCCGCACTAAAATATCAAGGTGAAAGTCATCATAGCTTGTG
>JBBPDH010000151.1:74029-84034 GCA_037974565.1 Clupeocharax schoutedeni
TTAAAAGCAAGTACTTACTACTTTTACTTACCTAGAAAGATCAATTTTAATTTAATTTTAAGGTAATTTTACTTTTACTTAAGTACATTTTTGTCATGGTTATTTGTTCTTTTACTTAAGTACAGTATTTGAGTATTTCCTCCACCACTATGCAGTAGTCATTACTAATCAATTTTAGTTTGATTATAATATTTTACTCTGTACATATTCAGTAACGCTTGCGTTACAACAAACTTTCCACCTGTGAGACATTAACAAATCAAAAATCCTTCAAGTAAGTTCTATTTCCTGTTCATATGTTGTCATTCATCATCTCCCTCTCGCTGGATGAACTTTGTATTCTGTAACGCGACATGATTTCAGCCTATGAGCTTGAGGTCTGAGACTATAAATTTGCTTTAAGCCCGGTTCGCTTTAAGCCCTAGCGCGCACTGGCCAGTGGAAAAGTGGCAAATGGATGAAGATGGCAGATGACAGTACATTCGCGAGATGGACGTATGCATGTTACATCGATTTTGTCAGACATAAGAAGAACGTTATTGTCAGATGCAACCTTTGTGTAAAACCGAAAAACTATCGACATCGAGAAATAACACTTGCAAAAACATCTCGAGTGGTGACATGCGACCACTCCACCTACTGAGAAGAGAAAGAAAACAGAGGATGAGAGTAATAAGCCAAAACACCAGAAATTAAGTTTCTCTCTGCCTGCCATCATGGCACTTTAACCTTGAGAAGTCAGAAGACTTGTGGCAGAATATGTTGTCAAAGAAATGTTGCCATTGTCAGTGGTGGAATTTCCTGCTCTCAGAATGCTAGTAAGCAAGATCCCTGTGTCCAGCAGCAATGACAAGGTAAACTTTGTCATGAGACTAGCTAGAATTCTAGTTCAGGGTTGGGATGGGACTATTTTATATTTAAATACCTTTAAAAAAAATTAATGAATTTAGTACTTAAATGTGTTTAAACTTAGTATTTTTGTATGTTCAACCTAAAATTCCTTTTAAAATACAAAATACTATATTTATAATAGTATTTTGTTTTTAAATGCATTTAAAATTATTTTTTAAATGTATTTTTGTATAGTCTAGTTAATACAAGAAATCACCAGACTATTAAAGAGGTTGATTGGCAAAAAGTATTTTGTATTTTGAAAATACAAAAACACTAAGATTAAATGTATTTGAAATTCAAAATAATATTGTCCAATATTGTCCATTGAAATAGTGTCCAGCCATGTACCTGGAGATTTGCCTTCCAACCCTAATTAGCTGGTTCAGGTGTGTAGTCAAATGTATAGTCAAAATGTTATAGCAATCAACAGACCTTAATACAACAGCATAATGTGAGTGTATGCTCTTGCATCTGATTGGAACAGACACATTTGTGATTTAGTATAACACTATCTGGAGTTTTAATGTGTATTTTACTTGTTTTTCAGAATGTACTGCCATGCAGAACATCGTTCGCCAAAGAACTGGATAGGAACTATACTGCCATGGAAATAGAGCTAAAGAAAACAATTGATGAACAGCAGTAAGTGTCAACAAATGCAGACATTTGGTCTGCCCACAACAAGAGTTTGTTGAGGGTGATGATACACTGGACCGATTCAGAGATACTGCAAAGGAATAAGGCTGCTATCGCTTGTTGTAGGTTCAGAGGTAGGCACACATATAATGCAATTGCATCTGAACTCAAGGGTATTTTTCCCAGTATGGATTAACCGCTGAAAATGTGACAGTATGTGTGACAGACAATGGCAGAAACAAGTTGAATCTGCAGAGGATGAAGAGGAGGCGGAGGAGGATGATGCGGAAGTTGCCACCAAAGAGATTGATAAATAGTTGGCATCAAACCAAGAATCCAGGGCCATTTACCGCATTTCCACAGCTAAGTGTTCAGCACTATGGACTAAAGCTAGCCGGATTTGGACCAAAGCTAGCCGGTCCACAGTAGCATCTGAGTGCCTAGAAAAGATTATTCCTTTAAGTGAAAGGAAGTGAAGGATTGTGCCTTTGTTCGGATCATAGAAGTGCAACTAACTGACATTAACAATCTATGCATGCAGCTTCTGCTCAAATGTATGCATGCCAGGGAATATCAGTTTCTGAAGGAATAGTTGTCATGAGTGGATGTAGAATATATTAGGGATATATTAGGGCCTTATTTGGTGTGGTTTTATTTATTTCATTGTGGTGTTTTTTACTGTGCGTGATCAATTTGCACATTTAATCTTAATTGTGTGTGTAGCAGAATTTTAGTGATTGCACTCGTATATGCTGCCCTGTGACTCTGCACATGGACAAACCTGACACTAGACTTCCTGTTTTTACATGCACGCCCATATTTGGGCTTGTGCCTCCTCCTCTGCTTGCCTGGTCTAATGTTTTTTTTTAGAACTTGTTGAGGTGCTGCACCCCCTTGCCCATATTTGGGCAAGAATTCCTGTCTAGCTTTCGGCATCGTTGGCCTGTGGTACCGAGGAACCGGTGTCGCGCTATGTGGACTCACACTCAATGCTCGCTATTGTTGCTTAAAGGGCTGTAACTACTTTCCCATGCTGCTGTGTGTGTGTGTTCCCTGTTGTTTGGGTGTTGGTGCTCATTGTTGTGTTTGGGTTTTCCTCTCTAGCCACCGTCCTGCTCCTTGACTGCCGCCTGCTTAGACTACGCTGAATCTGCCCAGGAATTTGTTTGCTGTGGCCACCACTGAGCTAACACAATTGACTGACTTGGAAGCATTATGAAGCCTCACCACCAGTTATTGTTTTAACTTTAGTCTGGTTATTTCCCCATTTTAGTTTTCTTTTCTGTATTTAAATAAAGGGCCTCTTTTTATAAATCTAACTGGCTGTCTGTTGATCTGCTGCTGGGTCCCAAGCCTTTTTTTTCTTACATATTGCCTGCTAGGTGACATACTGCTCTAGCTAGAGATGCCGGAGACTTAACTTGCACTCATTCAAATAAAACTAACACTCTCCTCTGTTTTCTCCAACAGTTAGTTTTATTTGATTTTGCAGAGGAGCATTTATATCCGTGATCAGTGCAAGTTAAGACTCTGGTGTATCTTGCTAAAACAGCCTATCTAGAATGGGCCGAACCAAGAGATGACAGATGACAGAGAGGAGAGTTGAGTGCAGATATAGCATTATGTCAGCTATCAAAACACACACAAGTTAAAAAATATCATATCAAACACATTTACAGATGTTTGATACTGAATTACATATTTTAGCATATTTAAAAAAGGAAGATACTCTTGTCTCTGGTGGGCTGGCCTTTCCTGTTCTATAATGGACATGACTCCTTCAGAAGCACTGGACCAGAAATGGAGGACGCTATAATTTCAGATCTACAAAGATCTGAAGTATTCCAGTGACAGGAAACACTTTGCCTCTCCTGTTCCATTTGGTGAAACACTCTCAGTTAAAATGCTGCATAATAAAGCTTTATGATTTAGATGATGTGCAGTTTGTTCAGAAACGTCAGCATTGTTGACCTTCAGGGTTTGTATGTGTATGTATGTATTTGTGTGCGTGTATGTGTATCCATCTGTGAATTATATGTTGCTGTGTGCAGCTGTAGAAGAAACACAGGCAAGGGGACTGCCTGGTGAGTAATTATGAAGAACTGCAAATAAACAATATCTTAAGCTTAACAAAAGCAGATTTCTATTCTGTTATCTGTACTATATTCTGTAGGACCTTATGGTCTGATGTGGCACAGTTTATATACCACAACAGGTTGCAGCTACAGACCCTTTGTAGAAAATAGTTGAATTGGGAGAAGAATTGGGAGGGTGTTCAGGTTGGTGGAAAACATTTTTTGACAGAAAGTCAAACTATACTTCTCCATTAAATGTTGGATCCACTGCATTGCCATCTTGGAGTTTCCAAAACTGAAATTTCAATAAGGCTGACCAATTAATTTGACCAATATTGGTTCAATAAAACAGCAATTCCATTAAGGTTATTTAAAAATGGACAGCTTATATTTCACTTGGTGAAATTCCCCCATGCTTTTTATTGTTAAGTATTCATTGTGATTGTTTATGTTCCCTTCTCCACCCTGGCTCCTCATTGCCGCGCAAGCATGCAGGTTCCATTAGATAGATTTTATTTACAAAAGACACAGACTCTACATAACAAAACAAAATCCACAAGGGGCTAACCAAACCAAGACTACATATAGGAGACATGAGGAGCAGGGAAGGTGAGAGTCATGGTGAGGGGTTGACATACAAACTCATAGAACTCATCAAATCCCCACTCAAATATGAACCAATAGTACAACACAATCACTTAACGAAAACATCTGAAACTAATACCCTAGACACAAATGTACCTGACTTCAAAATAAAAGTCCCCAAAACCAAAAGCACAATTGCAGGCTCTACTGGCTCTACCTCTCTGTGGACGTCACACTCATGTGTTTCTGCCACTTGCTCTTCACTAGGATTCTGGTTGTGCTTTAAAAAATAGTAAATAGCAAACTGTCCTCCAGGACTGCAGTTACACACTTTTGCTTTCTCTGCATTCTTTTTAGCCTTTACCCACTTCATAAGTGGTCTGAACCCTGGATTTTTCTCAGTACGGCAGTGACACTAATAGGTTAGTTGGAAAAATCTTTCCATCAATAGTCTAGCCATGTTCTGTAGTTTATGTTTACCACGCAACATAAACAAAGACCATTGCCTAAAACATATTTCAATACCTATGCTCTGTACCTGACCTGCAGCCAACTTCAACAGAGACAGGCCGGTATGGCTTAATCGTTTACATTTAGTAAAACAGACAGAAATCAGAAATCTGACCTGACTCTCTCCAGTTTACAGTGTGAACTCTTCAGTCCAGCAGAGAGCAGCTCCACTCCTGAATCCAGCAGGGCATTGTTACTGAGATCCAGATCTTTCAGGGAGGAATTTTCCAGGTTTAAAACTGATCCCAGAGTTTCACATGTCTTTACTCCAAGATTACAGTCAGTCAGTCTGCAAAAAAGAGTAAATGCCATCAGTCTCATAGTACTCAAGTGTCTTAAGTGTTACATTCACAGATATGAACCCCATTGCAGAGTACAAGAATACCAAAGTTTGCAAAGGTAAGAAGCAATATCCAAAATGTAGCTAAGGGTTCAACATCCAGTAAATCAATCCCCAAGTCGCCACAGCAAAAGATCAAACCAAAATCCAGAGCAGGGTCAGAGTATGGTCTAGTATACTTTAAAACAGAAGGATTGGCTCTTTGGTCCTGACCTTCTAATTAGGTGTGCCACATAATTAAAAAAAATATTAACTCTCCCATTAATTAATCTAAAATAAGCACACATTTTTGCTGTAAAAGCATTTAAAAATGTAAATTAATTTTGGCGCACAAATTAATGAATAATCAACATTACAGACCCTGAAGGACTCTTTTATTTAATAACTCTTTCTGCTCTGTTCATCTGCAGCAATGATCACAGCAATGAAAAAAATGCTTCAGCAAGAATAATGATAGAACTGGGTCCATCTATACGTTGCTGTATAAGAAAATATACATACAAGCAGGGTGTTCTAATGAATTACACTGCTTTGTTGTAAAATGCTACTATAGCGCAAATCGATAGCTATTGTATATCGATTTATGAAGCCTCATGCAAAAATGCTACATTGAAGCTTATACAGTTTAAACAGTTTAGCACAGAAAAGTGATGAGAAATAGCCAAATAATATGCATAATTTGAGAAAAAAATATTTTATTAAAATGTGAAGAGACTAGGAAGTTAGATATATCTTTAGAGGTGCACTGAGTCAGTTTATACAATAAACACTAAGAAATGCTACCTTGAATCAGGATGTTCTGACAATTCCTGCTACCCTGTGGAAAAATGTTCCCTTGAAATTATACAGCTGCCAGTGTTTCAAAATAGCAGAGTTATGGGAATTGCACTGAATCCCCAGATTGTGGAACTGTACAGAAGGTTCTGTTGAAGCGTGCTTGATGGTTAGCACGCTTCAACAGAACACCGGACCGGGTGAAAGTCACATGGTGCCATTAACCAGGATTATATTTTTATTTTGTCTGTGATTATTTGGTTGAAATTAACACGTTAATTAAAAATCCCTACTTCTAATTAAGGGCTTGTGCAAAGCTCCAGAGTAGATCTCCGGAGAGCGTTGTCTGTTTGTCCCTGACTCTAACACCGATCCTTACATCAAGTTTACAGTTTACCAGTATTTTTTTTCCATTCAATAATGACTTGATTAAATACTGACCTGAGTGTATCCAGTTTACAGTGTGAACTCTTCAGTCCAGTAGAGAGCAGCTCCACTCCTGAATCCTGCAGGTCATTGTTACTGAGGTCCAGTTCTTTCAGCAGTGAATCTGAACTGAGGACTGTTGATAGAACTTCACAGATGTTCCCACTGAGGCTACAGTGATCCAACCTTGATATTAAATATTATAATTACCATTAAGAAGAAAAATTAAATTATCCCAAAGCCTAAAATATATTGTCTAGAACATTTCTACTTTCTGGAATGTTTTCTGGGATTTCACATCAGATTGTGTACAGATAAAAATCTATACAGACACCATTTTAATATGGTCATGTTCTGTGCCGTGAGAGTATGTGTTGTCCTGAGCACAATGAAAAATGCACAGCTCATTTTCAAATCTTGAAATAATAATATTATTTTATATTAATATATTTGCTATTTGGTCAGGTTTGTCTCTATTTAGTTTTGTCGGATGTTGGTTGTTCTGACTGATTGTTTCACACAATAGTTTCCGTCATTGTCACACAGAGACCGACAAAACAGAACAGTGAACTCCTTATTAAAGCTGACTCATTAGAAACAGAATGCAAGAGATAATTCCACTAAAGGCAGTGTTTAAGACAAGACAAGTGAGTCACTTCCACTGGTGGCCACAGTATATGTGAGCAGGTCATTCTTCCTTCTTTTTATTTTTTTTTAGTTATATGGTTGCTTTGATAATACTGATGGGTATTTGATACACATTTAAAATCAGATCTAGATTTTCTGCTTTCTCCTTTCTCCATACACTGAATCTTCTAGAATCCCTCTCATCCTTGATTTCATTCATTTGGAGTTTACAGTTTGAAAATCAGTGATAAATTGGTTTTAAATAGTTTTATATGGTGGTACAATATTTTGACTTCACCCGTACCCTGACTTGTATAACTTAAACTAAAATATTGCTGAAATGATACTTACAGAGCTCTTTTAGTGTTTTTCACCACTGGCAGGAGTCTCCTCAGTCCTTCTTCTGATGGTCTGTATCTCTTCAGCTTAAACTTCTCTTGGGTTTCCTCTGACATCATCACCACAAACACCAGAGCTGACCACTGTGTAGATGAGAGTTCCTGCCCTGAAAGATCTCCTGAGTTCAGGTATTTCTGGACGTCTCCTGTGAGAGAGCTGTCTTTTATTTCACTCAGGCAGTGGAAGAGATTCATGATCTTTTCAGTGGGGTTTTTTTTCCTCAATCTTTCTTTTTATAAAGTCTACAGTGTCCTTTAGACTCTCTTCCTTGATTTCCATTTCTGGCTGTAGACTCTTGAGGAGCCTCTGATTGGACTCCAGTGAGAGGCCGAAGAGGAAGCGGAGGAAAAGGTCCAGGTGTCCATTTTCACTCTTCATGGCCTGATCCACTGCTGTTCTGAGGAGATCATTCAGTGTGTGTTTGAACATCCATGTCCATTTCTCCAGTCGAGTCTGAAGGAGTGGGTTGTATCCATCACAAAATGTGAGAAACACAAACACCGCGGCAAGAAACTCCTGTAAACTCAAATGTACAAAACTGAAGATCTTCTCATCCCTCTTAAAGATTTGTGTACAGACTCCAGAGTACACAACAGCTTCATCAAAATAAATTTCACATTCTCTCAGATCACTCTGATAGAAAATGAGCTGTCCCTTCTGTAACTGAAGAAAGGCCAACTTTCCCAGCTTCAGTGCACTGTTTGGTGTTGTGCTGTATTTCTCATTCTTTATTCTTGTGTGAAACAGCAGGAATCGAGTGTACATTTCTGTAAGAGTTGTAGGGGCTTCTGTCATGTCTTTGTTGGTCTTAATCATGTCCTGAAGCACGGAGGCTGAGAGAGAACAGAAGACTGGAATGTGACACAGGATGTGGAGACTCCTTGCTGTTTTAATGTGTAAGATGATTCTCTCAGCGTGATCCTCATCTGTGATTCTCTTCCTGAAATACTCCTCCTTCTGTGGGTCACTGAATCCCCGGATTTCTGTCACATATTTAAAGTACTTGCGTGGAATCTGATTGGCTGCTGCTGGCCGTGAGGTGATCCACACCAGAGCAGAGGGAAACAGCTCTCCTTTGATGAGGCTTGTTATCAGGTTATCTACGGTGGTATTCTTTGTTACATCGCTCACTTTCTTCTGATTGAAATTTAGACTGAGTTTACTTTCATCCAGTCCATCTAATATAAAAACCAACTTACACTTGTCCTTCAAGATTTCCATCACATCTGCACCCTCAAATTCAGGATGGAAGTAAAGTATGAGTGTCCAGAGGCTGTGCTGTTCATCTATGATCACGTTCAGTTCCCGAAAGGGATAGAACAGGATGAAATCTAAATGCTGGTGGCACTTGTCTTTAGCCCAGTCAAGAATGAACTTTTGAACTGAGACTGTTTTTCCCACTCCAGCGATTCCTAAAGTCAGCACTTTTATACCAAGCACATTTAGACCAGACTGTACCTCAAATATGTCGTTGAATTTGACTATTTTTTCTTCTGATTTGGGATAAAAAGATTCAATCTGTCTCACTTCATGCTCAGTGTTGACTCCTCCTGTGCAGCTTTCAATCACATAGAGCTCAGTGTAAATGTCCTCCAAAAGCACATGATTACCTTCTAGTGAATTCCCCTCATAAAGGTCTGCAAAGCTGGCCTTAAAGTTTCTTTTTATTGTTCCTTTTAAATCTCTACATTCTTCAGTTTCTGAAAAGAAAGAAGAAAAAGATCATTTCTCTTTTTTGGTAAAATAGACAAGAAAGACTGTCAAAAGTTATACAGTGGCTTGCGGCATTAGTACATATTCAGATATGTTATAATTATTTGAAGCACTTGTTCAAATAGAAGTGTGGACCTTTCTGAATTATACATGTGTACAGGAGTGAGGTGTTAAGCCTATTCATGTCCTTTATATTTCTTTCAGTTTTAAATCTCAAGGACACTCACACAGCAGGAGGCACACACATGGCCTGTTTTAATGAACATTAATTTAATGTTAAAGTAGTTAAAAACTAATTTTATACAAAATACTGCAGCAAATATCTCAATCCATGTCCATGTCTTAAAGGGTTTTTTTCCTCAAACTTAACATCAACAGGAATTTTAAATTTCTATGGAGACTGTGAATGCAGTGTATTAGTGAAAATAGGGTTGATGATCTGTTGAGTTTACCTTCAGTGGGAGCAGTAACTGAGACTCTGGTCTGGTCGGTAGTGGAACAGACTGCTACATTTTTACCGGTTTCATTTCTGTCTGGTTAAGGTGAGACAAATGTTGGTGTGTTTTTTTATACAATTCTTTTTCATTTTTAACATTAAGACGAGTTTAATTACCTCCATGTTTAAGGTCAGTCCCAGTATAAATGGTAACTGTGCCATGAAACTCATTTCCATGTAGAAGAGGGGCATTAACAGTTCCTCCAGTCTGTGCTGTGGTGGTCTGAACTAGAGTTGTCTGAACTGTGTTAAAATGAGAGAATGTGGGTGTTACAGAAGAAGACAGGATATAAAAACCAGCAACATTTAAATACACACACACACATATGCAGTAATCCAAGAGCACCCGCGTATAGTGAAAACCCATGTTGTTGTGTTTTGGCCAAAAATAAAAAGCCTAAAATGCCTATTTTTATAGTGTAAACCCTAAATATGCCCCCCAAAATGCTCCAGAACACTTGATATTTTAGTGACATGTCCGGTTCATGCAAATTTTAAACCTGTGTAGGTTTGTGTAGGTTTGATACCTG
>JBBPDH010000151.1:143336-155015 GCA_037974565.1 Clupeocharax schoutedeni
ATAATGACCAAAATCTAATTCCATTAAGTTATCTTTGATATTTTTCTTCTCCTGAAAGCTTAGTGTTTAATAGATATGAGTTTTGTACAGGATATGGTATATTGACCTACTTTGGTATTCAATAAATGGAATTCATTCTTTGAAGAAATATTCTGACCTACAGCATTCAGTAATGAATATTTTCTTTAAAACAAGGTCCAGTCTAATGATCCACTACACTACACTACTGCCAATGAGAAGGAATGAGTGTGAAATGAATCTCATTTTATCTGACAGAGGCTGAGGAAAGCAATGGGACCATTTCTTCTGAAGAGGACTTAGAGCACCTGGAATATTCCAAGAGCTTCGCTCTCAAACCAACGGTGGCAAAGAAAAGCATCAGTCAGATCATTAAGGACAAGAAGAAGCAGACACAGCTGACACTACAGTGGTACTTTGTTGAATTTCTCCAAGCTGATGTGACTCCACTCTGTAAAATTACAGTGAGAACACCTTTGCCAGAAAAACACCTCAGTATTTTCTTCATTTTGGCATTTTGTCAATTAGGCTTGAGGAAAACTATATCGTCTGTGAAGGAGTCTGCTTGCCCCGATGCATCCTCTACGCGCATTATCTGGACTTCTGTCGGAAGGAGAAGTTGGATCCTGCTTGTGCTGCCACCTTTGGAAAAGTAAGCTGTATTGAATTCTATAGAGAAATGATTTAGAGATTGAGATCCTATAATAAGACTGAACTGGGATTTAAATCTGATTGTAGACCATACGGCAGAAATTTCCCCTCCTCACGACCCGGAGGCTTGGCACCAGAGGCCACTCAAAGTAAGACAGAAATAACTAACAAAAATAAATAACAAATAATCTTTCACTAGCTTTTGTCTTTTAAGGCTTGATCTCAGTGCTTGATCTCAGCAGTTCTTCGTGTGTTGCAGGTATCATTACTACGGTATTGGGATTAAGGAGAGCAGCGCTTATTATCACTCAGTGTACTCAGGAAAAGGCCTGACAAGGTGAATTTAAACCTCTTAAGCTTTTTATAATTGCATCTGGGGAAATTTGGAAAGAGAGCTGATTCTAGGAAAAATCAATCAATTTTTGTTAATGTTCTGGGCTTGTTTTGACTTTACATTTCAAGTAAAGAGTATAAGATCATTTCTTAAAACAAGTAAAAATGTCTACATGTCTATGCTATTAATAGGGTATGATAAATATCCTTTGTAATTATTGTTACCTGCTTATATTTTTTACAACAAATTCAAAATGAGAAATATTAGACTAAATTGACTGATTTTAGATCAATCTTAACATATAATATAATAAATAATATATCATAATTAGTGCTGGACCGTTAACGCATGTTAACGCGCGAGATTCTTATCGCGCAATAAAAAAAATATCCGTTAACGCAAAGATTTCCGTTAACGCAAAGCTTTCATGCGATTAACCGCGTTTAAAAAAATGAATCGATGCCCACCTCTAATCATAATATATATCATTTATATTATGACACAGTCTTGTACTGTTGTTACAACAGTCTCGAAATGAGACTATCGACCAGTTTTAAGATATAATTCTGCGCTAGTTTTGGCTAGGATATAATTTTTTGTAGTGAAAATAAGCAGCCCTGTGGTGCAGCCAGACTGATGTATTGTGGCACAACAAATGGGTCCAGTCTGTAACTGTGAACTAAAAATGTACCTGATATTTTTTAACAGATTTTCTGGGAGCAAACTCAAAAATGAGGTTAGCACTTTTATGTTTTATCTGTGTAAAAGTTCAATTTGACCCGCTGTCAAATTGTGTGTTCTAGTGAAAATAGTGAACCAACAGAAATTGTCATCGTCTGCTAATTTAGTTTATTTGCTACTTAAAAATGAAATGTGCCATAACTTTACCCCAGGCTGCATTTTATGATGTGTTTTATATTCTTTTAATATGTTAAATGTAGCAAATAACAATACAGTATATGTATATAATAGTATTTGTGTATTGACTTGTGTTCTCTGTAGTCAGTGTTGTCAGTGTGCATTGATTTTCACTTCAACAGAATAATTGCATAATCATCCTGTATCATTTTTGGCACCACTGGTCAAATATGGTCAAATGTATGCTGTTTGTTTTGTGATTCACAGGGAGGCTTCACACGGAAATATTCTCTAAGTTCTAAAACCGGAACGTTACTTCCAGAATTCCCAAGTTCTCAGCATTTAGTTTTGGACGACTCTGTTTCCAAAGAAAAGGTTTGTTCAATGTCATACATGATCATTTGGTGAACTCTAGTCATATTTTAGAGCTCTACACGTCCCACTTTATTCACTGATGCGTTCCTTCTTTCAGGTCGACACACTAATAATGATGTACAAAACACACTGTCAGTGCGTTCTCGACAACGCTATCAGTGTCAACTTTGAGGAGGTACTATTTTACCATTCAAAAGAATAATCCACTTGGCTCTCTTATGTCAGAGGGCTCAAAGGTCCGATCATGAATGTGTTTCAGATCCAGAACTTCTTGCTTCATTTCTGGCAAGGCATGCCTGACCATCTCCTGCCTCTACTGGAGAATCCAGTAATTGTGGACATCTTCTGTGTGTGTGACTCTATACTTTACAAGGTGTGTGCAACGCTGTGTGTTGGGATGTGATCTTGAAACGATGTGGAGACAGTGCTCATGAGAATCTATGTATTTTTTGCAGGTATTGACTGATGTTCTCATTCCTGCAACAATGCAGGATATGCCTGAAAGGTTTGTTTTTTAAAAAAAAACATCAGCCATTGCTTAGTATTCTGTGGATTAATTCATGAACTGACATGTGATATCCATGTTTAGTGCTGATGTGTAATTTTAGCTCGATTTGTCTAGTCTTTTGGCAGATATTCGCAATTTTGCGAAACACTGGGAGCACTGGATGATGTCTTCTCTGGAAAATCTGCCTGAAGTCCTCTCAGAAAAGAAGCTGCCCATCGCTCGTCGCTTCGTGTCCTCCTTAAAACGCCAAACTTCCTTCCTCCACCTTGCACAGGTCAGCAGCTTCAGCTGCTCTTTTAAAGGGCTCATATCATAGAAAATGTATATTTCCTCACAGATTTGAAATGTCATTACAAACGTGTAAAAGCTGTAACTAAGCTGCAAAAAAAACAGACCTTTTTGAATGTATTGGATTTCACATAAACCCACATGCAAAAACACACACCTATATAATGACCTCACAAATCTATATAAATATCCACTCTTAAAGTCTTTATTTGTCAGTCTTAATGGCCTAGTAACAGAAACATCCTATTTTTTAGAGATGAAGAACCGTTCAAAATGGTCATGGAAAATTCGTTCGGACTGATTTGCTACATAAACCAAATATTAAACATGGACCTTTTGGGGGGGCACCTTACAGGAAAAATTATGACTGTTCTTCTCTTTTTTTATTTTCAATGTATTTTTTCTGTAGATTGCGAGACCAGCACTTTTCGACCAAAGCGTTGTGACTTCCATGGTGAATGACATTGACAAAGTAGATCTAAACAGCATTGGCTCCCAGGCGCTCCTTTCAAACACGAGCGACCAGGACCTGGATTTCTATTCCGAATGTGAGTCCCCACTCTCTCACTGTTGTCTCAGGAGACCGTTGGACAACATGTCATCTGAAAACATCCCTTCTGCTTTTACTTCCCATCTCATAGACGATTCGATCTCAGTGTTTCAAGAGTTGAAGGACCTCCTGAGGAAAAATGCCACAGTGGAGTCTTTCATTGAGTGGCTGGACTCTGTGGTGGAGCAGAAAGTGATTAAGGTTGGTTGTAACTGAGATCTACAATGAGTGGTTCCACAGTACCTGTCACTGTTCGAATGATCTCTTGCTGTTTTCTTGCTTTTTTCAGCCCAGTAAACAGAACGGCCGCTCTGTTAAAAAGAGAGCACAGGATTTTCTCCTCAAGTGGAGCTTTTTTGGGGCCCGAGTGATGCACAACCTCACATTAAACAATGCAACAAGCTTTGGTAAGTCCACAGGCTGAGAGACACAACCCATCCAAGTACGTTCTGCATTCATAGTTTTGCTTTTCCCACAGCGTAAACCTTCACTGCAGTTTGGCTACAAAACCACAAAGTGCCGTAAAATGTAGTGACCCGTCCTAAATAAACAACTCTTTATCTTGTGGACGCGTGTGCACTGATTAGGAAGGGCCTGTCCTCGTCATTTTAGCTTTTGATGGCCCTGCGGACACACACAAAGCCAAACAGCTTCACATGGCGAGGCCATCACATGACCTCACCGAATACGCAGAAGGCCAAGATGGAGTATAAGAGGGAGCGTGTAAATTAAAAAGCCAAAAAAGCCCACCAGGACGTTACGGTCTTTAAGCTCTGACTTTTTCACATCAGATCAGTAGAGTGTGCTCTCCTTCACCTCTGCTTTCACTAGATTTTAAATGGCACCATCACCTTTCTTTTGCTGTGTTCGATTAGAGCAGCTTTCTTCATCATTGCTTGGGCACATTTTAGTGTGGTCTTTCACAGGAAAACATAAATGCTGCTTTTAAAAAGAAACATCAAGGATGTGAGCAGAGGGCAGGTCAGGTCTGTTTGCTGTTGAGTTTCCAGCTGAGAGGGGAAAATCTCTTTCCCACCAGACCACCCAAAATCTCTTTATCTGTTTGTTTCCAGTTTATGCTCTAAATGTAAAATTATGTCTCATCTTCTATGTGGCGGATGTTCCTTGATCATCGAAATGTAGAAAATGATGCTGTATTCTGTACAAATCATGCAGCACTGTCATATGTAAATGTTATTCAATATTCACCTGCAGTCTAAGCCCAGAGGGGTCTTATCAGTTAAGTTCTGTACATTTCTATCAGTATCTTCTCTCAAATCTATCAGTCCCAACATGGAAAATGATCCATTCTGTAACTCTTCATAATGTCCTCTTCAGGCTCATTCCACCTCATTAGGATGCTGCTGGATGAATATATTTTGCTGGCGATTGAAACACAGTTCAATAACGACAAGGAGCAAGACCTTCAGAACCTCCTGGACAAATACATGAGAAATGCTGGTACTGATGTTGTGTTATTTCCAGAAATTCAAAGCCTATTCTTTTAGCTCAGTCAATCATCATGTTTTGATTTTTTTCAGATGCCAGTAAGGCTACGTTCACAGCTTCCCCGAGTTCATGCTTCCTGGCCAATCGTAGTAAAACAGTGATGGTGTCCAGCGATTCCTCCGTTAAGAATGAGACCCATCCAGAGTATTCATATCCATCTGTGCCAGGCAATCCGCATGGGCTGGGAGCCAATATGGTGGTGTATCAAGGAATGGAGCCAGACACCTTCACTCTATCTGGTATTCATTCAGTTTAAACAAATCTCAGCTAATATGTACTCAGTGTAGAAAATGTAGAAAAGTATATAGATTATGTAGAATTAAAAACACCAATGCAGTTATGATACATACAAAATAAATATTCGCCTGTAATGTAAACCCAGATGGTTGTGGGTTCTATTTAGTGTTTCTCCACATTTCTTTTGTTTTTTATCCATTTATGCTTGCACAGTGTTTTTGTTACTATTGTGACCTTGCAAGTTGCTTTGGGACTAACAAATGTTTCTGTCTTTCCATCCATCCATCTGTTCATTTATCAAACCATCCGTTCACCCATCCCTCCCTCCATCCACCCATCTATCTCTCCATACATACATACATCAATTTATCCATCTATCCATCCATTCATCAATCCATCCATCTGTCCATCATCCATCTCTCCATCCATCCATCCCTCCGTCTGTCCATCCATCCATCATCCATACCTCCCTCTATCCATCACCCATCTCTTCATCCATAAATCCCTCCATCTATCCATCCATCATTCATCCCTCCATCCATACACCCCTCCCTCTCTCCATCCATAAATCCCTCCATCTATCCATCCATCATTCATCCCTTTATCCATACATCATGCATCCCTCCATCCATCCAATGTGCCACGCCCCCCAACAAGGACAACTGGACTACACCCAGAGCAGTGGCCCTCTAATCACTCCTCCCATTTCTCCAGCCATGGCCAACCGAGGCAGCGTCATAAACCAAGGCCCCATGGCTGTGAGGTCACAAAACAGCTGCCCCATCCAGCCTCATGTGCCCTGCCAGGCTTTCCCGGAAACCATGTGCCAAAACCTGCCCAGCTCCACCTCCAGCTACTACCTGAGCTCCTCCACCTACCAACCCACCAGCCTCCCCCTGACCCAAACACCAACCTCAGCCTACCAGTCTCGCGTGGAGGGGGGGCGGTACACGTCCTTCAGCGGGGAGCAGCTGGCCAAGGACTGCTTCAGCAGCAGCTGCAGTGCTGTACCCTATAGCTCCAGGACCTCAGTAAGCTACTCATCCGTCGCTGAGCCCACCATGGAGACCCAAGGAGTGCAGATCCTGGACACGACGGGGTACAACTTTGTAGGAGGAGGATGTTCAGGCCCAGCTTACACCAACAGTGGTGAGAAAGTTAAAGTAGTTCATTAGTCTGGGATGGTAATCTTTAGTAAAAAAAAGTATCTGTAACTTTTTAAATCATGTTGTTGTTTTATTATTTTTCAACTGGCAGGCTACTACGGGAACAGTGGCTACGTGGACAGTCAGAGGGTGAGCTCTCTGATTGACCAGCATGTGTCTGTGATCAGCAGTGTGAGTTCTATTCGCTCTGTCCCTCCATACGCCGATGTCCACGATCCCCTCAACATCCTGAATGACACGGGCAGGAAAGGAGCGGGTTCATACTACACCGAACAGCCTCCATTAATTACACGCACAGCTGGTAAGGAAAAAACAAACACACAGACACACACACAAATTGAATTGAATTCTTTTCATCCAGAAGTCAAAGGTTTATTTTTACTTCTTGAAATAATCTATTTTAATGCATGACCAGATTTTGACATGTCCAGTTTTCATTTTCATTTTAATAGTATAATTTAAAATAAAGAATAAAACAAACATTTCCCTGAATTTTATATTTTGATTTCAGATAAGGTTTTGCTCATTTGATGAAAGTGAACTCAATTTCAAGTTTGGTTTAAGATTTATTTCAATGTTTGCCTGAGATTTTAGCATTTTGGGTTGAGCTGAAAATGAATGCACTTGATATTTTTTTCCATTTAGTTTTCCCTCAGTTAGTCGTTGCCTTTCTGAAAAATGAATTTTAAACTGCTATCATTTCATCTGCCAGTATTTTATTATCCCCAAAATTCCTACATTGGTAATTGAGACCCGTGACTGTTTTAAAATGCATTTCTACATTTTTTGTTTCCCTTGGGTTATTTTCTGATTTCTGTGTTGTAGGATCCTCAGTAGCCCCTCCTGCCCCCTGCTCCATTTCTCCCTGCATGTATGGCTCCGCTGCTCAGTATCACCACTCCCAAGAAGCCCTACTGCCTCACCAGAGTGGTGCGGAGGTGCGGGACATGGTGTCCTCCCTGCCCCCCATCAACACCGTCTTCATGGGGTCAACTGGAGGACCACCCTGACTGTTACTGACAGAACCCTGGAGTATTGATGCTTGATACCTTTTGGACTGACTAAGCAGAAGCAGCAAGTCTGTGATTATGAGTTATGTTGAGTACTTTCAGAATATCATAGAAATATTACAGAAGAAATATGATCTTTTCAATGTATTTAAGTCATATGTGTATAATTTCCACATTAATAAAATACATTAAATCAACACAGCTGCTTCCAAAATAAGACAAACTATTTTACAATGTCACAGACTTTAAGAAAATCTAAGAATTTAAATCACTTTTTTAGCGCAGCTTTCACTTTTACCCATCAGCGACCGGTCCAAAGTCAACAAATCTAGTCTTAAACATGGTCTGTGATGTTGCTGTTTGATGCACCAGTCCCTGAATGGCAGTGTTAATACTTAGACATCCTTAGTATTTCTCCTATATGCAAAAGTCGTAGCACCCCTGGTCAAATTATATGTTTTTTTGTTGTATTTCTAAGTGAGAATGAATACAATTTACAGAAGGAGAAGAAGCTCCTGACCATAATGGGGTGGGGTTAAAAACGTATTTTATATTTGTATTATATATACATTATATATATACATTATATATGTTTATAATATATTTACATAGAAATAGTGCACTAAAATTTGCAGGAAAAATGCCACATTATTGCTCCATGTAAAGGATGGATTCGTTCATTTTTTAAACAAGAAATCAACAAAACATTTGTGTGCTCGAGGTCCATTCATGTCAGCAGTGTGTACTTATAGTGAATTGTTCCTATTAATATATGTGCTAACGTGTAGCTCTAATGGATAAAGGAGCACAGAGGTTGGAAATAGACATGCAGGATGGATCAGTAGCCTGCATAGTCCTGAGCTGTTCTGTAGTTTAGTCTTATCTTAACAATTAACACCCAGCGCTGTGAGAACATACAATAGGTACACAAGACCCCACTGTGGTCTGGTTAGAGATTACAGGCAGGAAACCCACCTGAAGAAGCTGTGGATCAAAGTCAGGCGTTATCTGTGCCGGGAGAGATTAGTTGATTTCTCCATTGTACAGTGGGTTAAGATAGGCCCTGATAAAGGTGTTGACCAAAACCAGAACCAATAGAGGTGTTTAAGGCCACAAGCTGTTTATACATTGTGATCCTCCGAAGGAAAAAGGGTGTTTTATCCATCCCTGTGTTCTCCAAATTGAGCTTTGTTAGTCTTTCAGCAGATGGAAGCTAATAAAACCATAATCAGTAACATTAGATTGGGCGCTGCATTTGTGTACAGAAATGATATAATCTCAAAGCTGCATGCTGTATTTGAATATACGGCGCTGATCCATGGCCACTATGAGTCCGACGATGATTTCAGCATTTGTCCATACTGTGTATAAAGGACAGGGATTTAATGATAAAACAGTCTGGCTTTGTGCTGCCTTTTATCTGCTGGAGGGGAAAATCCATTTCAGCCCTCGGACAGGAACAGATGGCTTGAAATGTAATGATTACAAAATCCCGACGTTAAAATAGTTTAATTACAAAGTCAATAATGCCCCCAACAATTGCCAGGCCTGTAGTGTAAAAACAACAGAAGGCGGAATGCAAACTTTGGGACAATGTTTAACCAGAACTTTGCATTAGGCAGGGAGCCTCCATATGTACCACAGCCAGACCAAAGATCAACAGATCCGGTGCAATTACGCAGCACCTTACTAGCCCTCGCCCAGAAGGAGAGGACTTTAGTGCAGCACCAAAGCCCCGCGCTCAGACACTGTCACACTTACTCTCCTCCAGCATGAGGGCCAGCCTGGAGAGCATGAGTCACTCTCTTACTGAGACCCAAAACGCGGCGTAAATGTTGCAAATGAAACGCAGGCCATTTACACGATCAGTACTGGCAATGATCCCTTTTGATCCACATTAATTCAGTTCTGAAAATCTTCACATAGTAGAGGGAAATAGTCATTTTGCTGCTTCATTTTCAAGCAAAGTCAAAGCTTTAATCCCTAATCCAAGACACAATATAAATGTAAAACCTGAACATAGAATCTCTAGGAGAAGGGCAAAGGTTCTCCTTGGACTGTTTGTATTGGACTATCATGATTTTTTGATAAAGTTAAATATTGACAGAATTAAAATGACAAAATTAAAATGACAAAAACACAGATATATGTTTGTCTCTTGAAGATAATGTGTGTGTGTTTGTGTCTGTGAGTGTGTCTTGGGCTACAAATTCAAGTTTTTTTGAAAAAAACTTATCTGCTTTGAATGCATACAATTATGTATTTTTTATAGTCACAACAACAACAACAACAATAATAATAATAATAATAATAATAATCATAATCATAATACACTTTACAAAAGTAAACAGACAAAGTGTACAAATGTTTAACACTTCTGGTTAAAGGGGAGTTTCACCCATGTATGAGATTTCTGTATAATTCAGTAGCTAAGATGAGACAGTAGGCTTGATTGAGGTAATGTGGCGCTGTGCAGACTGATTGGAGCCTGGATTTTTGTCCAAATTGTGACAGCACCACCAGTCCATTACCATGACAGGGTCGTCATGATCTCGCGAGGTTCCAGAGCCAGTGAGAGCTCACATGAGGTTTGATGGCTCCTCCCCAAGCAGCAAGTTTCCACTTTCTGTAATCACCAAAGCCAAGTGTTCCTCTCAAAACAGCTTCAAGTTTTAAAGTAGATCTGGACTAAAACATAGCTTTAAAGGTTCAAACCGCCTTGTTTTGTAAATACAAATTTTGCTGCAGTATGTAAAAAATATTCATTTCCACACATACTGTTTAGTCCACACAGTCCATAAATGACCATTTAGATGCAAAAACAGTTGGTTAGCTTTGTGATGCCACAAAGACCAGTACAGTATTTTAGCCACAATACAAAGCGGCCAATTAGAACAAGCTAATTTACAGTAATTGTCCTAAAGACAAGAACGTAAACAGTCTGTTTGATTCTGTGGGATAAAAGAAGTAATGCAGAAATGAAATGTGGTTCTGTGTGGAACATAAAACTACATAAATATCATAAGTGTAATAAAAATAAAAGCATATGGGCCCTTTAACAAGCATTCAAGGCGTGGAGGGACATACATTTTTTAAATTTACCACTATTTTTTATATTACATATAAAGCCTTTCATGTAGGGCCACTTGCCATTTTGAATAAAATTGCTTTATTTGTGATAACAAAGTCCAAATCTGAGCATTTCTCTGCAGTTACTCACTTCATATTAAACCATATGGACTTTGTTATCTATTGAATTGTGCTAATGAGTTTGAAAAATTACTCTTTAATTTCATGTCCATCCATTAAAACAGCCAGTAGATGTCACTAATGACCATGAATTTCTTTCTTGGTGTTGGATCTGTAAGCTTTTATCTAATAGTGTCTGATTTTTCTAACATTCATTATTTTAAAGTGTGACTGCTGAGAGCCGATCCTGAGTCAGTACTTTCTGTAATGCTGTACACAGTTTCTCTTCCTGGCAAACATGTCAGGGGGCACTTTATCAACTATCACTGCTTTTTCTGACTCAGAGACCCAAAAATTGGCAATGAAAGAGCACACACAGCCTCAGAGATTACTTTCTGAATGGGAAATGTCAGTAAATGTATCACTGCATCAACAAGAACAGTTTCCTGTGCACTCGAGATGACTGAGTTGAGAGGAGAAGCTGTGTGTCATCTTTAGCAACACTTGCATGTGGAATTTTGTCGGTGTACACAAAGAGGCCTATCAGCAACACCTTGTCTAATGGGTGGTCAGGGAAGTCTCTAAGTGAGTGGCAGTTACCAGTGAAGAACTCTTTTCCCCTCCAATATAAAGTGAATAGTTACAGCCCTGTAATGTGATTGAGTCACATTCCAAGGCATTGGAAAATGCTTCATATCCTCCTGAGACCCAGACCATTCATTTATGTCCATTATAATGGACATTTTTTTCACCTGAATCCTCCTTAACCCTCCTGTTATGTTTGCTTCTCGGGAACATCAATAATGTTCCTGGGTCAATTTGACCCGCGGCATGTTTAATTATCCAAAAGTGTCAGAAAACAAAAAATCGCAATAAACATTGGTAATACTTCATTATTAAGTCCATTATTAACCATTTAAATCAATATTTGGTGTAATGGTGTTCTTTACCTCTCACAGATCATGTTTCAATGAGGATAATTCACT
>JBBPDH010000151.1:163093-173163 GCA_037974565.1 Clupeocharax schoutedeni
AGGAAATAAACTCCCATTTTCTAAGAACCATACACCCAAAGTACTAACTTTACAGAAGAAGGAAATATATAATGGACATTAAAGTCAAATGTAAAAATTTGGCATTGCTGAAACACTAATATTATTGCTCCCGACAGAAAGGACCACCAGCTTGTAGTGATTTTTTAAAGCTTTATGTGATATCACTGTATGTTAAAAAAAATTATACCCATATTATTAGATTTGTATTTCTTAATTGCAACAAAATTCTATGTCACTTAGAGGGCGTATTCTTTTTGCTCTTAATTGAAAACCCATATAATTGTGAGCGAATCACATTAGCCAATTTCAGACGTGTTAATAGTGTCTCCCATGAATGAACCATAATTGTGTGATCTGTTTTATGAAAACACTGCGTGGGCTCCCAGCTGGTTCTTTTCTAGCCTCTGTCCCTGTATGATCTCTGTTTGACAGGCAGAATGAACCTTTACATGCTGGTACATTAGCGGGGAGACGTGAAAGGGCCCTATTCACACTCCGTTTTAATCAGAGCGGGAGGTGAATTGTCCATTGAAGGACACTTGATGTAAACGGAATGAAAGCGCCTCCGATCAGATGGCTGCCTCCTTCGATTTCCTCCCTGTTTCCACTGAGCCGTGACATCCTAGCTGAAGATCAGACTCCTTGCAATCTAATTTGTAGGCTCTGTGACTGCAAATGTGCTGAGTTGCTCTTGACTGCTTCAGCCTTTTGACTTTTCTTTTGCCTGATTTACTTGCGTTCACACCTGGAACTCGTCATCGTTTCTGACCAATTGCCGTGTTTGTCCATCTAGGCCCATGCACGAGTCAAACAAATCTCTTGCCTCTTCCTCCCTTCCTCTTTTTTTGTTCCCTGCCCTGAGCCCAACTGATCCATTCCAGTCAGCCTCCTTTGTGCAGGCGCCCCAGTCTCTATGGCAGCCCAGAAGAGCTTTAGTGGAGGTGGGACATGTGATGTCTGTAGAGATGGCCAGGTGTGGTGGAGCTTTGTTGTCAAAAAAAAAAGAAGACATGGACGCTGGCTACTTCTTTCATACGACTGAAATATTATTTGCACAGTAATATATCCCTTATGCATGAGGGGTCATCTTCTGACCCTCCTTACCCACATTCTTCAAACACAATTGAGTTAAATTTTTGTTTTGATTCTTAATTAGTGTGATTCCCAAAGTGATCACATTTTTGTTCTTACATTTTATTATTAATATTATTTTTTTTCTGCCCATTTTTGGCACCACTTATTGAATTCTGGCATTAATATCTGGTCTTTTTTACTTTTAAAACTGATGTTTGCGTTTATCCAAACCACACAATCACATTTTGCATTCTCTTGTGGAAATGCTTCTAGTTTTAGTTTGAAAACAAACGTCTTGGACAGATTTCACATTCCCCTTAAATGTATGAAGTTGTGATGTTTATTATCTTAATTCCTGTGTCAGTTTTGTGCACCTCACTCTGATTGCTGTGGTGGTTTGACCAAAAACGCTAACCAGCAGCCACATGGAAAACACAGACCCGAGCTTTGTATCTTTCAAGTAAATAAAAGAGATACTAGCCCTGCATGGGCACCTTTATTCCCCATTTAGCCTTGAGCAAACAATGCTTTGTGCAGCTACATACAGAGGGGTGGGTGTGAGGGAAAGGGGGGTGGGTGGCAAAAACAGCACATGAGAAAGTAGCCTTGTTTCCTAAGAATGTTAGCACTAATCACTAATAATCCCATGATAAACACAAAAATGTCTTTTTAATAAAAATGTGGTTTTCGGATCGTGAATAGAAAGACAAATTCACATGTTTCACATATATCCTATATTTCATTAACACATTTAATTAAAATGCACTATTCATTTTAAACATATCTGCCACACTGTGTGATCTGGTTTATTTAAAGACACCAAAACAGTTTATCTGTGTGTGTGTATGTTTCATTTTTTTTTCATCATTTCCTTCCTGAAGAGGTCAATCTTTTAACTGTGGAAGCTTTATCAGTGCATTGGTGTCATTTATAGATCACACTTGCCATTTAAAATTTAATTTAAAGTTATTAGAATGGAAGAACATATTTTGTGTGCATAAATGCTCTCAGAATCTGCTGGAGTAATCATGTATATATTTCTGGGTTAAATATACTAGATATTATAAAGCCCTATAGTAGAAGTTATAATACAATAATTCTGATCAAATTTATATGCAGAAACAGACCCCACTGGGTGTAATAAAATTAATTTCTATAGCTTATAATACTGTTTGTGTATCTATACTGTATGTGTGTGTGTGTGTGTGTGTGTGTGTGTATAGATGTGACACAGCACACCAGGAGGGGGGGCATTTTATGGATCTCCTGAAGAAAACGTGGATGGTGTCTACAAATTTTTGGACACATTATGTAGATATGTTATGTCATTTTTACATGAAATGCATGTTTTGAACAGTGTAAATGTGTTTTCATGTTGCATGTCTGTTGCTGTCCAGGGTCAGAAAAGAAGACTACTAGAAGCTTCCTGAGGCAAAAGAAAACAGTACACCGCAGCAGACAAAAGGGAGGGGGCTCAACTAAAAAACCCAGGTGATCAGTATCAAAGCAAAATATCTGCTATTAATGCTAATATTTAGTAAGAATACTTCTCTAAAAGCGTCTCGTTGGATTGACCGATTAATCAAGGTTTACGGGAGATGATGAAGTGAGAAGAAAGTGCTCTGGCTCTCGAGTTTTCTTTTACTCTCCTCTACAGCTGGCCTTGCTGCTCAGAAGGCTGAACAGAGCCTTCAGCCTACACTGCCCGCTCTTTCCCTCCAGCCTGACCTGCAGTCTGAGCCGTGAAAGATGGTTTAGCTGTATTCTTTATTTTCCTGTAACTCTACCTGTCCAAAGATAAATAATACAGTTCATCACACACTGAGGGTGAGGGAAAAGAGGAAAATGTGGCGTCGTTTTGAATTAATTTGATTGTTTTAATGAAACCCTTTGAATATGTCTATTGAATTCCTATTCGATATCTGCCGGCAAGTTTACAGCTAAACTTGGTTTCTTTTGTCACAAAAAAAGTGATTACACTGAAACCTTCAATGTCAGGGGCAATTTATTTTTATTATGCCCCCCACCCTGCACCTACCTGCTTTCCGTACTCTTGTTTTACTCTCTGTATTGACTTACTACTCCACCTTGTCTAGCTTGACCTTCTATTATAAGTTGCTTAGAAACCCTGGAGAAAAGATTGAGATGCTTCATCCAACTCTTTGTATCTCTCCTCTTTCATGCTGTTTTTTGTCAGCCGTAATAGCAGAGCGGCTCCTCGTTCCATTGTATCCCACTGGTTCCTTCATGTCGGTGTGTCACCACCTCGGCTCTTGGGCTTTTCATTTATTTCCCCCTCAAACCTTGTTTCCCCCCACTTATTAAGATATTTTGCATGTGTTAAATAATGTGCCACGAATGCAGGTGTGTTGATTTGTTTTTTTCCATCCCCCTCAAGTCATGATTCGATCTTCCGACCCATAGACGTACATTAAAGGAAAAGAAAAGGCTGCCCATCCAGGTGGAAAAACGTCGCCCCAACAAACAGGAGACGGAGTTGCCTCCGCAGAGATGCAATCGTTTTTTGATTTGCACCTGTTGCAGCACGAGCGAGGGGAATATGTAGCATGCTGATCTTTCTTTCCTTAATGAGCCCGTTTGTAGAATGCCTCCTCCGGCCCGGCGCCTTTCCCCTTTCATCCCGCAGCCCGCCCCGCCTTTTGTGCTGCCCACCTCACCTAAAGGAGATAGCATTATATGAGCATTCAATTGAAGTCTTTGGCGACGGCAAAAATGTTAGGAGGAGAGAAGAGAAGGGGGAAAGCGAAAAAAGGAAAACAAAAAAAAAAAGAAAACAGTCTCATTCTTCACTGGGGCATTGAGGAGCCTTGAAACGGTTCTTAATTAGGAGATATGTTTAGATGCTTAATGAAGGAGATGCTGGGATGACAATATCGAGGCACCAGTTAACAAACACTCAGGTTATCCTGAAAGGAGCAAAGCTAAAATGTGAGAAATGTTTTTCAAATGGTGTATTTAAGCCTGCATAATTACAGCTTTTAGAGCAGCAGAATGAATGACCTGGGTGACTTGTAGCTCCTTGAATACCTGAGCAGCCCCTCAGTAACTGCCGCGCCTCCTTCAGACGGCTGGGGGCTGCTCGGCCGGTCAGGGTGGAATTCGCGCTTTCTTTTCCATCACAGTATCGAAGTACTCATGAATGATTTGGGCCGTAATGATCCTCGGGCCTTAATGCTAAGTTAATTAAGATGAATTCCTCCCATAATGAGATCATTACTGCGTCTTCAGGTGTTGTTTTTTTCATTAAAATCCATCTGCATACATCACAGCATAGAATATTCATCATATAGGAGCAGATCTCCTGGGCTACTTTCTCAGGCCAAAGCGAATTTCACAGGAATCTCTTAGACGGCCCTTATCTCTCTTAAATAAAGGTCAACACACAGATTACAACCGTTGGCTGACCCCATTTGTAAAATGAAACACGTAGACTTATATGCACTCTCTCTGTCTGTCTCTCTGTCTCTCTCTCTGTCTCTGTCTCGCTTTCTCTTTCTCTCTCTCTCTCTCTCTCTATCACTCTCTCTCTGTGTCTCTCTCTCGTTTTCTCTCTTTCTCTCTCTCTCTCTCTCTCTGTCTTTCACACGCACTCAGCTCTTTGGCCCCCTCGTGCTCTTGGGTTGCTTCGTTTCTTCGTTCTCTTTTTCAGCTGTCCTACTAGAGTTACAGGGCCGTTTCTAACTTGGTGCCTGTCCGGCAGCGCGGAGGCTCAACCACATGACTGTTGATTCATGGGGACGCCCATAGAGCTGTCATTTTCAGGGCAGGTGTCGAGAAACTGGCTGGGTGCCTGAGCAAAGAAAAAGATTCTGACCTCATCCTGAAATACTGCAAGATGATGGCCCGCTGGTCACAGGACCCAAGGTACGGACATAAAAGGGCTTTTCTAGGTACTGAAATGAAACCCGATCAAGTTCAAGCAGAAGTTGTACCCCGGAGTCTTACAAAGGGTCACAATGAATGACAGGGATGGTGGCCATTCGTAAGGCTTTGTTTACATGCACTCTTTATAATGAAGGTTCCTTAAAGGTTCCAGGAAGGACATTTTAATTGTTTTTCAGCACTTTATTGTGGAACACAAGTAAGTTTTATTAAACTGTGGATTTTACAAGTACATTCAAGTACACCAGAGCATTTCTTAAGGTTCTTGAAAGATCTACTAGTAAAGAACTATTACATTATGTGAAGGATCTTCATACCTTTCAAAGTTAATCATTTTTGAGAACTTTGCCATAGAAAGTATCAAAGAGGAGCTAATTCTTCTTATGGTTTTACAAGTACATTCAAGCACACCAATTGGGGTTTTTCCACTGTACAGAGCAGTTCTGCAAGTTTCTTGGAGGAATCATTGGGAAAGAACCATTAAAATATGTGAAGGATCTTCATACCTTTAAAAGGTTGTTCAAACTTAAAAATAGTTCTTCTATGGAATCTCTCAATGGGCCTTTAGAGCTGTGCAATGAAAATAACTGAAATTGTTCTCATGAAATCTGAACAAATAAACAGATAATGATGTTGCCACTGTTGTCAATATCATAAATTTTTCCATCCGGTATGGTAAACCTACCCACGGTGCATCTCCTACTATGTAACACTAGAGATTTAACACCGTGCTCACTGACTGGATCTAGTTTTATTAAGACGCCACTGGAATCGGGAATTCTTGCCATACTGAATATGATCCGGCTAAGGCACACACAGCATTATTTAGCACTCGTTGCATAACTACCAGCAACATATTTGGGAGTGGAACGAACCTATTACTCTCGGGGCTCACGGGCCGAGGTGCTGCATCACATGGGGGCAAATTCCTCGGTTTTGTTACTCAATTTAGAGGCAGATATTCATGGCGTCATTACAGATTTTGGCCGTTTGCGTTCGTCCAAACTGCCAGGGCCCATATGGGACTGGTTATGTGAAACGAGGAGAGGGGTGGGGACCACACAAGGCATCATGATCCTTTCTCACTTCCACTCATTCATTTTAGACTTTAGGATGGTGAATCAACTTCCAACTGTCAATGACATAAACGACCGTGGCCCACATCCTGGAAAATTTTAATCATGAGAGATAACTGTTATGATCCCCTCTCAGCCTCATTATATCATCTACCACCCCCCTCACTACCAACACACACACACACACACACACACACACTCTCACTCACTCACTCACTCACCCCTGAAGTCCTGCTGAAGGCTTGAAGGCATGGTGGTTTAAGCTTAAGATTCCCAAGATTCCCCACAACATAGCAGCAATGCTTTAGAGAGTTTCTGCAGCTTGTTATGGAAGATGCCTGAGATGGTTCCTCTAGTGTATATTTTCATTTAGTCTGAATGCTTGGCACACTCTCATCATAAACAGAAGCCTAGGTAGACATAGATGGAATAGTTGCTTTGCCCTCCGTGTGCTGATAGAAACCCCTCATTAAGTTAACTCATTTACATAGCTGAGAGGCGATTTTACCGCCCCAAACCAATTCATGTGAGGTGGCTGGAGATTCATCTTAGAAACAATAAGCCAAACACTTCTCCTGGGCCTGAGGGGCTTCTCATCAAAATCCTTTTGTATCCTTTTGACTCACAAAAAACTTTTGTAATGTGCCGATAACAGAATGCATTGTAATATATTTTAATTTTTTTAATTTACTGTAATATTGACCACATTTTGAGACTTAGTTCTTATATTAGCACCTGGCCTTCACCCGCCAAGCTTGGAAGGTTAATGATGCCATAGAGGAACCACTTTTGGTTTTACAAAGAACTATTTTTGCAAGTGTGGAGAACATTTTCAAGGCCTAAAGTACCTCAACCTAATATAAGTATAAGTTCTTTACCAATTTTAGATGTTGTGGAGGTTCATTCAAAGGGTCTCACATCTCATGAACAAAAAATGGTTTTCAAAAGATCATCTATGGTAAGGTTCTTCGGGGAACCAAAAGAGGTTCTACTATCGCATTTTTCAAAGAACCATTTCTGGATATTTTATTGTTGAGTGTATCTAATAGATGAGCATTGGTCATGACTGTTGGGGAACAAATCGGGTGAAAATGACAGAAACAGGCTTCATGCTCACACATCTCCATGTGTTCCATGTGATTTCCATGTTTTTTTTTTTAACAAATCCACACATTCAAATGATTTTCTGAATTTTGCTCCAAATAATTTTATTTTTTACAGGTGTGATCCTAACCAAGCGTTCTCCAGGAGGATCAATTTTAGGCGGTAGCAGCATATCATTAGCAGTGGGTTTCTTTCTGCCAGCAAAAATGCAAGTGAACAGAAATGCAAATAAACAAGAACACAATAAAAAGTATCAAGATTATTTTTCTTTTTTTGGTTAGAAGAACACAGGTTGTCTTCTGCGGTTCCAAATTTCTGCTCGATTCTTCCAGTCATTGTGTGGATTTGTTAAATTCCATAAGCAACACACATCATTTTATTTTACTGCAAAGAGAGCCAATTAGACAGAGCTACAAGAAATACTGACCAGAAATTATTTTCTGAATTTTGCTCCAAATAATTTTATTTTTTACAGATGTGATCCTAACAAAGCGTTCTCCAGGAGGATCAATTTTAAGATCCAAAATGCTAAACTGCCTTTGCTGAAAGGTGCTAAATAAAAGGAGCTGTGACTGATTGGCTGATAAAAGTCATCCCGCTATTCTGAGAAGAAGCCTGTGACGAAAATATTTGCAGGATCATTCAAGGTAAAAGGATCATTGGCTTAAAAACATGTAGATGTTTTTGCATTCCGTTTATATTTCACGTCTTGTTTCAGTCCTGATATCTGGTCCCAAGGCAGCTGTCAAACACATACTGTTTTGTGGCCAACTTGTGTGTATTGCATTCTCCCCACGTCTGTCATGCACCTTGTTTCCAAGTATGGTCACTATGAGGGAGCTGTCACTGGGGGCCTTTGTGAGAAATTAATGGCCGACAGAGAAGGGCAAAGAAGTCGGGACAGCTGCCTCTGTTGCCACCAGAGAGGGCCACTCCGCCTCCTCCACTGCGCGCTTCTTTAAATTAGTCTTTTCTGTCCGTGTGATTTTGCTGTCAGCAGCCGTCTTCCATATTTCTAGAGTTTCTCTCACACACTCCTGTCAATCAGAGCTTTGGCATCAACTGCAGTATTAAAATGGTTGATGTTTCATGTATGATAACATTGTGCACAATGTAGATTTAAACCCTCAAAACATCACTGTATATGCTGTAAGGAATTGCTGTAAATTTACAGTAAAAACAGCTGTAGAAAAAACATGGTGCGTTATGAGAAACACAGTTCAAGTTTAAAAGCTGGATTTTATAGTTATAGTTATAGATTTAAATTTAAATTAGATTAAAAAGTCCTTCTATAAATGTGCGCATACACTCCTGCCAGGCTTTGGCATCAATTGCAGTATAAAAAGGAATGATGTTTCATGTACATAACATGAATAAAGCAGATTTAAATATAAACAAGACAAAAAATTACACTTTTTAATGCATGTACATTTAACAAGACAATCGCTATAAAAATGAAGAATTTTGAGAAGGAGTTAAATATTGGATTTTACAGTAAAGTTATAAACTTAAATATAAATAAAACACCAAAAAACATTGAGAAAAGTTGCTGAAAACATTGAGAAAAGTTTCTTGTGAAAGTTAAAATTTGTGATTTTACAGCACAATTCCCCCTAAAATAAACTGGCAATGTAAAGAGCACACTGGGCAGCCTCTCTCTGAATACTGTAGTAATGGGACAGAGCTCCTCAGCATTCCTTTTTTGTTTGCTTTTATTTCATTGACAGACAAGATTTTTTCATTTGACATGATAGTCAAGTGAAGTCAAGTTTATTTATAGGCCCCCTTAATCATAGACAAAAGTCATTCAATGTGCTTTACAGGAATCGAAAAAAAATGAAGCAGAGAAATAGCCTGATTTAAAAAATTAAAGGAATAAAATATATAAAACATATAAAATCAATAAAAGAAGTTATTGCGTACTTTGAATTTATATGTGTTCTAACCATGACAACATTTTGTGTTCCAGTTAATTAGTTCCTCCCATGATATCAGGGTTAGCTTTCTAATCTTAATGACTGGTGTGTGTGCAAGATGTGCTGTAATGTGATTTTCACAGTGTGATAAACAGCAGGCCGCTCTGCAGATGTAAAGATATGGTGATTGTTCTCTTAATTATGTGACTGAATGAGTCCATGGAATCTACATGGATTTGTTGTGGGGGAGGTTTGGACAGGGGTCCAAGAGACTACAAAGGGCTTTTCTCTCTCTGGAAGGGTGGGATAGGCTTCTCCCCATTACACAGTATGATGTTCATCAGGATGGGCCTCTGATGTAATAAAACTGAAAGGTAATGTTCTGCTCCAAGTGTGTTGAACAGCCCAGTCGTGATGTGTTAATGTGGTTTGAAAATCTTCAGTGTTGCTTTACATAACTCGAATCAAAGCATGCACTTTTACCTTGTCTTATGACTGGAGAAGTCTCACCTAGTGGCTGGTGTTGGAGAATATTGGGGGAACGTGTGTTGTGATGGAATGATCATTGCTGTATTTTTCACAGTACTGATACTGTATTATTTACAGTACTGACAATGCATTATTTACAGTATTTACAGTGTATTATTTACAGTATTTACAGTGTATTATTTACAGTACTGACCGTGTATTATTTACAGTATTTACAGTGTATTATTTACAGTACTGACAGTGTATTATTTACAGTACTGACAGTGCATTATTTACTATACTGACAGTGTATTATTTTCAGTACTGACAGTGTATTATATACAGTACTGACAGTGTATTACTTACAGTACTGACACTGTATTATTTACAATACTGACAGTGTATTAGTTACAGTACTGACAGTGTATTAGTTACAGTACTGACAGTGTATTATTTACTATACGGACAGTGTATTATTTACAGTACTGACACTGTATTATTTACAGTA
>JBBPDH010000151.1:193774-205682 GCA_037974565.1 Clupeocharax schoutedeni
ATAGATAGATAGATAGATAGATAGATAGATAGATAGATAGATAGATAGATAGATAGATAGATAGATAGATAGGCTTACAGACAGGCAGATAGACTCTTAAAAATGTACAACCATAGATTTTTTTATCAATGCCATAGACAGAACCATTTTAGAGCCATAAAGAACCTCTTTATTAATATATGGTGTAAGTGTGAAGGCCAGTTATCATAGAAAACTTTCACATGATGTTCCGTATTGGTTTAGGGGTTCTTCCAAGAACCTTTTAAATAGGTGGAGTCTCTTTAAAATGTACAGTGTTTCTTCACACTCAAACATCCAATTTATGAAAATTATTCTTTTAAGAATTATTCTTTTAGGGAACCAAATAGTGTTCTTCTAGTCACTAAATCATCTCACAGATTCATTTTTGACAGAACATGAATTAATTTGCACTGCTCCCTTATTTACTGTACTAAATACTTTAGTATAATTCAGCAGAGGCCGTCCCGTAGCTGCAGGCATGATGAAGTACCACACCACAGAAGAGTCTGTTTTAAAAATATTGAGAATAAATGTAGGTTAGGAATGAGAAACATGTTGCTGAAAAGTCTGCGCTCTCTCAGTCCTCTGCTCTCTGTGTTACTGTGAGATGCTGGTTTGTGTTTGGTGAGAAATCAGAAATATGTTTGACAGATCCAGCACTCTGGACAGCGCTGGCCTGGCATGATGTGTGCCGGACTCCACGCGGTTACAGAGGGCCGGAATACCGACCATTCCTGTCAAATTCCTGATTAAATCTTGATGAGCCTTAACCACGCCTGGCCCAGCTGCTCCGCCGCACAGCAAATGGTTATGACAGTGCAAGCATCGCTGCCTAAAGTCAGCACGGTGTCCGTGTTTTGTCAGTTGCAGTGTAATGTTGATTTTAAGGGTCCTAATGATATATATTGCCCTTTGGCCCACGAGACTATTTGACCTCTGACACTGGAATCTGAAGTGCTCGCCTTCACTGTGGAGCGACTGTGGCATGTTGGACATGGGAACCGGAGTCATGCTCTTCATTCAGTTAACTGATTTTACTGACATTAGATATTTGTGTTCTTTTTTTTCTTGAATGGCAAAACAACTGCCTGGGAACGTGCAGCACATTTTCTGCATTTTATGCCACTGTTTGGTCATAACCGAAGGCTTTTGGCAACAACCTGATAGCTGTGATTGATCAGGGCTGATTATGCAAATGAAATTATACAACAGAGGCATTTAGCCTATTTATGCATATGTATGCAAATGACATAAATAGGCAAATAAAGATATAAGTACATTCAAAATGTGACCAGTCATTTAGTAATACTACTATAAAATACTACTACGACTCCCACCAATAACAACAGGAATAATAATAATAATAATAATAATAATAATAATAATAATAATGGTATTACTACTAATAATAATGAGATATATAAGTGGTGGGGGGTTTAACAGTAAAGTAAGCATGTATACTAATTATATTAAATGTTTATACTAAAAATATCTTTTCAAAAAGAAGAAATCTTTTGGTCACTTTCAGTCACACGCTCCTTTCTTTTCTTCCACCCGTTTTCAGACAGCCACCGCCAACTCTAACAAGGACTCCGCCCACTTTTACCAAGACAGGCGCGCCATACCTGGGGGAGCGGCTCATGAATAGGAGAGGTGTGAACCAATCACTTCTGGAGTTGCATGAATATGGTTAGACTGTTGGTCAACCACGGCTCAGGGGGGCGTGGCCTGACCCGAATACGGGTGTGAAAGGAAACCAGCGTGGCTGGGTCCGGGCTGGTCTCACTCACGCCGCGCTGGCTGCGCAGAGAGGACGCTAGACTCGGTCGGATGACGTGTTTTCTGCGTGAACCGCTGGGAGTCTTGCGTTTGTTTTTTTGCTAAAAACAGAGCTCTTTCGTCTCCAATGAAGCACAGTCTGTCCGGGCTGAGTTGTCGTGCGTGGTGAGTCAGGCCCGTTTTGTCGCCATGAGCTGCTTGGATGTGATGTACCAAGTGTACGCGCCGCCTCAGCCTTACTTTACCACCACCTACAGCCCCTACCACCACCAGGTAGGAGCCCTTCAACTTCTGTCTGCTGAGACAGAGAGAGAGAGAGAGAGAGTGTGTGTGTGTGTGTGTGTGAAGGCCTGAAAAGTTTAACTTTTCCAAGCTTGTGCACTTGTTTGCGTGCGCTCTCGTGTACAAAATCTCCATTGCGTCGCCTTGGTTATTTTTAAACTTTAGTTACAGTCTTACGCAAATCTGTATGTTCCATCAGCCGCCCGGTGTAACATGACCAGGGATAAACCAGTGGTGCATTAATTCAATTAATTAGCAATAGTGTAGATTACCTTTGTAATTATGTACCGTACTACTGAGAGCTGGAGGTTAAGCTTGTACCGTTAAACACACAGCAAAGTGCCCAGTGACTGAAGTCGCTCCAGTGGGCCATTAATTCTATCAGTTAATAATAATCTAGCGCAGTGTGACTCCAATGTGACTCCAATAGTGGTGCATTAATTAATAGAGATAATTTAGATTCCATGACTTTGGAGATTTGGTGATGCGTTAGCTATTTTAGACTAACTGGAAGGCAGTGTAAACAGCAAAATGCCCAAAGTTAAATTAACTCTAAAGTAAAAATAAAAAAAAAATATTTATGATAAAAATAATAATAATTAAGACACCGATGCTATAATTAGTCTATTCAGATTTTCCATCTACACTAGGTGGTTTATGGTACACCTCAATATTTTCAGCGAAGTCACTTTTAGTGTTGCAGTCTGCAATATTAATATCTCGATTGCATCACCTTGTGTGTGTGTGTGTGTGTGTGTATATATATACACACACACATATATACTTATACACACACACACACACACAATTTTTTTATATATATATACACACAAAGGGGCGCAGCAACATATCCAGTATTAACCCCCTAAATGTTCTGTTAATCCTTCCTGTTAAATTAAGTCTTACGGTGTATTTATAACAGTCATGGTTGCATCACATTGGAGGATATTTATATTCTCTGCTGTTGTACTCTGTGTAAACTCCACAGTGTCGAATTAACATCCACCGCATCCCCCGGACGGGGATTAAGTCTAGTCTTGGACCACGGCGTGTTCTAAATGGAGATTTTTTTGTTTTGTATACTTTGCACACATAGTCAGGTAGAGTTTAGTCCTCTTCTTCACATTAAGTCTTACTGTTAGAGAATAAATCAACATAAGGACTAAGAAGGCCTTTCGTGTAATTGCGAGGAAACTGGCCTTGTAGAGAGAGTGAAGGAACTAAATAAATCAGAGCGGGAAGGAGGACTCCAGCTCTGCTGGGTTATATTTTTGTGGTTCTGAGGTGCAGCTGAAATGGGGGTGAGAGCAGCGAGTGATTAGAGCGGTGGGGTGAGGTGTCTCTGCTCTGGGTCACCGCTACTAAGCCCTCTTTAAAGTTCTGGCACTTTCTTTAAACCTCTCACAGCAAACACTCCCACGGACATGTGTGTTTGAGTGGAAAAGCCTCTCAAATTCAGGCAGCATTTACACACATGCCATCGGTCTTTTCTCGTCTGCATGTGGACACACAAAAAAAGGGTCGTCGCTGATAAAAGAGTATTTTTGTCTTTTTAAAATCATTAGAATGGTGTTTCAAAGTCTCGTGAAAAACAGACCAGCAGAAATGGTCCAAAACAGCTTGTTAAACTCTATTTAAAGTCTTCTGGTCAAATTACGTGTTTTTGTTGCTGGTGAAAATAAGCAGAGAACACTGCAGAGAACGTGTGATATTTTTTTGGTAATTTTCCTGCACTGTTTATATTTATTTGTGTTCAAAGTACTGGAAAAAAATAAGGTGCCTAAACCTTTCCCCCAATGTGTTAAATTCTGTGAATAAACCGTAATTGCGCTTTAAAAAGTGTTTAGAGGACGTGTACTTATTTTATCCTAATTTGACCAGATGTACCCAAACTTTACATTTGTCATGAACAAATTGTCATGAAATTGTCATGAAAGCACAATGAAAAAATACATTATGATTTAATTTCTAGAATAATGAAGGTAATGGCAATAGCATAAAAATTTATTATTTGTGACTTCTATTAGTGTAATTGGCTGCAAAAGAAAAACAGACAGAAGTCCAGGAACCTATACAGGCCCGATACACTCCTGGGTACACACACATTACTAATGCAGACCACTGAATGAGCATGGAACCAGAGTGGAGGCTGAAAAAATGTCAGTCTACAGTTTTAGAAGTGAAGTGACAAACACCAGTGAGCTCATACGTTGGTTGGAGGCAAATTTGACCCTGTAAACTTAGAGTGCATCCAGACACTCAGCCCATATCTGACCGCACGGGTTGGGAACTGAAACAGGGCTCCAAATTAGAGGCAATTAGAAAACAGCATGATCTGCCAGGACCTGTTTTAGATGAAAACATGCATCAATGTATTAATATTCAATATTTATGTAAAGTATTATCTTACTTCGGGACATTTTTACAAACATTTTTGTGTGTTTGTCTTCCTTTTTTGGAATTCCCTTTTGGAATTGATGAAATTAAAATAAAATCCAACCCTACTGAGCGCTCCTCTCTTATCTCTCTTCTCTCCTTTTTCTTCTCTTCGCTTTTCTTTCTTCTCTTCTCTTTTCTTATTTTTATTCTCTTGTCTTCTGTCATATCTCGCTTATCTCCTCTTTACTCTTCGCTTCTCTTTTTTTGTCTCTCTGTACCTCTTCTCTTTTCTTTTCTCCTCTCTTCTCTTCTGTTCTCTTCTTTTCTATTCTCTTCTCTTTTCTTTTCTTCTCCTCTCTTCTCTTCTGTTCTCTTCTTTTCTCTTTTCTTTTCTTCTCCTCTCTTCTGTTCTCTTCTTTTCTCTTCTCTTTCCTTCTCTCTTCTCTTCCGTTCTCTTCTTTTCTCTTCTCTTTTCTTCTTTTCTCTACTGTTCTTTTGTCTTCTCTCCTCTGCTCTTTTCAATTCTCCTATCTTATCTCTCTCATCTTCTTACTTCTCCTCTTCTTTTCTCTTCTCCTTCATTCTCTTCTCTTCTGTCCTCTCTGTAATTTCTTCAGAAGCTCGCCTCTTTCTACTCGAAGATGCAGGAAGCGCAGGATGCGGCGACTGGGAGCGGTTCATTCTCCAGCACCCACGCGCCGCCGGTGAAGGAGGAGGAGCCCCGGGACCTGGCGCCCGAGGCCGAGTACCTGAGCGCGCGCTGCGTCCTCTTCACCTACTTCCGGGGGGACATCAGCTCCGTGGTGGACGAGCACTTTAGCCGAGCGCTCAGCCAGGCCGCGGGACACGCCCACCTGTCTGGGGGCAGCAAGGCAGCTCGGGGGTCCAGCTCCTGGAAAGGTACTGGTGGCCAAAGATTCATTACACCTTCACCACTGTTTATTCACATGAATGTTTCATATAATATATAACATTAATATTTATTACGATCCATCAGATCAGGTCATTTGGCCTTTTTGTCCAGTGTGGGTCAACTTTACTTTTCGCCAAACTGCTGAAAAACAGCTCAGAATGCAATAAAAGGAGGCAATAAAAGATTTATGAACACAATACGACAGTATGTCAAGTAATTAGTGGGTCCTAATAAAAATGTTCATTATCGCTTTTAACATGTAGAAGAGTGCCACTGAATTTTTAGAATCAGTTTTGCAAACATCATTCATTGAGCTGTAGACAGTTCATAGACAAAAGTTCATAGAGTTCATAGACAGAAGTTTGATGGGAAATAATTCATTGTAGATAAACATATCAACTCTTCACTGTGGTAATGATAGGAACTGCACAATATATCGATAGGGCTATGATAATAGCATGATTAAGTGTAATGATAGGGCTGCACAATATATCGCAAATTTACCGTCATCACGATATCAACATGTACAATATACATATCGCAAAAGACTGACTGAACTGCAATAAATGGTGTTTTTCCAAATCTCTTCACCCAGTGCCACAGAGAAGAGGGCAAAACAATCACTGGGCAGTTTTCTTCACCTTCTGTGCTGCTGTTTTAGATTGTTCCTTTTGGTATTTTCTTCTGGCTCAGACTTTAGTAAAATTAAATTATTATTAAATTGCATTCATTTAAGATTTAAAATGATTACAAATATTTTTTTCAACAATGGTTCAAGTGTTTTATGGGAGGCATTACATGCTCTGTTTAAGTACATTCTTTTTTCTTTAAAAAACAAAAAAAACAAATAAAAAACAAGTTGGAATGGATTTTTTTCCCTGCATAGACTAGTCAGCGCCTGCCGTCTTTATTACCACAAATCCAAAGGAGATTAACACTATAACACTATAAAGGCTAAATTTTTGCTTACTTATCACATGTGATATCACCATCGCAGCACTCAACAACATTATCACATATCGCATATGTTTTCCAAATATCATGCAGCCCTAATAGGTACCAGGGATCATAAGGTCAATGATGCATATAAACCATTTTATTTACCATTAACCTACTTGACAATGAGATTTTATATATGATGTTCATGATGGCAATATTGTGGTAAATCTGAACAAATATGTTTCCAGTGGGACTATTCTGAATCACAGTATCCTGCATGTGCCTCTACATTAAGAAATGTTTTAGACCAAAATATTCTCAAAACCAGTGTATCATGAATCATTGTCTCAGGCACCAGACAACGTAAATGCAACAATTGTATAATCAGTTTTTGATGAGGGAGCTTTTTTTAAGCATTAAATGATTTAGACGTCTGATTCCTATCATCAACACTGTGAACCATTCTGATTTGGTAAATTTCTCAGGAAATGAGCAGTTCACGTCGACCCACTCTGGATGACTTTTCAACAAATTTCAACCAAAGCTGCAAATAAATATTTTCAATGTTAACAAAATAATTCAGAGTAGCTTGATGTGAAATACTCAGTTCCACAGAAATCCACCAGATCTGAATTGTTTATAGTGTTGGTGATAAGAAACATACATTTAAGGCTAATAAACGAATACATTCCTCTTTAGCACTAAAAGTTGAGCATTTCCCACCTTCAGTCTTCCAGTCTAGAACTTTGATTTCACACCAGTCACATGACCTCATGTGTGGCATTTAGATCAGTGTTTACCATTTTCAGACCTTCATTCACTGTGCGCTGCAGAGGAGGAGGACCAGTGGGGTGTTTCAGAAAGCAGGGTTAGTGAAAACTCAGAGTTATTTCACTACAACTCACAGAAATAACTCTGAGTTTTCACTAACCCTGCTTTCTGAAATACCCCCCTGGTCAACTAGTGAAAAGCCTGCAGATAAACTACAGGAGATCAGTTGGGAGCTGCTGTATTATTAGGTTTCATCACATGATGATGATGTTTCTCAACATGCACAGTCCCAATCCAGTAATGAGCTATACTCAGTAAAGCTGACAAAGATGTTCTCAAAGAATATATAGAGTGAAAAAATCATTTTAATCACTTGATTTCCATACATATATTGTTCTTGTGATGCTCTCTTTTGGACTCTCTCCTTCAGATCACCCAACAGGTTTTTAATGGGGTTTGGATGGGCCCTAAAACAACACAGTACCTCCTTAATCCTTAATGGGGAGGTTCTGTTCTGTATAACCACCTCCTTTTTACTCCAAACCTACCTTGAGTGTTAATGTTACTTCTGCTAATGTCTAATCATGATTTATTGAGGACCTCTCCATCCGTCCTCCTCACTCTACATAAGGAGGTTTAAATGTGTGTTTTCAGTGCAGTGGTTTTTGCCTGATATGTGAAGGTCAACATGCTTTTTCTCATCTCATCAGTAGATTCTTTAATCATGTTGATAAATGATGAAGGGTATTTGGCCTCTGTGTCGCCTAATATTTATACCTCTGTGTGTTTTTTCACATTTTTGAATCATGCATTTACTTTTGTGATGTGTAAACATGTCTTTCCTCTTTCCAGACGGATCATTCCCGATGAGTCAGCGCAGCTTCCCTCCCTCGTTTTGGAACAGCGCGTATCAGCCTTCGGTCACAGCGTCTCTGAGCAGCGCTCTGGGCGCGTCCCACTCCGAGCTTCCCTTCGCGGCGGACCCGTACTCCACGGCTTCCCTGCACAGCCACCTCCACCAGGCCACGCCAGAGCCCTGGCACCCCACACACCACCACCACCACCACCACCCCTACTCCCTCAGCGGGGCCATCGGCACGCAGGGCTCTGCCTACCCCCGGCCCTCCATGCACGACATGTACGGAACACACTTTGACCCTCGTTACGGCTCTCTGCTGGTTCCTTCCGTACGGCCACACAGACTGCCCGCCGCCACCGTGCCTGCCCCCGGACCCTCGCCATGTGACATCACCAAGACTGAGCCCGCCAGCTCAACCTGGACCGGAGCTTTCACCGGGACGGGCTCCGACATGGGCCAAGGCCTCAGCTTGAATGTGGACACAGGTAATAAAACGCATAATCACCAACACAGTAATATATTATAAAGACCTAAAATATTTTTAAAATTAAGTTCACACTTCACACTTGCACAAAAATAGAAGAAAAAAAATAGATAATACACTGAAAGGCTTTAAGCTATTCTTTTAGGGTTAAAACTAAACCTCCTTTGTGTCATTGCATCATTATTTTTAAAATATTGAAACCAAGTCATTTAGAGAGGTCTAAAGCGAAATGCTCTGTTCTAGAGAAACTTACTGAAAGCAGTGCTGGTAGGAACCAGTCATCAAAATATTTTCATTCTTCTTAAAGGTAACTGGTTGTTTTATGTAGTTGTGAGATTAGGTTATTTAAAGTTAAATGCGTTATTTAAAGTTCATGCCTGATGGAGAGTTGCAAGCTGGGCATTATAAGACAAAGCAGTGCCAAAATAGTTCATATTGCCACCATCAAAATTAAGATATTATATTAAAATTCAAAAGGCGTTTGTAGGTTCACTTGTTGTTTTGGATAAGAAATCAGAAATAATAAATAATACTTTTTTGATTATAATAAAAATAATAAAAATAAAAATAATTTTAAAAAATTTGAATTATGCACCAAATAGTTCCTTTAACCATTTGAAAAAAATATCTGTAATTAAAGCATTTTACAATAACCCAATTGAAATGACTGCGTCTCAACAGTTACGTTATTAAGGCGCCATGTGGAATTCCTGATTTAAGTGTTCATTTGTCCGGAGTTTACGTACAACCCAAATATTCTGACATGTGGTGAGAACAGAAGTACTGCATAGTGAAATACAGCATTAAGCACATTCATTCAGAAAGGAAGATATGGACGAGAACAGCACGCTTTTAAAATCACACCCCATTCTGGATTTCGACAAAAGTCTTGTGACAATACCTTAAAATCCGAAGCCTCGTCCTTTGAAATATTAATTTGAGTAGTGCACATTTACGGGCTCTCTTTCTTCCTGGACTTCAGTCATCGATGTTCCTGAAGCATTTGTCATCTCTTTTTTTTGTAAGCCAAGGCCAGTGTGTTACATCACGATGTATGTCGCCGCCTTATTAATTGGTTTTTCAAACTCTACCTTGGTGGCTTACGCTTTTTCATGCTTTTTCCTGCTTTCGCCGCTTCCCACACCTAAGAGTGAGCTTTTTATTATACGCCCCCACCTTCTCTTCATCTCCCTTTTTCTTACCCTTCTTCTTCTTCTTCTGTTGTCTTCCTGTTCTCTCTCTCTCTCTCTCTCTCTCTTTCTCTCTCTCTCTCAGGTCTGCAGAGCCAGGATAAGAGCAAGGACTTATACTGGTTTTAGTGCCCTGCTTGAACCTCCAGCCTCAGCTCACCTCTTGTCTTTCTCTGCCTTTGCAGCCAATCACAGCAGGGCCCTCTTTCTGTAACAGATTCTGATTCTCACTTGCAGCTCGGCGCTACGCGCTCTGCGGCGGAGGCATCCTGAGCTGAAATCAGGCCAAAGTGGATGACCCCCCACCACCACCAACACCCCCCCCCTCCCCAACACCCCCTCCAGGCCCAGGCACCAAGAGAGGCCCACACTGAGACCCTCTAAGCTAACAGAGACTCCGCGTGAGACGTGAGGAAAAAGAGCCTTAAACAGACCTTCCAGAAATACACGGTGGTGTGACCACGCGGCAGCTGTTCTCTCGCTGGCTCGCTCGCCCGCTTGTTCTTTCTCTCCTGCCAGCCTCAAAAGCTCTCAGCCCCTTCCGAAGTGGACACATGGTCCAAAAGAAATAAAAAGAACAAGACACTCTGTTTGTTCGGAGGACGGTGGGGTGGGGTGGAGGAGGTGGGGTGTATGTGTGTTTGATGGGGGATACACGAGAGCTTAAAACGTCAGAAGTGACTGGACACCCTTTACGTGAGGGGAGACAGGGGACCACAGCCAGTACCAGAAGAGAGGCTGCTGTATTATTGTGACTTTTTTTTTATTAGAAATTAGAGACTCTGATGAGAGAGCAGCATTCCCTATCAGGACAGAAGAGACCCGGGGGCTATTTGAAGCCACTTGACTCTATCTATATTGCTCTCGACAGCTGTCATCGACAACTGTTTTGGAACTCGGCACGCATACACACACACACACACACACACACAATGGTAGTGTCGCTGTGCAGCGTTTCGACCAAGCAGGGGCTCAGGAGTTCATAAAAGGAACATTTTGTCAATTCTGGACCCACACAGGGAACAACTGGTTTGGCTTTTTGATTTAAGGATGAATGAGTGTGTGTGTGTGGGGTGGCGTGGGGGGGGTGTGGGGGTGAAAGGAAGTGCCAGTGGTTGCACACTTACACACACAATCCCTGTTTTAGCCATCTCCATTGCAGCAGGCTCATTCAGCAAAGAAAAGCCACGAACAAAGTCCTAACGGAGCTACTAACACACAGCCATACAAGTCATGATCTTTTCAGTGTTGTTTTTTTCCTTTGAATTTCAGTCATTGCTGGTTCTGTATGCGAAAGGTGTATTTTGAATATATATTAATATATTAACTTGTAAAGTATTTCGCCTCGATTACGCACCGAGGAGCATTCAGTGTTATCTGGTTTATCTGTGCTGTCTTTTCTTGTTCTTAAAGGAATGGAACAGTGTAATTAAAACTGCAAGAACATGCGATTCTGCTGCCGCCTTTCACTTTTCTGCATAGCCGCTTCTAAAAGGCTTACCTTCGAAATTCAAATGGGACACATGTTGTCCGTCATAATGCCTTGTTCCACAGTGAAAGTTATTTCCACATGGCGCTGGTGCTTAAAGATCTTCAATCACGCCTGCCGTGTGACTCCAACCTTCAGCTCAAGAGTGAACAGTCTCCATTCAGACCCCCTGGTTCATTGTGGGGCTCTTTATGTTCACTGTTGTCACATAAATTATCTTGAAGGATAAATGTAGCATATTAGAAATACCTCATGCTGCAGGTACGCAGCTTTTTGTCCAAGGTCAAGACAATATAGTGTAAGAACATTATTAAGAAAAGGCAAGATATTGTTCACACACATCTGAAATGGTAGTGGCAGGTCATTAAAATCCAATAATTCAATGGTCACATGGTAGTGAAATGGCTAAACAAAGTGGGTTTCCAAGTGGCACACGTCACTTTGGCCCTGTCACTCAAAACCCGGTGACACAGTTGGGTGGGGAGTGCGGCCCTCATTCTCCCACCATTGCTCACCACCATAATAGCCATTATGGTAGAATTAATTAGTAGGGGTGTGACGAGATCTCGTGGTAGATCAGATGTGTCTCGCGAGATGCGTTTGGTCTCGCGAGAACATGACGATATCTTTGCGTTACTAAAAGACGCGCCTGTGAAGAAAACGGAAAGAAATCCAGTTCGCATGAAAGAGCAAACAGCCCTCTCTCTGTCTGTATTTCTCTCTCGCACGCGCTCTCTCTCTGTATTTCTCTCTCGCACGCGCACGCTGTCTCTCTGTATTTCTCTCTCTCTCTTGCGCGCGC
>JBBPDH010000151.1:272717-293136 GCA_037974565.1 Clupeocharax schoutedeni
TGTGTGTGTATTAGTGACAGGACACCCAAATTTATGCATGTGCTATTCATGTTACTTGCTTTACATGTTAGTAGTTACTGCATTACACTTTTTTTGCAGATATTTTTGCAGTAAGCTGGCTAGGGGTGTCACAACAGCTGTGTGTGTGTGTGTGTGTGTGTGTGTGTGTTTAGCTCTCAAATCTGTTTCCCCCCTTTCAGTTTTCAGGGCTCTACCTGTTGTCCTTCTTCATCATCCTGCTCGGCCTGGTGCTCTACTCCTCTTCCTCCACCTACGTGGCGCAGGACCCTCGAGTGTACAAACAGTTCCGGAACGCAGGGAACGCCGTTCCAGACACGCCAAACGTGGGAACCATGGAGCCCTCGGTGACCTACAGCAGCCTGGGCCAGGAGATCGAGGACGAGCCTCGCGTCCGGGTCGCCTGAAAGGGGCGGAGCTTCAATCATCCTTTGCCCCTCCCACAGTTGTGTAGAAAGTGAATGGTGAAAATCACTGAATGATGTAAATAACCACGTAGCAAATGAGTACACTGTGATCACAAACTGTGAATAGGTAGCAGTGATCAATGACTCTGTCCGATCCAAGTATAGACATGCCCCCCCACCCTATTCACCCCCCCCCCTACACACACAATTTAAATGTTTAGAAGGATTTGTGCTGACTGTTGTGCAAACGCGCCATTGTGACTCCTTTATTTCCTTATATGAGCACAAAGTTTTGAGTATTTGAGATTTTTACATGGATTTTATTGCTATTCATTAATATTTCTGCCTCCTTAGATGTTCTTTTTTCCTCTCTGAAACTTGGTCTTCTTGAAAAACACCATTCTGAGTTCTGATCAGTTAAATATTGATTTGTCAAGAGCCAGTGCCTTGCCATGTACAGCTATCATGGGTAAAACAGCAAAACCATAACTGCTCAGTTTTACATCAGAGGACATCATTTTGAGAAAAAATGGTCAAAACAAAAAAAAAAGGATATTATCCAACTTTAGAACAAAATAGGTACACACAACACATGAATCTCCTCTTTAGGTCATTTTTTTTTCTGTCCTCTTTGGTTGATCATTCTTTTCATTAAGCAAAATGAATGTCTTAGTTTGGTTTTGTATGTTTTTTAATCTGCCATGAACGTATACGACACTTTTGTTTGTTTTAATTCTGAAATGTGTACTAGCAGTCGATTGTAAACTCGAAAAACAAAGAAAGAAAAAAAAGAAAAATAAATTGAATGCACTTGTCTTTCCAAGAGTTTTTTTTTTAATGTCTTCTAGCTGATTATCAGCTGTGTTATAGTTCTAGGTATTCTCACATTTGGATTAAATCTATGTATAAAGTTATTTTGAACAGATCCTATAAAAAAATCTTGTTTGACTTTTTTTATTTGTCATTTAAATATTGGATTTCTTAATGTGTCTGAGTTGTCGCTTTAAATAAAGTATCTTTGTCTTAAAGCTGAAAATGATTGAATGTGTTAGGTACCACTCGAACGTTTCTATCATAGCCAACCCTCTTGTCTGTCACTAAGGAACAGTTTCCCAGCTCTTGATTAAGCCTAAACCTGGATTAAATGGCATTTTAAATAGCGATCCACCACTGGTACTGCAGTTTAGTCCAGGATTAATAGCTGTATGTGTATATAATTGATTTACATTGATGGCATTTTTGCCAGTCTTGGGTTTAAGGGTCTAGCTCAGGAACCCGGTGGTGGTCTGCTGCAGCAACATACAACAAAGTACAACAGAAACAATACAATACATAGACACAACAATATAACTGATATAATGTAACAGTATAGTGTGGATGGGATGTAAACCTTCCAGAGTGACTAATATTGGATCATAAGGGTGATTATTGCACAGGAGGCAGTTACAACATTGAACAAAACTCACAGAAACAATGCAATTAACAAACAATACAGTAAAGTAATAGTAAAGTGTGAATGGGATGTAAATCTGAGACAGTACAATTCAATACATAGACAACACTATTGTGTAACAGTGGTGTGAATGTGGCGCAAATCTGAGACAGTACAATAAATCGACAGCATTGCAGTGTAACGGTATAATGTGACGGGAGGCAAACCTTCCAGAATGACTAATATTGCGCAGTAAATGTGGATCTGCACCCAGCTACCCTAATCCTATCATTCAGGCTTATGCTCCTATTTGTTCTCCTCCGGGGAACATTGTCTGGCTCTGCCATCCCTACACACGAGGTAAACCCAGTCCAGACTGCTCTCGTTCTGGTTCCCTGCTGGTGGATTGAGCTGCCAAAGATGACCAATGCAGCAGAATCCCTCTCCATCTTCAAAAACCTCATGAAGACTCATCTGTTCAGAGAGCATCTCCTCTCCTGATGCAGCTACCCATCTTCTTGCACTACTCCTACATAAATAGTGTAGCACTTAGAAACTCTCCTCTGGTTCTCACACTCTCTTGAAATTTGACCGTTTTCTCAAATAATAAATTGCTTTGGCTAAAAGTGCCAAATAAATAGAATTGAATACGTATAATATTGCACAAGACACAGTTACCAGCACTGAACCACATTAAGCATGTGCAAATTATAGCTTATCAAGTCTGTACTTGACTGGGCTGGGACTGAATACTTATGTGTGCTCAGAGGTCGCCTATCTTGAGTGATACAGCCATAAGTGGTCAGAACAAGTGTAAAGAGGGAGATGCATTCTAATCTGAGAACTCTTCCCTCTTTGGAGGAGGTCAGGGTGCACATACAACCACATATCATGTTGCGTCTTGACTGACAGTAACAAAGCAGAGCTTATATTAAAACCACATCAGTGCCTGGGCTAGGAAATTCCTGACAAGCAAGGAAAAGACATTTCAGTCGAAAGCAGCAGGGAGTTGGAACAGATCACCCAAGTCACACATTACTGTGTTAATGCCAGGTATAAACAGGTCCTAATTGTGATTCTCAGACCATTTCTTTATTTGCCAAGAAAACCAGCACATCCTTTTGTCAATGCTGAATAATATTGGTTATAATTAAAACTGCAGTTCATGAAGTTTCCTTTTTAAATTGTAATTTCGAAATAAAAAGGATTAATCTTTTGATCCTAATCAAGTCTCAGACTACGCAATATTTTTAATAGAGGTTTCCCACTGAACAAGTACAAACCAAGACCATACTTAATCTGTGTCAAGTTAATTGCCCATTGTGCGTTACAAAGCTTCAAAATGAGCCGTTGTGGTAAACCTGAGACATTGTCATCAACTCAGCACGAAGATCAGAAAACCCCACATGGCACTGATGGAAAAGTGTAGCCTTATAATCTCCTTAAACAAGGGGTACAAAGATTTTCCTTAAAAGTAACCGATTTTTTATTGCTTTTTAAAATTTTTTATCATTTTTTATTTATTAACACTAGGTTTACTAAGTCAGTTTAAGTGCCAAATCTAGCCTATCACTGTATAAAGTGGTTTTGTACCACTGGTCCCCTGCAGAGGCAGGTCAGTACCATCAGTCCCTCAGGTTCTTTTGTAAAATATATATGAATGTGTTTCATGCATTCAAACAAAGACTGTTTACTGTTTATTTTCATAGTTAGTCCTCTAGACATACAGGTGGAAAGTGACAATGTGCAAAATTGCATCCCTGCCCACACTATCACTGAACCCAGACCAGTGAAACAGTCCCAGAGTCACATTACAAACTTTCTGTTCTTCATCGGGTCTTATCAGAGGAGCGCAGCTGTGGGAGAATGCTGGATTACAGATTACAGAAGTAGTTTTTTTGTTTTGAAAAATAATAAAACATGATCTACCTTCACAGCGCATGCCGGTAATAAAAATGATTTATTTATGTGCCAGATCCATTCTCTGACTCACTTCTCCCGAAAAGGATGAAGCCACAAATCCACAAATTTGATATCTGATATTATATTAGATTATACATTTACATTTATACAAAAATAAAATGCTCATGTTATACCAGAAAAAAAACAAATATTATACATATTATCATGTATATATATATATTATGAATATATTTCCTCTTCATTAAAATTGTTGATACAGTAAGAACTCTCATTAGTATGAATTTATGACTTTTCTTAATTATTGTTTAATTTAGAGAATTTGGGGTTGATTGGTTGATTGATTGATCGATTGCTTAACTGACCACAAGGTAAACATTTAATTCATATTAGTATAGGCATTTGGGACACTACAGTCTAATACAAATTTGTCACACTGCAGTCTAATGGAATCAGTAATTAGGGCAATAAATTTGTCAAATTATTTTTTAAACTACTGTTATTTTTTTTTTACCCTGAAGTCAGTACAGATTTGTGGACTATCTGGGTATCCGTTGTCTCCCCCGGGGGGTTGTCAGGTGGTACCTCCCTCCCCTTTAAGCCTTTCCCCCGAGGGCGGGACTGCAGGGCAGGTATGGCGGGACAGGTGGGACAGCACGCGGCCTGGGAGCGAGAGGTGCTGCTGGAGCGCTTCTCCAAGATGTCCGTGGTCAGGACTGAGGAGGAGGCTGTGGAAGAAAATGCGTTTGAGGAGGAGGCTGTGGAGGACGATGCGTTTGAGGAGGAGCCAGTGGAGGAAGATGCGTTTGAGCATGAGGGTCTGCATGGTAGGGGGCTGTTGTGTCTGAGTGATGAGGTCCTGGTGGTCATCCTGAAGCTCCTGGACCCCGTGTCCCTGCTGAGGCTGGGCCGCACCTGCAGCTCTCTGTTCAGGATCTGCTCCTGCCACTCTCTCTGGACCCGACACGTCCAGGTCAGTTCGGTCCGGCCCGCCTTGGGCAGGAGGTCCGGTCAGGGCCTGAGGGTCCTGCCAGGAATTTTAAACCTGTTTACTAACACACACACACACACACAAACTTCCTCCGTGTTTTGGTCGTTCTTGAGTTTAACTGCTGTGACGTCGTGTTCTAGCTTCGACAGCTTCGCCAAAAATATACAGCCCCACCATTCAGCCAATACAGCTGCACCCACAGCCAGAGTCAATGAATGCTGTAGCCGTTGCGTCCCCTCTGATGATGGTCGGATTTTGTCGTAAATGCACACCCATGCACCTACCGCGACCCTAAACCACAGAGAGCCGCTGACAAATTTAACCACAGTGACTGTGGTGTATTGACTTTTACAGCACAGAGTGAGAAATATCTCATCCTGTTAGATATTTAAGATTCTTTATTTGTCTCACACAGTTCTCCAAATACAACATGTAGTGGAATGTGCCCCTGAAATGTCTGTGAGACTCTAATAAAGATACAATACTTTAAAAGAGAAAATTGAAGGCTAGGAGTAAGAAAAATATGTAGAAAATGTTTCAACATTGAGTGTAAACAAGACCTGAGGTGTGCCGTGTGGTGGTTGCTGTTAATGAATATAAATAACAGACAGCAGGTGAGATACAGTGAGATAAAGACACTTTTAATGTAACTTCAGTCTTGCTCATGTCTGAAATGCAAGTGGGTGTTTTGTTTAAGCAGTTTCCTCTAGGATCCGTAGAAATTTCTGATTCTTTCTTTTCTTCTCTATCAGGATTCGTTTGGGGTTGTACTCCCAAATGGCTCGTCCGGTTCCACAGTCGTGGCCAAAACTGCCTTCCGCTTGGTCTTCATGTGGCGAACTCTGTTCCGTAACATCCACTGCAACCGCTCCCTCCAAGAGAAGCTGTTCGCCGAAGTCCCGTTCCCCCCTCGCTCGTACTGGAGCCAGTGGCTAGTGCTGGAAGAGCGCGTGCCCCTGCCCTCGGCACGGCTCTCCTGCACCGACGTGCAGACGCTGTGGGGCCTCCCCAAAGAGCTCTTCAGGGAGAAACTTCAGGGTAGTCTGCCCACGTCCTCAGCCGAAGTTCACCAGATGAATGAATCAGGCGGTTTGTTGTTTTTTTGATCAGTATTTCTCTTTTATGTGTTTCTTTTAGAGAAATCTGATGAAGACGAGATCTTCAGGTTTGAGTGGAAGGAGCTCTATGACCTTGGCCTCAGTCATCACGGCAGTGCTGCGATGGTGTTTCAGCACGTTCTCAGTCGACATCAAAACAACGGTATTTAACTGGTTCTCGTCTCACTGATCTGTTTAAGGGTGCAGAGCTAGAGGTTGGTAGTGTAGTGGAGAACACTGCTACCTTCCAGGAGATTTAATTCTTAATTCTGGGAGAAACAACACATTAAACAAATAAGAGTCCTTGAGCAAGACTTTACATTCGCCAGCAGCTGTTATATGCAGAACTTGAGTCGCTTTGGATAAAAGCTTCTGCCAAACGCTGTAAATTAGTCCATTTTCAAGTTTTCCCATGAAAGGGAAGGCTTATTTACATAAAATAGCCATGCATGATGAACACAAGTACTCTGTAGCCCATGCTGTATGGAAAACTGCCTAAAGAGGAAAAAAAATCAATGTTTATATGTAAGAATGAAATTTGGACATTGTTTGAACATGCTGGGGTTGTTTAAATGGACTATACAAAAATAGGATAATCTGAATCTGGACACTTTAAAACTACAAATAAAATTCCTACATGCACATGCACACATGGGTGGAGGTAGCTCAGTGGGTAGGATACTTGCCTCCGGACCAAGAGGTCATGGGTTCGAATCCTACCTTCAGCCCCACCATTGGGTTCCTGAGCAAGACCCTTAACCCCAAGTTGCTCCAGGGAGACTGTCCCCAGTAGTTAGAGGATAAAAGTCGCTTTGGATAAAAAGCGTCAGCTAAATGCCGTAAATGTAAAAATTAGTACAATGATTATAATGTGATTTTACTAATTTTCTGGTGTCCAAGAAATTTGGCCCATGGGTACCAAAGCTTCATGCAAGTCAGGCAGCGTGCATATGCACAAATCATATTTAGAAGCTCCTGCTTTGGTTTTTACTTTATATTTACATAAAAGGACATTTTCCTTCTTTTGAAGAACTGTCCACGTTCTCCTGGACCTTTAGATATTTCCCTCTCGTCGCTGAACCCGCTGGCCCTCAGCTACTCTTAAAAATTGATGGAAGCCTTTTGGAGGAACCTACAAAAATCCAATTTTTTGCACTGCTGAGTCACTTCAAAGTGTGGTAATAGACAGTTGGTTTGAACGTTGGTGAGCTGATCCTCAATTTTGGCGCCCCCATTATGACTCATTCTTTACCTTTTGTGAAGTTGCTACATGGCCTGATGAGGCTGGTACATGTTCTAATATAAGGTTGTCTATGTTGCAGCTATGTTTAGGACAGAATGTAATGCGTTTCCGTTTGGGTGGGCAGTATAACCACACTGACCTGTCCAATGTGTTTCTCTGCCTTTTGCCCTGTGATTGCTGGGATACACTCATCATCCCTGAGGCTCTTAAGACTCTTGTCAAATAATGAATTAATGACTGCACTTTATGATGAGTTGCACCATAGTATGGTCTTAGACCATATTGGATATTGTCAGTACCTATTGGGGAACCATTTTCATTACAAAGAGCACAACTGGTCCTGTTACACTGGATTTAGTGTGACTCTAGTATGAAAATAGTTTATAGAGTGATGTATTGGTGGAACTTTTGGTGCATTCAGTTCTACAACTTGCACTCAAAATATGGTGATCTCTGGAAATGTTGTGTTGTGGCTATTTTTGTCGTATCATTGACAGTCTTGGTGTCTACAGCTGCAGATTAAAACACATTTACATTCATGTACTTGGTAGATGCTCTCATCCAGAGTGGCTTTGTCTTCTACATACTGTGATTTCAGCAAGAAGAAAGTGGCCACAAGTGATGTTGATCTGTAGAACGTGGGTGTAGATGTACGGTGGTGTGTATTGAAATTTAGTAAGAACGTTTAGAAGAACAAAAATCAGCCTGCACTGGTGCTGCCTCAACAGAACGAGATGTGGTGTACCAGAGGCCCAAGTACTCTTCCCTTGTTTAGATCTGTTGATAAATGCATCATTTTATGGTACGTTTTGATTTTCTGGTTCGTAGCCGCACACATGCTGAGATGGCTGTCCTAAATTTTTGACGTGTCATTTCTTTAGTCTCTGCGATGGTGGCTATTTTTGAGCTACAACCAGAGAAATCAACACAATTGTCAAATTTCTCCTGTGACAGACCAAAATCATACAGTGGTTTAGGAGTCTTGCCCAAGGGCTGCATGTGCTAGCAGTGCTAACCACCATCCTAACCAACCATAGAGTCGCTTATTGAGTACAAATTCACCTAATTATGCTCGAGTCTTTGCTTACACTTCTGGTTTCCTCCAGACCACTCTGAGCTGGAGTCCATGTATCACCAGTACATGCAGTGCAGGTTCCAGTGGCTCTTCACGTTCTGGCTCTTCCGCCAGCCGGCCCCATTCAACCGGCAGCTGCGCTCCATCTACCTGCAGTGGAGGAAACACAGCAAGAAGAAAGTGGCCACATGGGGAGAAACGCTGTGTGATGTAAGATATCTGGCCTCGCTCCATCCCATCACCAGCGACTACTGGAGGGGTCATCTGGCTCGGGGGGACGAGAACGTGGGTGAGTCAGATTTAGAAGAGGGCTGTGGGCTGGCTGTGCTCGGAAAATGGAATGTTTCTGACCCCTTCTTTATAAAGTATATCAGCCTTAGAGAGAAGTGCGACTGTATTCCGATTGCACTTTGGGTTACTAGCCAGTCTCTGAAGGTCAAACCATATCGAACTAATAGAGACTGACTTCTTACACCCTCACAAAGGTTCTACTTAATTGAGAACCTTAACTTTGTCCTCATGAACCTGAACTGACCTGAACTTCTCTTCTTTAATCGAATGATTTGATGCAGTTTTATTCTTCTCCCTCAGTTCTGCACTTATTTTCTTTGCCTCAGCAGGGAAAGAGTCGAAGTTTTAAAGATCAAACACTCCCTTAAACTCTTGGGTCTGGTTATCCACACAGATTAAACCCATTTCTGGGATTAGTTGCACCGTCAATGGGGGATTATCCTGTGGAGAATCCTTTTTAGTCTTGAATCTTGAAAATTTAGTCTCTAATCTAGAAAGTAAGCCTTACAAGCAGCTCTGCTTCATGTCTCGGTTGATCGTTTTCCAACAGGGATTCACACAGTGGGAAACTACTTCTCCATGTGCAAGTCGTTGGTAGCCTGGATCTTGGGCCGCGACTGGGGCAAACTCAAGCGCAGGAAGGTACAGAGATCCTCTAATTTTTATTTAATGGAGATTGATTTCTAATGCATTTGTGGAGCACCATGTCTTCTCAGTGAGGGGTTTTGGGGTGTGCCAGATGATGGTGGAAAAAAATTAGTGTTTCTATAATGTCTGGAAAACTAGTGGAGTCTCAGTATGGTGTGATGGGTTTATTGTTGCTGAACATGATTGGTAGATATAAAAAAAAATGGTCAGGTTGCTTCAAAAGACCTAAAGAACAGATACGGAATAAAGCCTGAAGCCTTGACATTAATTTCTAATGCACAGCGTTAAATACACGCTCTCGTATGTCAGTTTAAAACTGACCATTGAGGCGAACTTGAATCCTTTGCGTGTTCTTACATTCTCGAGTTTGAACTCTTGTTTTTCTCTAAATCAGCTCTGGCCCGGACGTGCATCTCCTGCCATTATGTGTCTACAGTTCATTAGCTACTGCCAATGATTTCACAGGTCACAGCATGAGCAGACAACGGGAAGCTCAGCCTCCATTCTAATGGCTGGCTAAAAGGATTACAGGCATATCAATGTGTGTCCCATTCAATTACACTGCATGTGTGAGAACACGCACACTCTTCGCATTACACGGCGCCGTAATAACATCTCCCACCAGCGGCAATCGAAGGCCACGGTGGGGAAAACTGCACATGATTGATGCTTTTGTTTTTTAGCATGTGTGTGGCGTTCTGAAAATGGCCACATCTTTAGCCCACAGGGATTTTTGTTTTCACAGTAACATTTTTTTAGCCTGAAACACACAGCAAACACAAAGATTAGAACAGAAATCAGCCTTATCCGCAAAGGGCTGAGGGTGGGGAGGGTTTTTTAATGATTATTTTTTTAATCGAGCCGAAGACCACTTATTTCCACTTGTTTGTGTGGGGGTGGGCGGAAGGTGTGTGGCTGTGTGGAGCAGCACATTAGTGCCACTTTTGACTGTGAATATATAAACTGTCTGTTTGACAGACTTGGTGGTGATTATATGTAGTTCATGTTTTGATGTATTTTTTTGGTTTGTTTACAGAAGCTTTAAAATATGTATTTGTGGATTCTTAGTTTAACCATTTTTTTTGTTCAACATTAGCTTCTCTACTTTTGTTTAGTTGTTGAAACAGAAGGAATTCCCAACTTTGATTCATAATTGAGGAATACGATCGGTTCAGGTAATCTGACTGACATACAGTTTTCATTCAGTGTACAATTAGGGCTATAGAATATCTGAATGTCTGTTCCCAGTTATGAGTTTTTACAATAGAATTAGCTGAAAAGTGTCCATTTAAATGTATTATCTGCTGTTTAAGTCCAGTTCTTGTCTTAAAACTGTTCTCTGCATAGGTGTGGAATGTGACTGTCCACTGCTGGACACTGGGGTACTAGGTCTATTTAAAAAGAGGCAACAATTCAAATGTAAAGTTGATGGTCCTGTGAGAAGAAACTACCAGTCAAACATTTTTGCACACCACAGGTTTTTTCCACTGATCCGTTTATTTCATGAACTGCAGATTTGTATTATTGTTAAACTCTGACATTTTCATTTATAGTTGTTCACTCAAGTTTTCTTTCTAAGATAAAGGATTTGTAACAGTGCAGGTCTGACTCCTGTTAACTGGTTGAGTCAAATTCTCAACTGTCTTAAATTTAAATGCATTTGTTACATTTTCAGCACTTAATAGCTCCTTAAATACCTAACACTCTGGTGATCCACATTATTTTAATTGGTCTTTATAGGTCAGTAATGATTTTTTGGCACTCAAGTGATGAACATACTGTAACATTTGTCGGCAAGGATATAATTTTTAGTAAATATTAGATAACATGTTAAATCGCAGTGAGCATTTGTAAAATATCAAAGTTGGTCATGAATGTTTAAGCTGAAACGGTTGAGCTCAGCTGTATTTGTACTGTTTGCTCTTCGATTACTTCCAGAGGCTCGCCTGCTTTGCTTCTGCTGGAGTTGAAGTGCAGCCTGATGTGTTTACAGGTTTATGAGGACACCCTGGAGGGCGTGTACCTGCTGCTGAAGAGGGAGATGAGGGAAACCCTGGTGGAGCACGAGAGGTTCTGGCATGTGGCCAAAGTCCAGATGAGCCGCGTGTGCACTCTGGAGGAGACTGCTGCTAATTACGTGAACTGGAAGATGGTGGAGACGCTCCCTTACTACAAGTAGGTGCTGAGCTTGAGGTCCGCTGGAGTCAAACGTGTTTATGTAGCACTTTATCTTGCACACAGTGTCACTCACTGAGCTTCAGTGCAGTGTTTCCCAACCTTTTTTTTTTTTCTTGAAGCCCCCCTTACATGTGTCCAAGACAAGCCAGGCCCCCCAACTCCCACACGCATAGACACACAAACAGAATAAAGAGATTAATTACAAACTTTTATTTGCAAAAAAAAAAACAGCGGTTGTAGTGCTTTTTCACACACACACACACACACACACACACACTTTGCATAAGGAATAAAGAGACTTCCAGTGATTCATATGTACAATTATAATTTTGGTAACCTCAATGCAGACAAAATAGGGCGTACTGCCTGTGTTCTCTAGCGCCTGGACACCAGTTTGGGAACCACTGCTTTAGAGAAATAGAATTTTTAAAAAAAAGAGCTAAAAAACATTTCAAGAAACACTATAGAAGAATGCTTTGAATATCAATAAAAGACTGGAAGTGCCAAAAGCAGAGATTAATGCTCCGATATGTGCAGATATGCAGATATGATATTAATGGCCAGTTGGTTGGACAGCATGGTGGATAATAAACACCAGTTCACCAGGTTTAGTTTCAGATCTTTTCTCCAATAGCTGAGCAGCTCCTGTAGATCTAAGACACGCAATCCGCCATATCAGGAAGCTTTGAAATTAGTTCTGTACTGAACTGGGAGTGTAAGGACCTGAGAACTGGAGGGATGTGATCTTTTTCTTTGGGTTAGAACTCTGACAGCAGGGGACTTTTAATGTGTAAGAGCCACTGTTTTACAACAAACGTCTTGGAGACGCTTTGAAATGTAAAATTTCATTTCATTAATGAGACCTCCACCCCACTAACAGCTTGACACTGGTTGCCTGCTATTTTTGATGGTGCCTCAAGGACTATGCGTTTCATATTTTAAGGCTGTTGGACGGATGATTATTGGGCACTGCTTTGTTTTGGATGGGATGGGATGGGAGGGGGTTCTGCTTCCATCAAGAACTTGTTCAGAAGACCTTGAACAAGTCTAGTGGGGGTGCCCTTCCCCCCCTCCATTCTCTTCTCAGGCAGGGCTTTGAAGCCAGCAGAGCGTGCCGTGTGAGAACTGGGGCACTGGCTGGCAGCTTCAAACACATCGCCTGCAGTCAAGCGCAGGGTGAGATCCACGCCGAGTCGATGCCATCTTTTGAAGTGTGAGGCTACTGATCCTGGTTTGAGCGAAATGAAGCTCCTCCAACGCCGGACCAAACAGATACCAGCAAAACACGAAGTTAGAATGAAACATTTAGTGAAAAGTTCCCTGAAAACTCCTCTCATTGTACATACAGGTGATGTGAGCTGCTTGCTTCCTTTCAAATAAGCAAAAATCGAACGAGAAACAGCCTGAGGATGCAGTGCTGAGGATGTGTGCCGAGAAGCATTACTTTCTATCAGCTCGTTTATTGGCCGTCCCTGGACTGACAAATTCTGCCAAACTTTCCAAGTCTACAAGAACTCTTAGAATAGTGGTTACCAACCTGGGGTCTGGGCCCCCCTTAGGGGCGCTAGTGATCGCAGGGGGTGTGCACAATTTTGTCTGCACCAAAATTATTTGTACACATTAAATAAATAAAATCCCAATGCCTGAGAAACTTAAAGGTATAAGAACAAAAACCTACAAGCACTGTTTATTTTTTGACAATCAGTTTGTAATTAATCACTTTTTTCTGTTTGTGCGTCTATGCGGGTAGGAGTTGGGGTTGGGGGGGGGCCCTGGCTTGTTTTGAACACGGGCAAGGGGGACTTGGAATATACACACACTGAACAGCGATTACCTTAAAACCACCTGATATTACTGCGTAGGTCCCCATCATGCGTTCAAAACAGCTCTGATCTCTGGAGGCATGGACTCCACAAGGCCGCTGAAGGTGTGCTGTAGTGTATGACTCTAAGAAGTCCGTTTAGTCCAGTAAGTTGAGGTGGGCCTCCATGGACTGGATTAGTTTATCCCGCACAGATCCACAGATCCTCGATTGGTTTGAGATCTGGGGAATTTTAAGGCCTTTTTGATTCATATTTTTAGTTCCTGATGCCGTTCCTGAACAGTGTTTGACCCCCATCACATTTACAGCTATTTTATAACTGTATTTTGTGAGATCTAGTAGTCTAGCCTTCACTCTCCCTGCACATTAGCAAGCCTTGAGGTCACTGGTTGTTCTTCCTTGGACCAGTTTTGGTCAGTTTTGACCACTGCATTACCAGTAATCCCTCACAAGACCTACTTTTTTGGAGATGATATGGCCAAGTCCTATTGCATCACTCTCTGGCCCTTTTCTGAGTCATTATGAGCTTCCAATTCGAACTTCAAGTACTGACCGTTCTCTTGCTGGCTTTTTTAAAATTTTTAATCCCACAACTGCTGCCATTGTAACAAGATAACGTTCTCTTCACCTCTCCTTTTAATGTTATGGCTGATTTGGCGTAGGTTTGAATGTTAAAATTGTGGTGCCTTTCTTTTATCCACGCCAGTGTGGAGAGGCTGGTCTTCTGTGGACTGCTGAAGAATACATTGTTCTCCGGCATTGTTCAAATGTCTTTTGAAAAATTGCTTGTCTTGCGAAAGCTATTATTACGTTACTCTACATTTTTAACTTTTAATGCTGAGAGTTGCTGCTGAATGCAGTTTTTCTGTTCCAGAATTCAATACAAACACAAGGTTGTCCCAGAATATAAGGAGCCGTTTGAATTGGAGAGCAGACTTAATCTTATTGCTCTGCTTTTGTGGTTGTGTATGTGTGTGTATACGCTTGTGTATTCTATTGTTTATGCTGCCGTAACAATATACATTTTCTACTTGTGGGACTATTGTCTCTTCTCTGTATGGATATTGTACATTTCAGTAGTACTGGAGGCTGGGTTTCACAAAGACCTGGCAACCAACTTTGTAAGATTATTGTACAAATGTACATACAAACTGCATGTCAAGTTCTAACAGACCATTCTGTCGTTCAGGTTGTATTTGGTGTCGGGCAATAGTGTCTATCTGGAGCACGTGAAGGGCTTCCTGCGCAGGAAGAGGATGATCCATAACTGGATCTTTCTGGAAGAGAACGCTTGGCTGAGAGAGCTGCTGCCAGACGAGCTCTATTCCCTGCTGGAGTACGACACCAAGATCCCTCAAGGTAAGTTCAGCCAGTCTGTGGCTTTTCTGTAGTGGTGGTGGTGGTGGTGGTGGTGGTGGCCTAGTGGGTTGGATACTTGCCTCTGGCCCAAGAGGTCATGGGTCTGAATCCTACCTTCAGCACCACCACTGGTGTTGCTCAGGAACCCCTTAACCCAAAGTTGCTCCAGGGAGACTGCCCCCTGCAGTTCGGGAGTGGAAGTCACTTTGGATAAAAGCGTCTGATTAATGCTGTAGATGTAAAGTTGGAGTGCTTTAGCAGTCCGGCATTCAGAAGCTTTAAAACATGCCGGTTATTGGATGACTGAGGAGAAAAAGGCATCTCTGTAAATAAGAGCCAAATTTCAGCCTCTGGAGTCTTGCCCTGACTGAGCAGCTCCTTCTCTACTCTGCATCATCCTGATGTGAAGGAGTCCAGAGCAGCAGCTCACCTTGATGTGGCGTGAGAGCCGCTGTTGATTGGTTTCTGAATGCTATTGGAAGGCGGCAGAGAGTCGGGTAGTTATTCCGGTCGTGTAGGTGAGGCATCAGAAATACCCCCCACCCCCCTCACGTCTGTGTTGGTCCCATTCATCACTTGCGTGTTTGTGCCAAGGCGTCACTGAAATGTTAATGTTAATTAGGATTTATGACGTGCTGCTGCATGCTTCTCTGACCCTTGGACTCGGTGGTCAGTTTATCAGATGGCTTCGGTCTCACAGGTGATTTGTCTTGTTTCCCAGCTTGGAAAAGCACATACCTGCTCCAGGTCTTCTTCCTTATTTGTTTAAGCCCACCTAGTGCTTAAGGCTATTCATTATTGTGCACACAGTGTTTGGATTTGAAATGTTCTAGAGGAATGGTTACAGTGTGAGTGAATGGAACCAGACATCTGCTAATATAAGCTCCAACACTTGACTTATTTCGTGAAATGAATGCAAGACTTTTGTGAAGGTTTTGGCCTAAATCTTCACAGGTTCAGTCTTTTTGGATAGTGAATATAATGGCTGTTTTTGTGCTGTGGACATGGCGACCCCTGGTTCATTGTAAAGAAATCCAGGCCAGTCTGCACCAAGCCACTCTTTGTCCCAATTTATTTAGATTTGTTGAATTCACTCTAGAATGACCCGTTCTGTTACATAATTCACACTTTTGGTGCAAGCTGCCTGTCTAAAGTCTGGGTACATTTTAGTACCTTTCAGTAACACGTTCACCTTCTGCTCTTCTGTTCAGAACCAGTACCTGCAAATCAATGGTTATCTGGTACATTTAGTTTCAACTCTTAGATTTGTCCCACTATATGGACCATTCGGACCATTCCAACAGGGACTTTAATATGAAGCTGGTCCACCTTTGCAGCTTTTAACAGCTTCCTCTCTTCTTGGAATACTTTTTCACAAGATTCTGGAGTTTCATTCGCTCTGTAGAAGGTCTGGATCACAATCTCTGTTCCAGTTCATCCCAAAGGTGCTGGATGGGGTTGAGGTCAGGATCTCAAGGTGCTGGATGGTGTGTGTGTGTGATCTTCCAGCATGTCTTTGTGGAGCTCACTTTGTGCACTGGGACACAGTCATGCTGAAATAGAAAAGGTTCTTCCCCAAAGTTTGAAGCATGGTGGTGTTCAAAATGTCTTGGTCTGCTGAAGCATTATGATTGTCCTTAACTGGACGTAAGGAGCACAAACCCTGGAAAATACTTTTGTCCATATATTATTATGTAGCTTATAATGAGGTGGCCCTTGATTTTGTCTTTATTACTACTTATGTCAATTAAACCCCCCAAAAAAATAAACATGAAAAAATACAAGAACAAAATCTGAACATGATTTGATTCTGTACATGATCCAGCTCCTCTTCCTCTATGCAGGAAGTTTACATGGGAGCTCTCAGAGTGCCCAGCTGAGCCGGCTGGTCTGGCTGTACCTGCACTCTGGCCAGCAGCACTATCTGGAGGCGGTGAAGGCGCTGGTTCTGCAGTGCGCTCAAACCCGGCTGAACTACCTCGTCACCAGCTCCCTTTCTCAGAGCGCCTGGGCGCCACTCGTGGCTCAGGACTGACCCTGAAACTCTTCTATAGATATGTTTTTCATGTTTTAAAATTTGAATCCTTTTTTTTTTTAAGGCAATCAAGACATTTTAATAACCTTTTATACCTTTATTTTTGGGTAAATCACTGTTGGACTGCAATGTATTTGTATTTGGGACAGCACTGATATTCAGGAGTGCCTTTTAAGGACCACAGGCTTAAGAGACTTTAATGCTCAGTGTTTTATGCAGATGATGCTGTTTTAGATGTGGTATGATTGCAGTTTTAGATTAAAACGTTTGGGCCCCTCTGCTGAAATGCAACTCTCGGCTTTCGTAATGGTGATTTAATGTACCAGAGGCTTATTGGAATCAATTAATTTTTGTAGGTAGACTGCCAATTTGGAATCCTATTACTATGCTACTTGAATTGGGAAGATAAAGCCTTGCTGTGGTCGTATTTCAGCTTCAGTACTTCAGAAATGCTCAGGAAAGACTCTCTTCTTTTTATCTCTTCATAAGTGCTTGAGGAATTGTGACTTTTTTTGTCATTTTATCTGAAACACCCAGAACACAGCAGTGGTCCTGAGACTATTAAAGTCCCTTCCAACATGAAACTACAATCTGGTGTGTGTGCATTATGAAAGTAGACGTATTTGACATGTGGGTTGTGCACATTAACCGTAGAGGAAAGACTACATTTGTAGAAAAATAGTTTATTTGTAATCTGTACAAATTGAAAGCAAACTTTTGTCCTGCTTTGCCTTTTTTGTTTTTACAAAATGGAAAAATACTTAATACTTTTTGAAATTGGTACATAAATAGAGCTTTGGCATGTGTAAAGTCTAGCTGAAAAACTAAAAGCTTAAACTATGTTTAAACGAGTGAGGAGGTCTAGAACCGTACAGTAAAGCCAGCCAGTGGCCTTCAGCCCACAGTGTGTTCGGGATCAGTCATGACAAGCCTGCACCTCCCTTTGCATCCGAAATACAATCACTGTACACGTTCAGCATGCATGCTCTCCTGGTGACGTACATTCCTCGTCAGGGTTCAGTCTCTTATTGCCTGAGTATAAATATGCATTGTTTGTGGCTATGGCTTAACGACTGCACCTTTACATCAAGGAGTGTAGCTCTTTCAGCAGTAGCTCAATTAATCCAAATTTACAGAAACACTAAGCCAATTATGGAAATCCTGCTTGCATACATACATTACAAGCACAGGGTTGTGACTCTGCTGCATAGATTCATAAAGGCACAGTAAAAACAATGTCTGCTGAATTCTAGAGTGTGCTGGTAAACCTGTGGTTGCATAGCACTGTGTATGTCTAACCATAACCAAAAACCAGCTTCCGGTCCTGTACAAGCACAAGGACAGCGTTATAACAGACATGCACACAAAAATATCCAAATATAACAGTGATAATGCGAGCTAAATACATCTGTAGAATAAACATTTAAATAAATATTTTAAACATTCATCGTCTTGCAAACGTTTGTGCACAGATTGTCATGACCGAGTCCCTGAACTTTTCCTATAACAGAGACATGAGAGATAATTCTAAGTCGGGCCGACATAGAAAAGATCCTACACTTAAGACCAGACGACTCGCAAAGAGTTTAAAAATCCCTTTGAAACGAAAAAGCAAAGCGATTCCACCTTAATGGCGAAGTCTTAACACTGCCTACGTAAAATACCTGAGAACCATTTTGCATTGTTGTTTTTTTACATTTTGCCTAAGCATTTTGTTTTCTGGTGTGAAAATCCCATGTGCGTTTTTATTTCCCTCATTCAGCAAATTCAAGAGTTCACTGAGGTGGGAAAAAACCCAAAAACCTCTGAGAACTTTTTTTTTTTTTTTTATCCCCCTCAATCTCCTCTTTGGATGTACACGAGATCTTCCTTGGGTACAGAATGCCACTGCAGTTCCCGAACAGATCTTGATCTGTTCAGCAGATCAGAAGTTGTTGAGGTTTTTTACTGCAGAAATGTTTCCTGATCAAATAGGGGGTTCCTGACTTGATTTACCTGGAATCCAATCTGGTTATCATCAAATTCAGCACACATGCTGCCAAAACCAATAGGCCCTTTTCTCTTGCAGCTTGTTTCTCCTCTTCTTAGAAGGTTTTTTTTCGGGAGCCTGGATTGTTCATATTACAGTCCTAAGAGACTATACACTCATCACAAGAAGTTACAGAGTTCCAGTCAAAGCACAAGGAGCTGTACGGAAGACGGCGGGACCACCGTGTGTCTGGTGGTCTATGTGTGAAGAGAATCTGCTTCAGCGTCGACCTGCGACCAACTGATGGAAAAGGTGGGCCAAACGTCTTTGGGTCAAAGTGGCTGAGGATCTGTGATGCCTGGGACATTTGTAGAGGTACAACAGGGGTTACCAGACAGAACATCATCACAAGGCACTTGATGGAGCAGCACTAACTGTTTCACACACCTTTCCCTATGAGCTGGAGGAAGAAAAAAAAAAAAAGAATTCTGTGGTTCCTATAGCATTGCTGTGGTTCCTGAATGTCTGGACAGTTACGGTGATGAATAGGCAGTCCCAATAAATATACAAAAACAACCAAAACAAGAGTTCATATATTCTTACAGGATAGGATCTTAACTGGAGATGAGCGTTTAGACACAGAGCTACAAAGACTTCCTTGTAAACTAGATTCACAGCTTGGTCCAACATTCAGTAGTCAGAGACCATCGTTTGCTCGTTTATTATTGTTTCCCTTTGTTGTCCTCTGTGAGTGGAGGGGCGGCCTGTAGAGGGCGCTTCACTGCGTCACGCAGTTTTCCCCCATGTCCTGCGCGTAGCGGTCAGAGATGATGGTGCGCAGGTCGTCGATGTCCTTCCTCAGCTGGCACACTTCCAGCAGCTTGGCCCGCAAGCTGTCCTCCACCGGCGCCTTTTCATTCTCCTCACCTGAGCAGCTCATAGCTGGAAAGAGGACAACAGGGTCACAAAAAGAGCCTTGATAAGCGAAACATTTGCACTTCATCTAGGCTCCTTATTTGTAACGTCACACTGGGACGCGTCCATTTAATTTTAAATCATAATGTATCTGAGAAAATGTCTTAAGATAATGTTTCTATTACTGGTCTATTACTACAATTCAAATACTATATTTTATAATCCAGATACACTGGGTTCACTTGCAAGAAATGAAGTGGAACCTCTAAACAACTTTTAAAACTAAACTACAGACTAAATGGAAAGAGTGTCATTTTTGTTTTTAATGCATTATTGATTTAACTCGTAAATCAACTAAACTCAAAAACAGAACAGGAGCAGGATACAGAAAACAGGCAATAGAAACTGGTATGATATGTAGATTTACAAGGAGTGTAACACGTTTTATATAAATAATATATATAATTGACCATGGTGTGTGTGTGTGTGTGTGTATGTGTATATATATATATATATATTTATTAGGGCTGGGAAAGTTAATGCGTTAACGCATTATTTACTTAACGCCGACAATTATTTTATCGCGCGTTAACGCCTGTTTTAAAATGCTTTTATTTTGAAAGTCGGTGCTTTCATCACAGTAACGCGCGCAGCGGTTTCCGCATCTCGGCCGCATCTTGGGCCTTTTTGCAGAACGCACAGATCGCCAATCCGCCTCTGAACACCAGCGCTGAGGTATTTAATATGGACAAAAGTAATTAACTTTCCCAGCCCTAATATATATATATATATATATGTGTGTATATATATGTGTTTGTATATTAGGGCTGCAACAACTAATCGATAAAATCGATAATAATCGATAATGAAATTCGTTGTCAACGAATGCCGTTATCAATCAGTTGGGCTGCTCACGTTACTGAGGAGCGTGACCACAAGATACACAAATACACAAAGATACACACAGATACACACAGCCGCTCGCAGTGGAGGTTACAGAAGCGTCTGCAGGAAAAAGC
>JBBPDH010000151.1:293236-315736 GCA_037974565.1 Clupeocharax schoutedeni
GCATCGTAAAGGTGAGGATTTCAAAGAAAAATGCATGGTGCCTACAGTGAAACATGGTGGTGGCAGTGTCCTTATGTTGTGCTGCATGGGTGCTGCTGGTGTTGGGGAGCTGCATTTCATTGATTGTATCATGAACTCAACAATGTACTGCTCTATACTGAAGGAGAAGATGCTGCCATCACTTTGTGCACTTGTTCGTCGTGCTCTTTTCCAACACCACAATGATCCAAAACACACATCTAAAGCTACTGTTGCATGTCTGAAGAAGAACAGGGTGAAGGTGATTGAATGGCCAAGTATATCTCCTGATCTGAACCCAAACGAACACCTGTGGGGAATTCTGAAGCGACAAGTTGAACATCACTCTCCATCCAGCATCCGGGCTCTGAAAGAGGTTATTCTTGAAGAATGGAAAAAGATAGATGTTTGAATATGTCGCCAACTTGTTCATTCCATGTCTAGAAGACTTGGTGCTGTCCTTAAAAATCACGGTGCTCATTCAAAATACTAGATGTTGTAGGTTTTTTTGCGGGGTGTATTAATTTTTGCTTCAACCTATTTGAGTAAAACTGAAGATTTTGGGATCTAAGTTAAATTATTAACCTTAATTTCATGTTATGGGGTTAAATAAGTGGTCAATAAAACAATAAAATTGTTCTTTTGTTCATTGAGCTACTGATTAAATTCATACTTTTTAAAGGGGTGTACTCATTTATGCTGAGCACTATATATATATCAGTCAAAGGTGAAGTCAGCGACAGATATGCAACCTCAACTGGGTGAGTGATGCTAATGTGGAATGTGCTGCAGGATTCTCAGAACTGAGCAAATGATTATCAACCTCCACTCTCTTCACTGGCCTGGTGACAGGTTCTTAACTGCATGCAAATGATTCCCTGTATGTATGTAACTCGGAAACTGAAGATCCAGGCTAGTGATCCTTCTCGCAGGAGCTCACTGAATGAAAGGAAAGAGAGTGCATGTGTATGCTGCAGCATTGTCGCCATGCAGTCTGCTGGGGCTTTGTGTTAACTGCAGGCCGAGGAGGGAGCCAGAGCATAGCTGTCATTCCCCAGCAGCTGAGGGAGGCCTCTGAGCTCAGACACTCTTCAGGCGGTTCTGTCACCATGTGCCTGCTGTCCCCAGCTGCCCTGTGCTGCAGAAATTCTGTGCTCCTCTCTTAGAAGATCATTGACGATATGATTCTGACTAGCTGTAATTACACACAACTGCCACAAAACCAATAAGAACATTTTTAAAAATGTCCTCCTTGTGTCATTGTTCTGAACTCCTGTCCAGGCTTTGCTGGGTTTCCACACACATCATTGGGTAAAACTGAGCAACTGACTCTCAATCTCACAGTACCCGCTTGTCTGTCATTTAAGTCTATACACCAACCAGCAATTTAATACTTTGCTGGACACCTGACCATTACACCAAAAGGGACTTTAATGATACTGTATTCAGATACATAGACTTTAATATGGAGTTGGTCCCTCTTTGCAGCTGCTAGTTCTGCCCCCATGCTCTGGAACCAGAGGTTGCGGTGGGGTTTTTGATTATCGCCGTTAATGCAAAGATTCCATGCGATTAACGGCGTTAAAAAAAATTAATCGTTGCCCACCTCTTAATTTCTGCCTATATAAAAAAATACTTAAATTAAAAAATCAGACTGGAACAAATATCTGAACCAAACACCCTGCAACAGCACCAACCTGATGACTTATTGGAATTCAGTGTAAACTCAACCCCCTCCCAAACGTCCTTATTGCTTTTGGTTATTTGTCTCTCTTCACTTTGCCAATGACCAGAACCAACAACAGCTGCTGGAGACCTGAAGCTCATCCAGTGAAAACACAAAACGCCAAGCCTTTCATTGTGGCTCCTGATTCACCGCTTATACAAGCACTAGCACAAGCACTAACACCATACATAAACAGGCTCGCAATCCATCATCTACTTCATATGTGTACACACTGCTTCTTAGCTTTTACCGTAACCCTGCAAACTGCAAGCTGGATTTGATCTGACATCTCATGAAAACAATGAAAACACTCGGGACCCACTTTTTCAGATCGCATGAATCAGAATACCAAGCTAAAAGGCTTCCACTTTGTTGCATTGCAACTAAAAGACAACGAGTGGAATGAGAGGTTGAGGGGTGTAAGCAGAGCTAAAATGAGCAGCACTGTAAACTGAGTGACGGTTCATGCATTCTGTGGCGCAGGACCATATGCCTTCAGCCTGTGGCACAAAGCAGCTCCACTCCCAGACCTGACAGCTAATTTGCTGACAATCCCCTGAACTTCATCATACCCACACTCTCTCTGTCCCGAGGCCTTGACACATTCGCCTTACCCTCGATTTAATGAGAATTCTGGTGCAAGATGAAGCTGCATCAGTTTATACCTGACCTCCCCATCTATCAGTGCACCATATGAAAATACGACACGGACATTCAAATGAAAACAATCAAAAGCAATTTTTTTTAAGCATTTCTGCAAAAATATGGCAGACTCTTCTTCAATACATGAATAATAAAGGCTTACACAACTACACTACACTAGTTGGAAAGGTGGCATTTTTAATGGGAGAAGAGGTATAGCCATTCACTTGTAACAGCACAGACTAGCCAAACACTCAGGAATTTTTTCTGAGTTGAAATTATGGAGAGTAAAGTGCTACGGCACAATAATTATTATATAGACTGTAAACTGAAAAAGGTTTCTTTGCTGTTATTTTTCATACCCTTCTTAATACACATTTACACATTTTGGGAATAAATACATTTGTATTTCACCAGAATAATTTTGTATAGTCAATTAAGAATAGATAATTACTGATTTCAAGTAATACTGACATGAAACATTAATACTATCAACCAATCCAACAGAAAATGTCCAGTTTTGTTGCGATATCCACTTCAGTCATGTTTTATTTACAGTTGTGGACCAGTTTAAGTGCAGTATCAAAACAGCTCAGCTCGCAGCATTTGGACGGCCCGACTCAATTCACTCAGGAACCCCATCAATAACCTGAGGGCACCTAGTGATGAGGAACATGGTAACAGGTGTGGGACAGGGAGCCTCAATACACTGGATGGACTGGCAAATTGCTTCTAATGAGCAAACTTTCCAGTACTAGCCACAGGGCAAGACCAGGGCTTGTGAATGCATGCACACACTAACTACACCTTCCAAGTACCTGCAGAAAACAGTTCACAATAGGAAAAGTGTAAGCAAGGTCAGCTTAAACAGCCATCCTTCCACAGCACCTCCATTTTAATGAGCTGCTCCATAAGCAATAGACTTCGTTACTGAGGCGTAGTTAAATGGCGCCATCAGTTCCCCTGCCCTTTCCATTGTAGCCTATAATAGTGTGGGTAATTAACACTTGGGTTGCAAAGCACGATAATGAAGAAAAAGAGCTCCAACATGAGGGGAAGTGCGGACAGGGATGGGCGGTGGGGCCTGGCAGCATGCCGGGACATGAAAACAGGTTCGAAAGGGACCAAAGCCACAGCTCAAAGGCTTAGGATGTCCAGCTCAGATGACGCACGCGCGTTTCACTTCCACCTTACCAAACACTATGACTCTCTTAAGCAACCAGAGGCCATCCGGCATGGCTGTTGACCTCTGGCATTCGGTACATCTCTATTCTCAATTCAGTACCTGGGATTCAATAAAGGGGTATCTAAGCTGGTGTTGTGCCCCATGCCAAAAACAGTACCGACCCAGCCAGGGGAAAAACAGCAAGCGCATGCCACAGCGGTGTCCTGATCGCCCTTCCTCTCCTCGTCGACGGCCTGTTTAAAAATGCACTCTTGGAACACGCTCCGCTCCAGTCTGCCAAGTGCCTTATAAGGCAGGGCAAACTCAGAGCTGTTTTTATCTTCGGGCCCCTAAAAAACACAAGAGAAGGTCTGCAGAACGGTTCCCAGCAGCACCCTTGAGGAGGTCCATGCTCTTTGAGGCGACTTGGTGGACGGCGAAGGTCAAGACTTAGAAAAGGTCATTAAAGAAGGACAATGAAACAGGTCACCCAGATCATATAAACATATCTGGCAACAACATCAAGAGAATGCCTACATTAATCCTCCAGCCGGGAGCAGTTAGAGAACAGAAAGTGTGCATAAATATTGGACATCAAAAACACAGCATAAATGGAAAAAAGCACAAAGCCCAACGGACCAGCTATACTACCGAAACCAACCTGAATGACAGGGATTATAACAAACCTCTCTGTGTTTTGGTTGCTTTTTGATGAATGAACTACGATGACCTTAGGTTCAGATCGTTCATTTCATTTGTTTAATCGAACGCAAAGTTATTTTAAGGTTTAAAGTCTGGCCATAGCTTAAAAAGGACAGACCACAATAAAGCACAGACCCTATTGTTTGTAAAGCCAGAGTAATCAAAATCATTCCAGTAACAAAACTGCCAAAGACGGAGGTCTCTCTCACCATCGAAAAAAATTCAAATGAGGAAAGGAAGATCAAATCCCTCCTCTGCATCTCTGTTTTCCTATCTTCCCCTCCCATTCTCCTCCCCTTGCTTTTTTTTTTGTCCATAAACTCTCAAACATACTCCACAAAGCTCACAGAGCCCTGCCTCACCCAACTGGACCAGCATCTGAACCAGAAAGTGGGACATAAACACAAACGCGCAGGCTGGACCAAACTACTGGGCCGTCCATCCACAGACTCAGGTAAGAAAATCCCTCTTCATCACCAATCACCACAAATCCGTCTTACCGAACCCACTTCTGGATACTGCTCACTGCTGTTATGGTCAATGTTGACATTAAAGTAACAAACAGAAATGGATCATTTGTTTAACATATTAAGATGTAGTCTGGTAGTAGCTATTGTCAACCAGCTTAAAATCGACTAAAAGGTTTGTCATTTTAAAACCTGACCTCTATAATAATATTTCTTATATACAAATGCCCAGTCAAACTGCACTCACAGTAGTAACTTGGATGACTATGTAATATATGTAGCTACATAAATGTAACAGCTCTTATAAACAGATGTTTGCACACGTAACTGTCTTTGAGACTTAACAGAGCACCCAGGATGCATTCTTCTTCCCTCACTCACACAAACAAAAAGAGTCCAGAGACCACGATACAATTGTACTGGAACCCATCCCAGTTATTCAAATCAAATAAATGTATAAACTGGAGGAACTATATAAGCAGTAATAGGACAGATGATACTACCCATCTATCAATATTTTGGATTTTAAAACAGCCAAGTCAGTTTATTTTGGCCAGAAAATAGGTGCAATATTCAATGATTATAACTGTTAGTCATTCTAATTGGTTCCAATTGATTTAAATTTTCAAAACTGAATCAGCAACTTCAGTGCATTACAATCCTAATACTTTTATATCACTGCCACTCAGCAACCTCAGCACTGCTGAACGTACCAATCCGAATATGAGATTCAGGCCTCTACTGGTCACTGAGCCATTCTAACCTCTGTATGAGCCCTGATGTCCTCTGAGTATCCCAAAACCATGATGCCCCCCCCCCCCCGCGCACCCACAACTCCCAGCACATTGCTCTGCCATGCCATCATGGAAAGTTGACTGTGCAGGCCAGGCTAATTGCACACCTACCTCTGCCTCAAGAGGACTTTATTTGTGCAGGATTGTTGCCAGCACGGGAGGGAAAAAAGGCATATAAACACACGCAGACTTGGGAAATCTCTGGCCAGCTTTCCAGAGGATTTCCTTCTTCGGTTCGGACCCGTTTCCCTTCAGCCTGCCTTTTTCTTTTTTCTTTCTGCTTTTTTGGCTCCCAGTTCATATTCTGATGATGAAGCCTTTGGCCCTGCGATGCTCTGAAAAGCTCTCTAAATAAATCGGGTTATAACAGCTGCATACTTGAAGATGTGCTTTGAGTAACCATGTAAGGGTAGATTTCCCCCTCCAGTGTATCGGCGTGGCTCACAGCCTCCGAGTGAACATATCATTCCCCGCCACTCTACTTGGGCCAGTGGAATGTTTATGGGCCGTGGTGTTGACAAACACCTCCAGGGCTAAAAGTCATGTGTGTAGAAGCAGGCGCCTGATGAAGGCAGTGCCAAATCACAGCACAGTGTCACTCACAGGCCCAAACAGGCCGGATCCAGCTGTTCCTGCAAGGGTGACACTGAGGAGACCATCAGCACCACCAACACGCAGCACGCCAGTTATCTCTGCATATCTTGCACTGCAGAGGCAAGAAATGTCCAGTATACTATTTATTTAATAGAATTGCATGTATCATTTTGTTTCTTGTTGCAAGACAAACAGAGAAATAAAGATAAATCTGAATCATTCTAAAATATACGGTGAAATGTAGTTTTTCGTGTACAGTAATTTTCCAGAAGCTTTTAATAAAATAAAACCACTACAAACCACTGAACACAGTACAGCTCAGTGTGAAAAACTTCTGTTTGAAAAATAAGAAAATGTGCCTTTTAATAAGAAAATCTGACAATAGATAGAAACAGATGAACCAAATGGCCTGTTCCTAAACTGTCCTGAAAAAGACAAATTTTGGAAATCTTGATAACCTACAAGCTAATGTGAGGACAAAAAATGTCTGCTTAATCTCTGAATCTGTGAGAGAAGGGGGGGGGTCAAGTTCTCTGCAATTAATTAAACACTTGACCTGCGACACACAAACCGTGTGTTCCCCCCACCTGGAGAAGATGTGCAGCTTTAACTGTCGATTGTACGTTAAGTAAAGGGCTTTAAACAGCAGTGGGGGGTGTGGGAGAGTTCCTGACGCAGAAAAAGCACCCAGTGTTCAGAAAGTGAAGGCCAGTTTCATTTAGAAATGGCCCTCTGTGGTGATAGGCAAAGGTCAGTCCTAAGAATAACCTTTAGTGTGAACCATGGGAAGTGCAGATACTGTCATGCAGGGTCTTTTGAGGATACACCGACTGCTCCTGCACTGCCAAGGATTCTGAAAACATTCCCCATGGGGCTCCCCTGTGCTGCGGAGCCAGTTGAAGAACAGAAGTCTGAGAGAGGAAGATAAGCCTCTCACCAAGCGGAAAAAGCTTCTAGTTTTTGGAATACTTAGGGGTTATAATTAGACGAGGCATATCTCTATTGCGAAAACGCACAATAGCTGCATCTAATCTTTCTGTGAGCTCCGCTTTCGTCTTTCCAGCAGCAAGAGATGCCCTAAAATAAAGTCTGATGTTGTGAAGGTGAAATTCATCCACTGTAATTGGACAGGAAGCTTGGCCTCTTTAACAGGAATGATTTATGTTCGTTGGAGCGTGTTTGATTCATGCATTCTGTGATTGGCTAGAAACTCATTTACACACTGTGGTGATGTAAGTATTGCCCTAAGACTAAAACAAACAAGACCTACAGCACAAAAATGGCAAAACTACTGCTGTACCACTATAAAGCAGTGGTTCTCAAACTCTATCTGGGGTCCCTGTGGACCGGTTTGAGAACCCAAGCCCCAAAGTATGTCCAAATCAAGGCCTGTTTTATTAATGTCTTTTGCTACCAAGAATAAACACACGCACACACAAATAAACACTAGGGCCTCTAAAACAGTTCACTGCGCACATTTCTGTGACTTGAATAAACATTTTGCATTTGAGATTCTGCACTATTTCCAAATGTGTTTTTTTTTCTGGAAATTAGATCACAAAACCCATCCCAGAGAAGCCATTCTGTTTTCTGGTGACTGAGTCATGGGAGGAAAGTAGAGTTTGTGTGTTTTCTATCTATTTAATTAATCTACAAGCTATCTGTCCTTGCACTGGCACTTCTTATCAAAACCAATGGAGAAAATTCAGAGCATGGAAAAGCCCATCACATGGAAATAAAGGTTACTGAGTGCAGGTCCCCAAAGAAGCCCCAAAAATTACAAGGCTAAAAGGTCTTTTCTGAAAGTAAACTTTTGGAAAGTTCAACATCAACAAGCCAAAAAACTGTTTTGTAACAGCCAAACTATAAACTGGGTAGCTGGACGCTTCCTGCATGAGGTATTTAAATAAAAATGGCCAGTTTGGAGGGATGTAAAACTGCATGAAGGTGGTGATTCAAGTGCACTGATATCTGGAAAGTATTGTATTGATTATAATAATCTGCGCTCAGTTTCTGGCCAAAATACGATTATAAAGCTATTATCAAATGTAAAAAAAAAAACTAATATGAGCAAAAAACATTTCATACTCTAATAGATCCTCCTGTCATATTTGTGCAATCACACACAAATCAGAGCCATGTTGACTTAATTAAAACATTTCAGATGATAAAATGCTTGTAAATGGCTCCTAAAGAGTTGTCATATAAGATCAGAAGTTACACTCCAGCCTGTCTTGTCCCGTTTAGTGTGCATGCTTACTCATTCAGCTTCTCTGCTGGTCCCTCCCTCAGCTCTGTGGAGTCCGTCAGCCCCTGGACCGCCTCGGTCACAGCGACAACCACGAGCACCTCCACCACATCCTCCATCCACTCCCTGCACCCCTCCACAATCCTTTCTGAGGCGCTGCCTATCCTCCACACCTCTCTCTCCATCTCTCTCTCTCTCTCTGTGTGTGCACTACATCTCTGCCACCACTAGTGTGCGCTGCTGCCCTCATCTCTGCCCTCCGCTATGGAGAAGGTGCAGCACATGACGCGCGCGGCCATCCAGAGGGCATCCACCATGGAGGTGCCCCAGCAGGCCAAGCAGAACATGCAGGAGCTCTTCGTCAACTTCTGCCTCATCCTCATCTGCCTGCTGCTCATCTACATCATTGTCTTGTTAATGTGAGCTGCGGGAGCACCCCCCACTCCACCCCCTGCCCTCCAGCCACTGGGGGCCATGGACGCTGCTGACCAGGGGGCATGGTCTCAAGTGGGGTGGGAAGGGGTCATATAAAAGTTGTTTTTTTTTAAGTGGATTAAAGAGTGTGAGTTAATCACACGGCGCATGAATTTCACGCCACCAAAACCTGTAAATAACACACCAATACAGTAATGAGAGCAGCACTACGAGTGAATATGAGCCCACTCCTTAACCCTAACGGTCACAGCATGTTATAATCTTATATTTCTCACTGAACCAAAACGGAAATTCTTTCAGTAGAATATAGCCTTTAGATCAATATTGGTATTCCTAAGTAGGACAGTGTGGGATATGTTCATAAATAGGAGACATTTTATTGTGATAGTTATTGCTGTGTGTTCGGAAGGATATTTGTCCTGTGTTAGGCGCTGATTCTAGTCACTGAATCTGAAAATGTGAGACATACACACTCAAACCTGTCAACATAGAATCTCAATGTGATTATTATGTTAGCAACCATATAATCAATAAAACAAACATTAGCCATCTGTGGCTGGGAGTCCAAAAGAGAGTGGGACGGCCATCTCTCAGTGTGATCTCTTGGCTGATGTAAAGTTAATGTTCTCCTCCAAGTGTGTTAAACTGTCCAGTGATGGTGGTTAGTGACAGAAAAGATGTGGTGATGCTTCTTGTAACTTGGAGGAAGCTTTCACCCAGCCAGTGTTGGTGGTACTGGATGATGGGGGGCCCACAGCTAGTGGGTTGAATTGGAGACGACTAATATAGGAAAAGTAGAACAGTACCACCCTAGTGCTCTAAGTGTAGCACAGAAGCAGACTGGTATGATGGAGCTGATGAAGGGAGAATAAAGTAACGGGCTGAATGGGTGAGGAAGGTGAAGGTGGTCTTCACTGAGGGCAGCAGCTGTGAGGCTCTTATCACTCTCGTCCTCTGTCTTCTTCTCATTGCATGCCATAAGGACTCAGAGGCACAGAGCACTGTTTGATACACCCCTTACCAAAAGCACTGTGACACACTGAAATATACTAAGACTACAATAAAAACGGTGATATGAGTGCGTGTGTTTGTTTTCCGTCCCATCTTCAAAACGTCCCTCACAACCCTAAATAGGCTAATCCACAGTAGTTCAAGACAATAATCAAAGCAAAGAGTGTTTCAGAGCTTTTCAGCACATACTGACAGAGCACATGTAAAGGAAAAGTTCAATCAAATTTATACAGTTCCCCTTAACTAACGAAGACATGGTCTGTGTTTGAAACTTCTTTAATTCTGCATTGGAGCTGCGAGGTTAATGAAGCTGACTAGCAATGGAAGCCAACGGCCAACCATAATGATCACACAAGCTGCAAGCCAAAATAATCACAAACTTTTCTCATATCACTTCAAGTTGTTAAAGACACACAGCCTATATTTCGGTCTTATTGCTTCTCTTAAGGTCAACTTTTGAGGTGTGTGTGGTTTTACGCAGCAAAAATAGACATCATTTGTCATTACAGGTCCATTTCCCTCCTTAACACCTCCTTAAAATTAAACATGTTTTTAGTGCTGTACCTTTAAATATGCTGATTTATAGCATCGCATGAATCTTGTATGTGAACAGTACGCTTCACAACAATTTTTATATCAAATAAGTGAAACATTTTACGTTTTCAGTAATATGGGCCCTTTAAGAAATCTCAAATAGACTTGCTTATGTGATTTCTCACACATGCAAAAAGTTAAAAACAGTAATGGCAGCACTCCTAAATGCTGAATTCTGTCCGATTTTCTGTCTATTTGTTTTTTATAGATAATGCATTTGAAACTCAAGACAAGTGATTATTTTCTACAATAGCAATTATTGTTGAATAATCTTCCAATAAGTATCGGCCACATAAGCATCATTGCTCCAATGCAAAACTAAACCACACATAAATTATTGGATAAATTTAGCTTATCGGTTAAATCTGGCTCATCAGGTAAACTTGGGGAATGTGTAAAATAATGTGACTTAGATATTCACAATGTACATAATATATACAGACCCATTAAAAAATAAGAGACCACTCTAAAAATGTATAGTATTTCAGGTTTTATCATTTGTAAGTGAATGTATTGAACTGAACAGCTTTGCCAGTAGTTTTTAAGAACTGCTGACAATATTTCTCCTGATTTCCAAATAAAAATATTTAAACCATTATGACAAAACATCATAATGATGCAGCGTTTACAGAACTTGAATAAATCAAAGAAAACAAATTTCTTGTCCTCTTTTAAACAAAACGGCAACAATGACCTTTGAGGAACTTCTAGTAGAGTTTTACCATCCAACTGGTCTCATTGTGAGAGGAGAGTGTCGATTACAGCAGTGTTTTTATACTTTTCCTCATTATATAAGATTCAGGTGATCACTAATCAGTCCCTTATAAAGCAGAATGAGGTTTTTATGTACGAATGTAACAGACACTCAAAGAGACACTGATTTAAATAATACATTGCAGTGGTTTCTCATTTTTTTCCAGAGCTGTACTATATAAGGATAGGCTGTCCTTACAATCAGTAGTGCTGTGCTCTTATTTGTTCTTGTCAATCGTGTTCAGCTCTTTCAACGTCATGTGAAGGACCAGCAGCATGGTGTAGCCTGGTCCTCCTCCCTGCACGCCAACCACCATCCGAGGCTCTGACCACCGCGAGCCCAGGCAGAACCTCACCTGAAGCTCAAACACTCCAGCGTTGGATTGGACACCTCCAGCACAGCCTTGCTAATCACACCATGGATCTGGCCAACAACCGCGGCCTCAACCTGCTGCTCAACTTCCTGCTCATCATAGTGGTGCTGCTGCTGATGCTCATTCTGGTCAAGCTGATGTGACCTGAACAGCCCATCAAGCATTTAAGACTTAATATGGCTTGAGGTTTATCTAGAGAACCATGGGGAACCTAGATCTGTCCCTCAGCCTCTGTGGTTACGCGTCTGTTCCACTTTTACACTCAGATTTAAGTGAAAGAACAGCAGTGCAAAACTGGCCTCACCTATTTTACTAGGCAATCCAAGCAAATAGCAATCCATAGATTACAAGGACAAAAGTATTGGGACACCAGACCATTATACCAACAGGGACTTTAATTATATTACACTCAAATCAATAGACTTTAATATAGAGTTAGGTCCCCCTTTTGTAGCTACAACAGCTTCCACTCTTTTTCGAAGGTTTTCTGCAAGATTTTGACGTTTCTGTGGGAATTTGTGTCCATTCATCCTGTAATCAGGCACTGATGTTGGACGAGAAGGTCTGGATCACAATCTCCGTTCCAGTTCATCCCAAAGGTGCTGGATAGGTTTTGGTCAGGGCTCTGTGTGGCCAGTTAAGTCCTTCCACACCAAACTCATCCAGCCATGTCTTTATGTAGCTCGCATTTGTGCACTGGGACACAGTGTTGGAAGCATGTAATGTTGGTACATAATGATGGAAGCATGGTGTTGTCCAGAATGTATTGGTCTGCTGAAACGTTAGCAACACCATAAACATGTGTCCCAATACTTTTGTCCATATAGTGTATACATTCTCACAAGTCCTTGTAAGTGCCATTATACATTTGTGTTGCTATTGTTAGTACCATCTTCTCAAACAAGCCTTGTTAAAACGCTGGACAATACACTAGAGATCATAAGTCAGGACCCCATCTAGTGGATAATCTTTCACACTGCATTTACAAACAAGATGAGGATTTTTGTTCAATAGCCAGATTTGTGTTTTTGACTCCAGAGGGAGATTAAAGCTATAGTACATACACACATTCACTGCCAGTTAGAGAATTAGGACTTCAAAAGTAGGTGACCCCTTTCCATTATCCATTGCATACTACACCGGTAGTGAGTACACAAAATATGTGCAGCAAACTGCAAAGAGGCTATTCATTTACTTGCAAAACCATTTAAAGATATGCTCATGATCAGGTCCCTGATCATGTATTTGTTGTTGTTGTTTTGGTTTGTATATATCTTTCTTCACTATTAAAATGTAACCAAAAGAATCTTTAAATATTTAGCATGAATGACAAAAAAAACACTGTGCCACATTTAAAGCCAGTACATGTATCAACACGTGGCAGATAAAACAGTATAGGCTGGTTTCCCAGACCCAGATTAACATAAAAAGAATTTGCAATGATGATTCACCATTGGCACGTCCAAGATTAGACCTAATCCATGTCTGGGACACCGGCCATCCAACAGTAAAGTTTTATGTTATATGGATTAAACTGCTGTTGATTGATTGTTCTTGAACAGCACTTTGAAGTGATGACTGAAAACAGATGCATTGCAAAGATGTAGCAAAAATAAAGCACCACCACTGACTTTCATCCCTGCAGAGTGTCTCTTATGTTTCTTTATAGGAGGCTGAACAAGCAGATTGGGAGGAAAAGCAAAGATGGAGCTTCTAGCGTAGCTAAGAGCAACTTCCACAAAACAGGGGATAAAAAATGTAGTGCTCCTTCAGAGTCTTAGTTGAATCTCGAAGCACCAGATACACATACACACATATAACTAATCACATCTGTACAACTGAGGCTTCTTTACTAATTCCGTTTTGAAAATCCATTAACGACTGCACACAGTGTTATCTGGCTTGTACAGTAATTGAGGGATGGAACAACACTGTGTGCTCAATCCTGCTTTAAGGTACAGCTTTTCCCTGAAGAAAAGTTTAAAAGTAAACACCAACTATATTATTATATGTTATTCATTTTTTTTTAATTATATGTTCTGCAAAAACAAAAAGCAATTTCTCTCCAGGGCCAAATGCTGCAGTGTTACAATCTGTCCACCAGGAGGCAACATGAGAACATCTTTGGAACATTTTAGCCTCCCAAAAACTCCTATCCATGTTTTGGTCTGTCAAGGGAGGGGGTAGTTTTGAAATGTCCATGCTTTTATTACTTATTACTTGTCATAAAACATTCTGGGCTACACCCAGGACTAACAACTTTAGGATTACATTCAATCATTTTCCTTCATCCAGCCACCAAATCCACCTGACCAAATTTGTTGGTGAACCAGTCTACATCTTCCTAGTGTACAACACCACTGCCCTGGACAGGGAAGAATGATTTGGGGCAATAATATGTCCTTGAACAAATTTCAAATGTCCTTTTCTAATGCTATAAAAGTGAACACACCACAGCACACAGTCTGAACAGTGTGAAATACTTTGACTGCATGTAAGCCATTCACCAAGTGAAGCAGGGGTCTGCCACCAATGAAGGGCGCCGGGGAGCAGTGTGTTGGGACGGTTCCTCAGTGTTGGGATCTGAACCAGTGGCAACTCTTTAACCACCAGCTGCCTCTAGTATATACTGTATTTTCTCTTGGTAAGACCATGTGTGATGCAATTTCCCCCCTACCTGTGTGAGCTCGGCCTCCTGCCTCATTCTGTCGCGCTGCTGCTGCTCCTGTTGCCAGGCACTGAGGCCGCAGCCCTCCGGTCCGGGCCTGTACTCCATCTGCTCGCTCAGCCACATCTGGGTGCGCACGGCCGGCTGGATGGGTGAGCCTCCCACTGACTGGTGGCCCAGCGTGGGTCCTCTCGGACTGGGCAGCAGTAGCGAGCCTGTAGAGGTGGGCTTGCTCTCAGGTAAGGCACTGTAGCTCAAATCCAGTGTGCTGGGCTTGAGCGGAGAGGAGCAGGAAGAGTCCGTCCTAGTGAAGGTGGTGCTGCTGCCCAGTTCATACCTGGAGGTGGAACACAGGGGTGACATATTGCTATTACTATTATTCTTTTATTCTATTGTAATAAAGTTTACTATGGTGAGATATCAATGATTTGATGCACTGTGGTAAAATCCAATCAAACTGCCTCAGATTTTAAAGTCCAGTAACTTTGTATAATGACTTAAATAGACTACTGTTAGTATCCTGGCGCACCCGAGAGACTAAGATATAACGTTACTATAACATTACATTAAGAGAAGAGAATAAAACAGCTATTAATATGAATAGTAGATTTACACTGTAGTTGATCTTGTGGTCAGAGTACATCACCTATGGCAAAATTGCATAAAACTACATCACTGTAATTTTCTTGATATACAGTATTGTGAAAATCTTAAGTATCTATGCAAATTCTTTAAAGCCATTTTTACAACAATGGGCTGTAAAAGTGTTTTTTTTCTGCCAGCACAGACATTAGCGTGAACATTAGAATAAAAGCAAGCAAACAAGAAAGCTGCAAAAAAGTTTAAAGACTTGTTTTCCTCCTAAAAAGTAGCTTTACGTGCTGTTTACACAGGTTTGGTTCCAGATTTCTGCTCGATGCTTCATCTTTGCTTGGTTTTATAAACCTGCATTAGCAGAACACCTCATTTAATCTACTGAAGCACAAAGAGCCAAACCAGGTATTTGATGGAACTACCAGTAACACTAAGCTTCCGTAACACAAAGTAAACACTGTTTACTGCACTTATGTTATTTATATTTATTGGAATATTAGTGGTTTAACACTGACTTAACACTACTGCCCATTAGTAAATAGCTTTACTATCTCAAAGACTTTTGCACAGTACTGTACATAATTTCTCACGGTCTGAGTGGTGAAGAAGACTGTGCTTCCGATGCCTGTGAGGAATCAGACCTGTAGCGGGGCAGCTCTGGGTTTGTGGAGGAGAGCTTGTGCAGACTGTGGTTCAGAAGAGTGTCTGTGTTCAGGGGGTCCTGCTGCCTGTAGCCGTAAAGGAGACCCCGGTCCAGGGAGCCGTGAGGGTCTGCGCGGTACGAGGCTCTGCCGGACGGGCTGCCCTTCTCCTGGCCGCTCAGCCGTGTGAGAGAGGACCAGCGGCGTATGGGCCGGGGGTCCTTCATGTCCAGTGGGCTGTCGAGGGGCGAGGGCAGCTGGCAGCTGCTCCAGGGGCTTCCAGGGGCCGAGGGAGCGCTGAGCCTGGAGGTGGAGGGGGAGGGCATGACATGGGCCGTGGGGATGGGACCCTGTGAGCGGAGCGGCTGGAAGGACAGTGTGCCGCTGGAGCTGGAGTGATCTGGAAATAGAAAGAAAAAATATTGAGATTTTAGAGGTTTTGATGGTGAAACAGAACTTGAAGAGGAACAGGGCAGTTTCAATTAAGTTCAGTTACGTTTCCTACTATGTTTCCAGCAGTTGCCAAAGCAAGATGAGCAACTTAATGGGAGAGTTTTAGTTGATTTAAGGGGGACAGAAGTGAAAAGTAGAACAAAAAGGTTATGAAATGTTTAGTGAGAAAATTGGTGTGACTGCACAGACACACACAGAGACGTAGAAACAAGAAAAATATAAAATGTAATATAAAGTTAAAATAAAAGTCAGAATAAAACAGAAATACACAGAAAATGCCAACTAAATACACTATACTACAAACAAGTATTAAAAACGCTTTGCTATGTTCAACAGCATGCTCTGTCAACAGCTTTAATTAATAAAACTTAACTAAACTAACCTCTGTCCAATGAAACAATCTCTTACAATTCAGTACACTTAACAGTATTGGTTGATTTATCGCTGGGTGTCACTACAGATAAAAGGAATAAGCAAGGTCTGGTGGAGAAAGAGCACCCCTCGCAGAGAGTTCGAGGTCACTGCTAAGCTGCTGCACGTTTCATGAACAGACACGACACACGTCTGGCAACACGCCAGCCCAAGGGCATCTAACCCACTGAGGTTACAGCGACACGCAGGCCTTCAGCACATCCACACTGCACTGATAGAGCCTGGAGAACCGAAACATGAGAAACTGCTAAAAATCACAAGATCCATTATAAAATGTTAACATTTGACAAGAATAATATTACAAATGGTAAATAAAACACTTTCTACATGCTAAATGAGTCCGGAATTGATCAGTTACTCACAAATCAGGAGCAAACTGGTTTTATCTACAGTATAAAAACTGAGAGGACCCTAATTCATATTCATACAGAAATAATGCAATTAAGACATCAAAGAATTATGCATCTCATTAACCGAGAGACAGCCGCAATGCTGCAGTGAAGGAGCTTATGTTCCATAAATACATGAGAGAGAGAAAGAAAAAGAGAGAGAAAGAGAGAGAGAGAGAGAAGTGAGAGAGACAGAAGAGAGACAAAGAAAAGAGAGAGAGAGAAAGAGAGAGAGAGAGAGAGAGAGAGAGAGAGAGATCCAAGTCCTGAAACATCCCACAATCCAGCAGGGTGTTCCCAAAGCACATGATTTATTTTCCATTCTCTCACAGCGCTTCAGCATCGAGTCCAACAACTCAAGAAAAGTTCTCCCTGAACTTATCTGACCTGCTCCATCCCCTCAGAGTGGACATTTCTGCTTTCCACTCTTTATCCTGTTATTATTTCCATAAACATTACACAGCGTGTGTTTGTGTCCAGCACTTCACAGCGTGTCTGAGTGTAGTGAGTGATCCAGAAAATACAGTGGATCACATGTTCAGAAAAAACAACATCCCCTGTTTACACCTTTAAACACCTTTTACATCTTTTCTTGCCAGGACTGTAACTTCAGAACTAAACAGCAGTACCAGAGCAATTTCTCACTGGGTTTACATTTTTGAACGCTATCTACAATATCTTTACTATTCTGTGCAGTTTCACTACTTATGTCTTTATTAAATGCAGTAACAAACTTGGTGTAAAGACTCCAAACCACTATGTGGGATGGTGGCGGCCTAGTGGTTGGACACTTGCCTCTAGACCAAGAGGTCATAGGTTCGAATTCTACCTTCTGGGTTCCTGAGCAAGACCCTTAACCCCAAGTTGCTCCAGGGAGACTGCCTCCTGTAGGCAGGGAATGGAAGTCGCTTTGGATAAAGCGTCTCATAAATGTAACTAGTAAACTACTTCAGCAATAATTGTATAATTCATCTATAGTACTGCTATCCACCTCTCTTTTTGTTTTCAGAGAACCTTCTGGAGAATTTTCTTTTGTATATTATATATTATATATCGTTCTTGTCTTTGTGTTTGTGCAGTCAAAGCAATTTCTTCCTGGATCAATTGAGTTGACTAATTCTGATTGTAACCATTAAGGATATTGTTAGAGGGTCACTAAGGGCTTCTATGCCAGCCGACCTCCATATGAGCAGTCTGAGGGTCTGACGCTGAGTGAGAGGAGAGCTAACAGGACTTGTCAGTGCGCAACAGGGCAAAAGGAAACACTGCTGTCAGTGTGTCTCTCGTCACATTACTGACACTCACTGTCCTTCGTCAGCAGTCATTCTGCACATCAAAAACTTCAACAGGGCAAAACCCCAAAGTCTGCTGAATTCTACAGGCCTGTCACTGATACATCAGAACCGCATGATATGGACAAAATATCAGTATTGCAATTTTACTGCTGCACATTGTAATTGTAGGATATTAAAGGGCCCATATGTTCACTTTCCTGGAATTAAAAAGCTTAAAGCCTATAAATATTGCTTCAAATGGTACATCTACTTTCCCTATAATACAGTCCATATTTGAAAACTAGGCTATAAAAACACCATGTTTTCAAATCAGTGTCTCCAATAAACCATCATGTTTAAACATTTCGTCTTATTCCAACTACAGCAGTTAAGCCCCGCCCATTCATGCACCAATTGTTTAATGGTTAAAAACCTTTAATAATTTATGTTTTGTTGGCATATTGTAGCCTTTTGTAGTATCGGTATTTCAAAGACAGATATCGGAATAACAATTAGCAGATGACATATTGTGCATCCTATTATAAATTAGGGATGCACCGATTGCAATTTTCTGGGTTGATTCCGATTACCGATTTTGTGTAAGTGTGATCGGCCGATACCAATTTTTCCAATACCGATTTTTCCCCCCAGATAACAGAAAATTAGAGCTGCTGCGACATCGACCCAACTTTTTTAATGTAACATGGTACATACTTTCTCTGTTTACTAGTTACTTTTATAATAATGACATGATAGTGGCAGCTCTACAGCAAATACAAAAAGTTTATATAAAGTATAATATTTTAATATAAAATTTTTCTTTAATATAAAGCTTTATTTTTGATCAGGCCAATCAGGCCAAAAATCGGCCGTTTCCGATCGCTGGCCGATCAATCAGTGCATCCCTATTATAAATTAAATTCTTAACTGTTTGAATGATTAATCTAGTATTCAAGGCCAAAAAAGACTATACAAGGCCTTTAAAGAGTATTCTTATTAGCAAAACAAGGCATAATTTTAAAAACTAGTTGTTTCCTACTTTAAGAGAGAGCAATACTAGAATTTAAGATTAGCATCACCATCAAAGCGAACTGATCAGAGTTATGTTTAAGAAGATATGCTTCAAATATCTTTTTTTTTTTTCCATAACAAGCAAAAATGTGTCTTCAGTGTCTCTGGGTTAAAAACCTGGCCTTAAATGATCCGGATCACTTAATCAAGACCATTCTGCTGAATTCCGAGGTCCTCAAATTCACCACAGAAAAGATTCTTTTCCAGAGTAATCCACCTTACTGACTGACCTCTGTCGCCAAAACACACTGGCATTCAGCTCAACTCCAGTTGGGACAATGAGGCTCCCTGTTGCCACTCAAGTGGCAAGTGTGGAGCAGCTGGAGAAGCGAAAGTGCACATTCCAGAGGGAAATACACACATACACACACATCTACACACACTGAGTATGCTCCAGCACACACCCTCTAATGCCATAAAACACACTTTAAGGACGCCAGTCCTCAGTTGCTCGGTAGGAGCAGACATGGACAGAAACAGTAACAATGCACCAGAAAAATTGCACACAAGAGAATCCTTTTCACTTATCTGTTATCAGTGGTGTTTGGATGTATGTGTTTCAACTGGGTCTGTTTTTCAAATGAGGCACGACAGGGGGCAGCCAATCAAAACAGAGATTATTTACATGTATATATCTCCAAGGTACAATAACAAAAAATTGTCTGTTAAACGGAAAGGGATAAAGAGAGGCTGGATGACGATCATGTGAGAATGAGTGACCCTTTGATGGTTTTTAGGTGTGGTGTGTTTTGTGTAAAAGCATACCAGAGCTACCTGATAAAACAAATAACTGAGGGTTTTAAAGCCCACCTGCAAACTGTTAAATAGGGAGTGGCTCAATAGCAACAAGACACACACACACACACACACACCCCTTACACAACCACGCACCCACCTACCTACACACATACACACTTCACACAACCAAACACCCCCAGCCAAGCCCCCACCCACACACAGACATACATATATACCCACTACGCACAAACAATTGCCAAAAACTGCACCGTTCATGACTAGAGAATTTAAGAAGATACAAAAGAAAGATGAGATTTGCATAAATATACTCTTTCTCTCTGTCTCTCTCATACACACACACACATACGTGTTCATACATACGTGTTCAACACACAAATGATCAGCAATGGGTGTCCAGCATACAGCCCTCGCCAGTTAGTTTCTGCTCCATACAAGGCGTTTTGTCTCAGACTCCTCCCGTTTGGTCTGGTTTATGGTGGAAGAGGCTGCATGGTGTTTCTGACGGGCTGGATCAGGCTGCCCAGAAAATCCTCATCTGGTTGTGATTAGTGCTGCGGCGGAGGAGCGAGGACTCAGGCCTGCAGAGGCCTGGGGCAGCTAGCGCTCTGCTAACACACTTCCACTAACACACTCTCACCGCACACACCCCCACCTCACACTCCCACTAACACACTCGCACTGCACACACTCCCACTGCACACACTCCCACTGCACACACCCCAACCGCACACTCCCAAAAACACACTCTCAATGCACACACTCCCGTTAACACACTCCCACCACACACAATGACACTTCACACATGCCCACCACACACTCCCACTAACACACTCTCACTGAGTGAAATTGGCCAGGCCTAAAATGGGGAGTAAATCCTAATATGCAGGTGAGTCACATCCAGATCTTTAGAAACTAGATGTTAACACTGTTTTGGCCTGATGAGCATGTGATGGATGTTGGAAGAGCGTGAGGCTGCAGACGGATCTCAGCGGCTGGACTCATACGGGCGCTCTCTTTATCACAGCGTGATTTGTGTCGCTGGCCGTGTTTCTCTCAGCTGCACTCCCACAGCATTTTGTGTGTGTGTGTCTGGAGGATGAGGAGGATGTTGGAATGTGGGTCATGGAGAAGCCCATGGAGAAGTCCTGTTTTCCCTGGCTGATAGAGAGCTAATCATAAATCTTAATAACCTCTCTTGCTCTCTTACCCTTTTTTGACCTCGTTTCCAACCGTCTGTTCACCTGCCTGATGGATCTGTCTTACTCCTGTCTCTACATGTCTCCTCCTGCTTGTTGTATCTGTACTAAAAGGTCCTGATTTACATTAGGGTTATTATTGCAAGTGAGTTACTCAGGATTTCATTACTAAGATTACTTCTTTAAACACAAACTGGACCATGTGGTTGTGCAATGTCACTACCTTCCAAGAAGGGAATGGGGTTTGATTCCCATGCTGGCTGACACATCATACTACACCAACAGTCTTGTCCCCACGTTCCATTTTCTTACTTAAGAAACACAAGAATCGTGCATATTGTGCTTTGGACAAAAATGTGCATAATTGACGTTAAAAGGCTCTGAAAAGGTGGTGTTTTCCCTAAAAAACTAAACATACAGAATTACTTTGACATATAATTTTTATATTATTAAATACAATATATGCTATTTAAATAGTTTTATAAATAACAATAAAGCACAAAGCAAAGCAGGGAAGTGTTTATGTGCAGACAGTGACATCCTGGCACAGGCTTGGGCAGTTATAATGTCAGGAAATGTCTGTTTTCATTACAGTAGTGCAAAGCAACACATCTTACTGAGATCTCAGTAAAACAAATACAACTGTGTGCCGGTCTGATCTGATGTGTGTGATTCTCTGGGCAAGTTCTGCTGGGGAACTTTAAAGCTTCGTTTTCAGGTGGACACTAGTCTGCCATGAACCATCTACCAAAACATTGCTGCAGACCAAGTAAAGCCTTTCATGGTTATGATACGCATTAATGAAAGTAGGATTATCTTCACACTGCCACACAGCAAACACGTCAGGAATGATTTGAGGAACACGAAAAAGAGTTCAAGGTGGTCTTGTGGGATCCTAGAAAGGTCATATCAGTTTTGCAGCACGGAGGGGGCTTACTCAATATTAGACAAAGTAATTTTAAAGTGATAGCTGATCTGTGTATGTGCAGTAAAGATAACTGGATAAGAGACACCATGGAAAAATGTGAACTCAAAACCAACTCAAAACGTTTCATCAGAATGAAGCAGTGGATGATATCCTAATAACAAGTAACATATGTTATTGAAACAGTAAAACAGGATAAAAATAACACATTTTAACAATAAACAATTGGACTATTAAAGAAGTCTTTTAAACAAGCAGGGAACAAGAATAACCAAATGACACCAAGAACAAAATCTGAAAATCAGACGCATGGTGAAAATCATAATGATAATCATAAATTATAAATCAGTGTATTTGAATGAAACACTGGGTCTATGAAAAGCATTTATTTGTTTGGTGACAGGTGGAGGTAATGGATGTTTTAGAATTAGGTAAAGGTTATTAGTTTTACAGTATTAGTTATTACATGACATTTATTATGATTCGAGATTTTTTAAATGACAGAGACATGAACTGGCAAGGTCAAAATGTCCAGGCTACTCAGTGGAGTGACCATATCACATGACATGAACACT
>JBBPDH010000151.1:326262-341762 GCA_037974565.1 Clupeocharax schoutedeni
GTGGAGGTAGCTCAGTGGGTAGGATACTTGCTTCCAGACCAAGAGGTCACAGGTTCGAATCCTACCTTCAGCACCACTGGGTCCCTTAGCAAGACCCTTAACCCAAAGTTGCTCCAGGGAGAGACTGCCCCCTGTAGTTAGAGAATAGAAGTCGCTTTGGATAAAAGCGTCTGATAAATGCCGTAAAGGTAAAGGTAAAGGCTATTAGCACTCCATGCATATGGCTTGCTCATAGCTGCTAAACCATGAAAATCCATTTCATGAAGCTTCCTGCACACAGTTCTCAAGCTGTTGTTTCCAGAGGCAGTTAGGAACGCCTGAAGCAACAGAGGATAGAGGATTTTCAAACACACTTCAGCAAGAGGCAGCATCACTCCGTGAATACTTTTTCTGTTATTTTGCCCCTAGATCGATTTCACGACGGAAACAAATCAAGCACGACTAAATCTTTATTATTTTATGTTTAAAGTAAGAGCTCTTCGATATGACCCATGATAATGTTAATGTTTACATCTGGGATTGCATTTCTATGTACATGATTTTATCCATCTGTTAGAAATGGGTGTGGATTAAACATCTGAACCCTCTAACTGGTGAAGGTGTACACATCTGCATTTTAAAACTGAGAACAAGTGAAAAGAGAGTGTGTCAAAGCACCTGCATTAGTGGACCCAATGCCAGCAGTGAGGACTGAGCGTGGAGTGATCTTGGCTGCATATTTCAGGAACTGAGACTTTCCTGTGCCGGGGTCACCCACCAGCAAGAGGTGAGACTCACCTGCAGAAAACAAAACATCCTGAACAGCCTAAATATACCTTTCACAGAGTGATTCAGAATGGAAGAATAAGAACACGTACCTCTCACCTTGGTTCCTGAGGCATCAACCCGCTGGACCCCACCTGCCAAAACCATGGCAACTGCCAGCTTCACCACATACATTCCAAACACTTGGGGGCAGAGACTCATCAGAATCTGATTCCGGCCTGGAGAATGTTATAGGAGGAGAGACATTTCTGAAACCAAAGGTCTTACTGTCTTATCTTACAGTGATGACAGCATGCACCTACACTTTAGTACCCTATCTAAACACAAAATAGTAAAAAAAACAAAAAAAAAACCCAATTTATTTTCATTTCATTTATACGGGCTATAAGTACAATGAAAAATCGCAATATAACATTAGACCAAATACAAATACAAACATAAAATGTTACAAGAAAACAGTTTGGTTCGGTTCCTGAATTCTCACTGTACTTCAATTGTTTTGTGGATGCATTAATTTCCATCAAAGGCACTTGTTTTAATTTAATGAAGGACTGATTATATAATGTAGAACTTGGATGAAAATGTAAAACCAGGGAAACCATCTGTTGCTGGTCACTGACGTTACAATATTAATAAAAAGCATATTATTTATTATTTTGCTTTACACATAAATTCTTGGGTTCCAAAGACATTTGAACAGTGCTATTTACTTCTTAAAAATAATGTATGGCTACTTTATTTGTGCCTATTTTATAGCTAGTTTAGACAAATTTCAGTAACTGTTTTGTCAGTATTCTTCCATCGGGAAAACGTCTGGAAAATATCAGATCAGATATCTAATTCCAAGTGTAAAAGTCAAATACTGCATACCGTCTAGAGGTTTATGTTTGTGATTTCCCCAGAATTCCTCAAATTCCTTCTGGAAGTCCTCTAGTGCCACTGCTGCTGTGGACTGATCATTATTGATTTCGATGTAGTTGGCCTTGAGCACGATCTCCACGTTGCAGCGGGAGTCCTGATAAAGTGGCTTCCAGCGCTGCCACACTATGCCATACACAGTGATATCATCCCCTGAAGAAAAAATAAAAACACTGTGGTCACAAACCCATGAGAGGTCACTGAAAAGTCAACATGTGATGAACCAACGAATGAAAAGCACTCTGTAAGAACAGAACACGCCTCACAAGCCTAACTTAAGCTTATCTATTAACATGTACATGGCAGATTTGGGCTCTACTCTTTTTTTTTTTAAATTCAGGCTGTTTTTACCCATCAATAGTCATTTCGTCAGGCCTTGTCTTCCACAATAATGTAATAACTTGTTTTACATTGTTCTCTATGTGGTCACTGAAGCAAGTAAAGTGGTCCCTTATAGTCACGTGTGCACAAAATGTGAACTAGGGCATTAACAAAAAAGATTATTTGTCAACGCGCCGAAGTCAGAGACACAAGTTGACGCACTCTGAGAGAAGTTGACTAGTTGTGTGCTTTTGTTGCTCTCTCTCTGCCCTAGAGAGCAGTATGTGAGGACGGTACCTTACTCACGTGAGCCTCTGTGAGGATAGAGCCAGGATTCAAACCCACAACATTCTGATTGCAGGGACAATACCCTAACCACCAGCTGCCCCAATAATATGAACATGTGAGCTAATTTAATCAGAACTGAGCTTGTGGACTGTGTAACATCACTTACCTGATTTACAGATGTCAACAAGATCATCTTCTAAAATGACCAGCATTGAACGGGGAATACAGCCCACGGACAGTCTCTGCACCTGCAACACAGCAGCAAAACCGCATCTGTCAAAAGACTGAAATAGCAAACTTACTTCAGAATCAGAAAAGTATTAACTCCAGGGAATACTGCTTATGCTACGACTGAACAGACACAGATACAAAACCAAGAACAAAATGAAATATAGCGTAAAGACAAAATAAAAATATTCTGTACTAAATCCACTATACTATGTACACACAATTCTGACGTCAGCAAGACAGGTGGATCTTATTACTGTTGATAATCTGATCTGAAATCAGATTTGTGAAGTCACCCCAGACTGTTATTTGACAGTGATTATATCTTAGTGTGGCACAACTTTCACATGGAATGTATTTTACTTTTTAAGCAGATTACTTACTTTCACATCAACTCTTATAAGTTCATAAACCTGTTGTGGGTTCACACCTCAGTCCCACACTTTCCAAAATGTTAAGTTATTTAATAGAATTTGTTTAGTAGATGTTATAAATAGTTTATGGACAACCTACTGCTGTGAGGTGTCATTTTCTTTACAAAGACTGGATTCTGCTCAAGACTGACTGAACCAAACTTGGAAAAGTAGCTGCAGAAACCATCATCACCACACCATCTGACATCAGACACCTCTCCAAAGAGAAGCAGCTAAAGCCATTGCATTAGAGAAGTTAGTGTGATCTGTGCTGAATAATTTAGTACAGCCCTCAAAGGGTGTTATGAAAATTAAATGATCCCTGACAGGAAAAAGGTTCTCCACCTCTGCTCATTACAGGACTAGTCACTGGTAACCGTCAACATTCTTTGGATTATGGTTGTACATAATGATTGCTCTTCACTAAATAGAGCTGCATGCTGCATAAATTTTTACAGAAAAGTTAACTCAAAAAGGACAAAAAGAAAATCAGGCATGGGACAGTATATAGTTTTCTTCACAAAAGCTATAAAATACATTATTTCTGTCTCTGATGCATTAGAAGGTAAGCTATAGCCTGTAATTTAGCATTGCTAGTTAAGGAGGTTCAGTAAACCCCTGACATTTGCGGGGTAACGTTCCAAGAGCATACAAGAATTGTGAAAAAATGTCTAAAAATGCCTATTTTTATAGTGCAAACCCTAAATATGCCCACAAACATGCTCCTAAAACACTTTAATTTAAAACTCGGATTAATACATTAACCTTGAAAAAAATGTAAAGGTAAACCCATATCTGTACTGTACAGTTTACACTAATTTAATATACCATCATAAAAATACAGGGCTTCAAGAAGAACAAAATGGAAAACATAAGAACACTGGAGATGCTCCACAGGGGAAATTGTTCTGATGCGCGAATATTGGATTGCAGCTGCCCAAGATGTGTCACAGGGCAGCAGCCAATCAGCAGCAAGGCGAAATTAATAACGCTTTCGGATTGGCTTCATTCAAACCTGAGTACAGTGATATACAGGTCTGAGTACAGTGATATACAGGGATGAATGAAGTTAAACTGCAGAGTGAAATGGCTGTACTTAATGATTCTTCTGCACCAAATATAGCTGCATTCAGCAGTCACAGGGGTTATGGTTGCAGCATGCAGCTCTATTTAGTGAAGAGGAATCATTATGTACAACCATAATCCAAAGAATGTTGATGGTTACCAGTGACTAGTCCTGTAATATCCTCACAAGCCCTCACCTGCTCCTGGATCTTGATCTCCTGGTAGTCTTTGCAGGCGGCAGGTGCAGCGTCGCTGTCTGACAGGCAGGTGAATTTGAAGGAGTTGCACTCGTCTTCGCTGGGGCAGTGGGTGGGAGGGGAGAAACTGTAGTACTGCTCAAAGTCAGCCGGCATGGAGAACACATGTCTGCACTTGTTACACATGTAGTCCCTCTCGTACTCCAGCACTTTGGTCACACTGGTGCGGATGACGGTGCCGGTGACAGACAGGAAGTGGCCCACGTCCCTGGCTTTGGGGATGTGGTCTCTGGTTAGCTCCGGACAAACGGGCAAACCTGTCACACACACAGCTCAAAAGTTTAATTCAGGGTCAGTCCAACAGAAATAGCAGTTATTACTGCAGATAATACATTTAAATTAATGCTAGGCAACAATTACATTTTAAAATTATGTTACAACTTTTTAAAAATTAAATTAAAAGTAGTTTATTTTAAAAGTACTGCTACATCAACACACGTGCAATAACATTTGGTTTTCACACAGAGATTACACACCTGCAGATCAAATATTCCTATAAATCTCAACTAAAACATTAATGTAATCAAATCAAATATAAAACCAAAGCTTTTTGCCCCTGCAGGGTATTCATGTTTTATCTAGTTTGTTATAAAAAAATAAGTTCAGAGCATGGGGGACCCTGTGTTCCCCACTTTTCCCCTCCCAGACGGCAGAGTGTGTGCACCCCCAGCCGATAATGACACATTAACTTGTCCAGCCCTAATTTAAATCTTAATTTCATTTTCAATAGAAATGTCTAATTTGTAGCTCAGTAAAATTGATTTGATGTTGGAGAGAGCCCAGCGACACAGGGATAAAATATCTGTGATATCTAAGCCACCGGTGTGAAAGGACAGACTTTTACAAGAACCACACTGAGATCGTAATGATCGACTGTGATTGCCATGGCACAATTATATGGGGCTTTTAACACAAAATCCCCTACAATCAAGTTCATGTCTAACCAAACGCCCTGTACAGTAAAGTCAACCGTCTCCCTCAGAGGCCAAGAAAAGGGGGTGGAAAGCCCCCACAGGTCCCTTAAGGTGAAGATGAGACAATGCCTTACTATGTAAGATGGCCTTGAAGGCCAGACTGAAGTTATGCAAATCAAGCGATATAATCTTATTGGTTAAAGGGCAGACTGGAGATGTTGACTGAATATTAATTAAAGATAACTAATCCATTAATTATTGGTTGAAACTAAGAGGTGGAGTGAAACAAATTAGGTGATACAATGTTATAGCTGGAAACAAAGATGGAATTAAGCAAATCAGGTGTTAATACTTAATTGGTAGAAAAGCGATCAGTGGGTTGTAATCGAAAAATAGGTGATGAATTTTGAAGCCTATAAGAGCCCGGTTGGCGAGTAGGTGAAAGAGCAAGGAAGCAGCTCCCATGGCCACAGCTGTAATTTTTGAATAAAACAGTGACGCTGCATCTTTCTGACGTTTCTGAAACATTTTTTTTTTTTTTTTTTACTTTTTTCCACATTTTTTTTTGTTCCAATTCTCCACAACAGTAAAAAAAAAAGTTGATATGGTGGTATGGTATGGTGAGACTTTGGGAATTCAGTACAGCATGATCACTCACTGGTGACACACAATCACCTTGCAACTTTAACAAACCGGGTAAAGCAGAAGACTATCAGATAATGGACTGGTTGGACTGAGTTAAGAGGGGTTAACCTGCAGGTGTGTTTTCTTTTTCTTTTTCCCTGTCTCTTATTGGGGTGCCTTTCAATGTTATCTGGTATATTCGTAGCACTAATGATTAAGTTTTCTTCTTTTTGGAGCTGCAGAGAACTACAAAAACAAGCAAACAAGCAATGAGTAGGTTGTATTCGGATGTCGTGTTACTTTAGGAAAGAAGCCTTTACAGCCAGGAGGTGAAAATTAGGAGGTGGTGGCTGGGGCTCAGCACCCTTTACCAAACAAGGTGGTAACATTTTTTCAACAAACCAATCTCATTTTATGTGACACAGTGTTAAATAACAAAGCAGGAATATAAAAAAGGGCACACTTATACTGAAGAACTGAATTTGATAAATATCTATGTTCCAGACAGGGGAGACTTTTTGTGTCTGGTAGCTAAATAAATATTAATGGTGCATAGAATGCAGAATTAGACACTGACAATTCTCTGGAAACAGAAAACCATTCATCATTTTATGCAGGAACTGAATCTGAGGGACATGAAATCCAAAGACTTTGAAAAGGCCTGCTTCTCAACCACATATAAGTCATATTGTTTGCTTTGATTCTTGTTTAGTTTGTGCCAATCTGGGGTATTTTCACAATATTAATATACATGATTTCTGATCATGTACTAAACTAACCAACATATGAATATATAAGATCAGGGAGAGAACCCTCTAGATGGCGATATAAACAGATTTCTGATATAATCTCAGAATTAAACACTTTCTTAGAAATTTAACTGAATGTTTTTATTAACACATTAACCAATATGAAACCTCAGCCACTACTAGGAGGGGGCTTTACAATTTGTTTAAAAGTGTTTTTGACATTTTGTTTAAAAGTTATAAAACAAAACACATCAGAAAAAATAGAGACGGAGTTACTGAGTCGAAAAATCTAAAACTTTTGCTACTAAGAACACAGGAAAATGAACTTTAAGCATCCAAAGCAGCTTCAAACCTCAAGTGTCTTTATCACACATTATGAGGAAAAGCTACTGGTCTGAAGCTTTTGGTAGTTATAAAATGAAAACATGAAATGACAGACTACTGTTACTAGTTACTAGATAACCTTCATAAAAATTTTTCTGAATAAATCAGTGCAATACTTTGTGCAGTAGAACTCTGGAATAAATGTCAGTAGAAATTAATAATTCAAAAGTAGCTAAGGCCCAGATGGGCTGTCAGCAGAAATTTATAATAGTTTTAAACCTAAATTGCTCCCCAATTGTGTTCTCATATTAATTTAATCATAAATGATAAAATTTTTTTGCTGTCTAAACCTGGTAAACATTGTAATAAATATGAAAACCTAAGACCAATATGTCTCCTGAATCTGAATTTGGATACGGTATAAAATTTACATTTGAAGTCTTGACACAGTGGTGGCAGATGTAACTGACAACGTTGGATTTCTATTTGGAAGACAAGGAAGATAAAAAGTAAGACACTTACTGCTATTGGACGCTAAACATAAACTTATTTAAAATGTCAAAATGCTTCATCTGTAAGAACGATTTCTATAGATGGCTTAAACTTTTATAATGTTACATTAACAGAATTACAAACTATTCAAAATATAACAAGACTGTCAACAAGCACGCCTACTTTTACCTTTATTATACTTACTAGCTATAGAATCACTTGTCATTTTTTGATTTCTCAAAAAACTTTTGTGTTTTTAGACTAGCAGGAACACAGCATTTGCTGTTTATGTTATTTCCTTACTGTGGCCTTGAATGGTTTGTTCAGTTTTTTGTTTTGTCTTGTTTTCTTTTAAGTAAGTGATACATTATATGATAGGGGTAGGGCCAAATAAGTTTTTACTTCTGCCTACTCCTTTTTTCAAACAGATGAATGAAATATGTTGTGCAGTTATGATGAAAGTGAATGTTTGAAATGTTTAATGGTTTGAAAATAAAACTAAATTAAACGAAATCTTTGTTTAGTGCTTTAACAGAGTTCTCTAAGGCCCTTAGAAAAAAAGGAAACCAAAATTAATTTAATGTAAAATGCGACGCATGCGGCAGACGTATAAATATCTATTTAATTCATTTCAGTATTTAAAACTTGATTGTTTTGTTTAATGCAAAGTCATTGTGCTTGATAATGTTCTACAAATTTTTAAAGGGTATAATAAAACAATACCAGGCCCGTTGTGAAAAGCAGAGAAACTATTTTGTTATGACTTTATTCCTATATATACAAGAATATAAAGATGTTCTGTTATGGTCATCCAAGGATCAGACCTGAAAAGAAAGGCACATTAATCTTATTTGCCTTTTGATATTTCTCTTATTGAATAAGAATTTATTTGTTTCTTCGATTGAAGTTTACATACTTACTATGTAGTTTTACAGTAATTTTCAATCACTTATTTAAGGAAAAATGAGTAATGCATGGTTCCATCTAGTTACAGAACATCTCTCCTTGACAATCAACTGATATATTAGCGTAAGCGTAAATGTTACACTTTTACATGACTATTGCATCCACTAGATGGCGCTGTAATCTCATTTAAGCTTAAAGCTCTTGGCCTGGTGTTCTCCCGCACTAGGAAAGTAAGATAAAGATAAGTAAGATAAACAGTGGACATGACTAGTAACATGTAAAGAGTAAATATTAAAACACACTTTTAAAAGGTCAGAGTTGAGAAGAGCAAATGAATGGAATTTGTTGATTGTTTTCCCATAATTAAGGACAGATAAGGCCACAAAGCAACAGTTCTCAAATACCAAATTAGTAAAGCAAATGGAACAAGTGCAATAACGTCTGCTTATCCTGACCTGTCCTATCTGCGAGCCTCCAGACAGATTTCGTAATTATAGGTGACACAGCTCCTTTTAACTTCCCACGCGCCCAAGAATAATGAAAGCAAAATGCTCTACTCCATTTAGATGCAATGGAATATGTCAACCCACAAACGTCATCAGGTGATAAAAGCCTTTTCTCTACGTTCCTCCCACAAGGCATCTTAAACAAGCTCCTCATTTATCTCTGGCTTTCTTCTCTCTTAATGTCAAACTTCAGAGAGCAACATTTCTACCTGCTATGTCCTTGATTTGCCCTTCCACACCACCGAAAGAGCTCTGGCTCTGAAGTAAGGCCGTCAGAATCTTTTAGGCAAGTAATCACAGATTCATTATTTTTGGATTAAGTTTGAAGGCCAAACAATAAAAATTAACACAACAATTGCACTTCAAATATCAAATAAATAAACTTTCTGGGTAAAAAACAGCTTATTTTGTAATATAGATGTATGAAGTGCCCTATCAATTACCTACCCTTTAATTTCTGGTGAATCTCATTTGCGTACAAGCACAATAGCATCAGGGTCACGTGTAGGATTAAAGCTGGATTTAATAACAGTCAAGTGAATTTTTGGTTGCGTTTAATATACATTTAGTTGAATGTAGTTGATGTTGAGCATCTTTACTCTCAGCATTTATTAGAGGCTTTTATCCAAAGCAATTTCACTGTCTGGAAAACACACAATAATAATAATAATAATAATAATAATAATAATAATAATAATTTTTATTTATATAGAGCCTTTCCCGAGCTCAAGGACACTTTACAAAGGGTAAGGTAGGAACAAAGATGGACAGAACAACAAATATACAAGAAAAGCAAATACAAGAAACAGTGATGAAATATAGCAGAAACAAGGCAGCTAAACAGTAGGAGCTGGGTACAATGACAAAATCAAGGCAATTGGGACAATACAGTACGTTTACAGATAAGATGAATAGCATTCAGAGAACAGTTGGGTTTTGAGTAGCGTTTTAAATTCATTGATATTGCCAACAGAATGGAGTGGGTGTGGTAGAGTGTTCCAGAGTTTCGGTGCACAGACATTGAAAGATCCCCCCCCCATAGAAGAGAGGCGGAAATGAGGGAGAGTGAGAAGATCAGAGCCAGAAGAGCGCAGTGAGCGGGTCGGGATGTAGGGGGTTAATAAATTGGAAAGGTAGGAGGGAGCTAGGCCGTGTAAAGATTTGTAAGTCAGGAGGAGAATTTTGAATTTAATGCGGTAGGCGACAGGGAGCCAGTGGAGATCGTACAGGATTGGGGTGATGTGGGCAGAGCGTTTGGTGTGTGTGAGTATTCTGGCCACAGAGTTCTGGATATATTGAAGTGCTGAGATAGAGTTAGCAGGTAAACCGGTGAGGAGAGCGTTGCAGTAATCAATGCGTGATGTGATAAAAGAATGGATAACGGTCTCAGCATCTTTGATGCTGATAAAGGAGCGCAGTTGAGCAATACGACGCAGGTGAAAGAATGCAGATTTGGTGACAGAGATAACAGCATAAAAACTATTCCCCCTGTCTTTGTCTTCTCAAAACAGGCTGATTTAGTACATAATTTAGTTTCCTGTTAGTTTCGAAACATACCCTTTTTCTCAGCATTTATGTTCTGCTTTCATTACAAAAACAATGCAATCACCTACATCCACCTCCGGCTCTGGAACTCACTACCACCTGACCTCAGAAACATCAATTCACTATTGGACTTAAAATCACTATTGGACTCAAAAATCTGTTCAAGCGTTTTTATGTGTGACTGGAAGGAGAGAGTGGAATCAAAGATTACACCTAGGTTTTTTACAGAGGTGGATACTTTAATACTAGAGCCGGCAAGCTCACAAGTGGAGCAAGCAGAAATGTTGCAAGTAAGTGTGGGGGTTCCGATGAAGATTATCTCAGTTTTGTTCATGTTAAGTTTTAGGAAGTTTGAGTGAAGCCAATTCTGAATTTCCTTAACACACACAGATAATTTGTCGAGTTGGGCAGATGGGGTGGGAGTACAGACAGAGTAGATCTGAATATCATCAGCATAGAAATGATAGTTGAAGCCATAGTGTTGTAAGATCTGACCAAGTGGGATTATGTGGACTATAAACAATAGTGGACCGAGAACAGAACCCTGGGGGACGCCGCATTTCAGGGGGAGAGTGGACGAGCGATGATCCTTGAAAAAAACATACATTTGTCGATCGGAGAGGTAGGAAGAAAACCAGGAGAGTGCCGAACCAGAAACACCCAAGCCAGAGAGACGAGAGATAAGTAAGTCATGAGAGATGGTGTCAAAGGCGGAGCTGAGGTCAAGTAGCAGAAGAATAGAAAGATGACCAGAGTCGCTAGAAAGCCAGATTGAAAAGGGTCAAAGAGATTATTGTCAATCAAAAAAGACTGGAGTTGAGCAGCAATAGTGCTCTCAAGTAGTTTTGAAACAATAGGAAGATTGGAAATGGGTCGATAATTAGATAGGATAGAGGTTAGGTTTCTTGAGCACAGGTGTAACCATGACCGTTTTTAGTGGTAGAGTAAAAGAAGCAGAGGTAAAGGATTGATGAGGTGAGAGAGGGGTGTAGAGATGGCGGAGCAGCAGAGTTTCAAAAGGGGGGTTGGAGCAGGATCTAGGTGAGAGGAGGAAGAGCTGGATTTTAGAATTAGTTTGGAGATAGAGTCAGGTGTTGTTAGTGAGAAGCAAGACAGAGACTGACCGGACGGGTTGGATGTATGACTGAGCTCAGTATTGGTAGGGAAGCATTGGTAGATGGCATTGGTCTTTTCAATCAAGTAATCTAAATAGGAGCAGCAAAACTCATTAGAGTTGGGGGCATCCTGAGAAGGGGACAAAGAGAGAGCGTGCTGAAATGAGAGCGGTTTTGTATGTTTTGAGGTGATCAAGATACGCCAGGTAGTGAACAGTAAGACCAGTTTTCCTGTTCAAGCCGTCTACCTGTAGCCTTAAGAATACGGAGCTCAGGGGTATACCAAGGAGAGGAGTGTGTGGCGGGGACAGTTCTAGTCTTGATAAGAGCATGTTGTTGTAGAATTTGAGAGATAGTGGAGTTGTAATTGGACAGTATCACAGTTGGAGAGGAAGTATTTTTTACATCAGCAAGATTGGAAGAAATAATGGAAAAGCAAAATGTTGAGGTATGAAATTACAGTCTTAGGGCGTTGAGAATGCATGGGCAGATTGAGGCTGAAGTCAAGAAATTTATGGTCTGAGATACCAGTATCAAAATCAGAAATAGGAGAGATTTCAGCCCTAGAAGTACATATTAGTTCAAGGGTGTGGCCACGAATATGCGTAGTACATTAACATTTTCAGCTTGAAAATGAAACAACAGCCAGCTCTCATTTGTAAAAAGGCTGTTAAACACACTGGAAACACAACAAATTTATTCAAAAGTCATAAAAAAGAAAACACTGAGGTTTAGAAATGGTGGGAGGAGGAGACAACCCACCCCGACAGACCCAGACCCCCACCCCAGAGTCAGAGGTCACTGGCAGAGACCTTTCAGTTTGACAGAGAATATCCAGGGAGATAATTGTGGTGAAAGTAATATTTTAGTCTTCCATTAATTAATATTAATTTTCAAAGTGCAGCTGGTCATTTGTTACTTCAGCCAACTCAAAAAGTATAAGTTAGGCTACGAAATAGATACAGTACATTTATCCTCTGAAAGGTGTTATTTAAATGAATAAATTTACTGGAATTGAAACAGGGTCAGATTTGATTGAATATAATTACCCTTTTGTGTTAACTGTGATAATTACTATAATTCAACAACAAGTAGATGTGCTATAGTCTTAGTCATTTATATATTTATTCCTTATTTCTTTGAGGGTTGTTTTAATTGCATTTTATTTGTTGTATTTTCACTAATTGTTTATTTTAAATTTATTTTAATTTTTATTGTTTTATTGCTTTTGTTATTATGATAATAAAGTATATGTCTATTCATAACTTTGCTCAAATTCTGTCCTGGTTTTTAATTATTTAATAATTCAAAGGAATAATCACAAAAACACTTAAAGGACAGGCAATTTCTTTCAGATTTAGCAATTTGATTATGCATCCACCTTTAAAAAGTACAAAAAAAAGGATTGGTATCGGTATCGGCGATACTGGCTCTGTATTTACTTGGTATCGGATCGATACCAAATTTTGTGGTATCGCACAGCACTAGTTCACTTTACTTTAAAAAGCTGTTGTCACGTGACATGGGCAGAGCCTTCGCGAAGGCGTCATGTCGATGGGCGGGGCCTGTCCGGCTCGCTCCGTTTCCGTGTTTCCGTGGAGAAGCTCGACAAGGAGAACCGAGCAGAAGCAGAGATGTCCCACCAAACCGGCATCCAGGGTAAGTCACCTCTCCGTCCGGGGGTCGGGCTCTGGGGCGTCACTCGATAGGGCTAATGCACTTCCTCTAGAGACCCAAAGTGTGCCGGGAGGCCAGTGTTGCTCTGTTCAGACGGACAGCTCCTCCGGTGTGTATTTGAGGCTCAGGAGAGAAAAGCTCAGCAGATCCCGACTCGGGTAAAGAATCTGTGTCAGGACCGGTCTGGAGTTTTTGGCTCTCGTATGTTCATGCAAATGAACCGAGAGTAGTCGCTTCTTCTCTTCACCCATAATCAGAGCCGTGGAGCAGAGAGGAGTGATTCTCCCACAGGTTTCAAAGGTCTTTTCCTTCCAGGCAGCCTGGACTGGTTAGTCACTCAGAGGAGCTCCAGATCCACACTGGCACTTACAGGACCACAAGGTCACGAGTTTACTCTGGGAAGTTCTGATTTCTAACTGCTTTTGGTTATTATTTTTAAAACAATAATACTTATACCATTTAGTTTACTGCTCAGTCGCTCCTTAGCTTTATTCTGTTCTTACACATAGACTGCTGTTTATCTGTCCTGGAGTCTTTTTGTTGTTTTCTTTCCCTAAAAATGATGCAAAGAGACAGATGAATTACTCTTGACCTTTTGTCGGACTGATGGGTGCTTGATGCACTAAGAGATCTCAGCTTCAGGAACTGATGCTTTATTTTGCTCCTAGAGTTGGTTTTGCTGACTAGTCTACATGAGCTGGCACTTATTTTACCCCAAACAAAGCCTCTTCAGAGAGACACCATTCACTCAAGGTCCACATTTGTCTCAGTTCTTCCCAGCTCTGTGCCTGACAGCACCAAACTAAACTGTCTTTGTACACCCCCCCCCCCACTCCTCTCTCCCCCTCTCCCCCCAGCCACAGCTGAAGTGAAAGGCATATTTGCAAAGGCTCGGAACGGAGAGTACCGCCTGATTAAAGTGGTGATTGAAAATGGTAAGTTGGAGGTGAATGCAGTAACCCAGTAAATGTTGGAGTTTTGTCCATATAAGGTGTATATAAGAGCGAAAGAAGATGACCAGTTTGTGTTCAGATTTGTTTATGACTGTAAGCAGCCTTATAAGGTGAGAGTCAATGTTGTTGAGCATACCATCTCTGCTTTGTACTTCAGAGCAGCTTGTGCTGGGAGGAACTAAACCAGCAGCCAAGAAGTGGGACCAGGAATGGGACAGTTATGTTCTCCCTCTGCTGGAGGAGGACATGCCCTCGTACCTCCTCTACAGGCTAGACACCACCAATAACCAGGGCTACGAGTGGATCTTCCTGGCATGGTCACCAGACCACTCCACTGTGAGTATTACGCACACTCACTATTGGTGTTTTTCATGCAAATCGAGGCCTGTTTGTTTTCAAGCCTTTCGTCATCTATGGAAATGAGCAATGGGATCTTGAGCCTGCTCACTTAATGTGCTTCATGTAAAGCGATTGCAAAACGTGCACAAGTGCCCCATTATGGCACCTACAGATCGAGACATTTCAGAAGTCTTGAGTTTATATTTAGCTAAGTATCTAATAAACAACAAAAAGTTTTATGCATGAACACTTTTCAGTAAAATCTACTGACTTGTAGGTCACAACACGTCAATATATGAGAATAAAACTTCATCTGTATGCTTCATCCATCCGCACCATTAAATCAGCATGTCATTTCATGCTGCATTCCTATTGGCTGCTTAGTAGACAGAAGTTGCCGCAGCAGTCACAGTGTGAGATGGTCATTCTGAATTTCTACCCCTGTCACTTCCATCCTTGGTCACAAGACCATGACAATGGCTTTCTTCCAACAGCTTTCACATTGAACCATGGTTTTGGAGCCACAGCCAAAGATATCACCATGTTTCTTTCACATTGGCCATGTTTTGAATGGGGCAGCCCACAATGGCACAGTGTATTCCCACCCTGACTCAAAATACCCTTAATGAGCAGAGACATATTTGGTGTAGGACGTTTGCTTCTTCAGTTTTGCACTAGAGCTACAAGGAGAATGAAGGTAATTAGTAGACTAATGGAAGCTTATACCCGACACACATCCAACTGTGCTGTGTTTTTAAGTCTCAAATAGACTTGCTTATGTTTGTAGCTAGGGCTGCAACTAACGATTATTTTGGTTATCGATTAGTTGGCCGATTATTTTTTCGGCTAATCGATTATTCGGGGGAAAACGAAACTCGTTTTTTCCAAACTGCCAGCGGCTGTTTTACATCATAACCCTACGGAGTGAACCGCTTTTTTTTTTTTTTTTTAAAGTCCCGAGTGCTTTTTTTTTTAACGCCACCGCCTTTTCCTGCAGCTCAGAGCGTCTTTTCAAGTTGAAAAAAGTTCATCTTTTCTGAAAAGAACGCATTACGTCAAGCGCCTTTTTGACAGCTGACCAATCACAAGCGAGTACCGAGA